>CM075861.1:19158564-19758564 GCA_037975125.1 Latrodectus hesperus
CGTTAAGAAAAGCAAATACAATGAATGTGAAAAATTTTAAATACATTAGATATGAGAAAAGGTTTTATTCTCGCAAAACTTCTGAGAAATTATTTGATTCCATAGCTAGAAATGTTAAAAAGAAAATATAAAATTACCAAATATAATCCAATCGTATATTTGATTATTAACAAACTTTGACAGTTAAAAATTATTTGATTTTTATAAAAGAATCAATTTCACTATCAGTTTTAATTACATTTACGAAAAATAAATATATTTTGAAAAATAAATCGGAGAAAATAAAATTCTCAGAAACACAGTAAGTTTAAAAAATGTTGGATAAACTACTAAGGGAAACCTAGAAAATATTCAATAAGAATTTTCTCAGTTATTGCCAATGTTATGTTTAAAAAAATGTTTAAACATAATATTGCATTAAAGATTTTAAGCAAATTTTAAATCATCCTCTCAAATTCCTTTTAATAAATAATTCGATAAATAAAATTAATTTAAAAGTGGAGTAGCGAGAAAGTGAGAAAGATACATCATGTAGTCCGATACAACAACAGCACTCTGAAAATCGCCAAGTAGTTCAAAAAACAAGCAAGATTTTTCAGAAAATTTTAATTTTATTTTTATTGAAATTTCAAATCTATTAAAGGAAATATATTTTAAATTAATTATTTATTATTTTACGCCAACAGACAAACCACGAAACAGAGGTAGAATTAAATTTTGAAAAGAGAAAAATGTTGGTGGAAAGAGAGAAGGAGATGGGAGAAGAATAAAAGGGAAACTAGAAGAAATCCATAAACAAAAAAATCTCAGTTTTATATTTCTTTATTAACAGTACATAGTTTAATTCTTTTTAAAGAATTGCATTCGTTTAATAGTAAATAACATTTTATATAACATTATAAATAACTCCTTTTATGTTTGTTATATAAATCTATCATGTCTTAATTCAAGAACATCATAGATTACCTCTTACAAACCAAGCATATAGAAATAATTGTGGCTGCTGCGATTTGATAATTGTGACAGAATAAATAACTAAAATTTCATGAAAGTATGCTGAAACTTTTGTTTTGTAAGAAAGAGAATCTTGATAGGATAAGAGTAGATAAATGAATTTCTATTTTCCTCTGCTCACTTTTTATTTTTGTTCCTGAAACAAAAGATATTTGAGCGTTATGTAACGAAAAATATTGGAGAGCTATGTAACGAAAGATATTGGAGAGCTATGTAATGAAAAATATTGGCGAGCTATGTAATGAAAAATATTAGAGAGCTATGTAATGAATGATATTGGAGAACTATGTAATGAAAAATATTGGAGAGCTATGTAACAAAAGATATTGAAGAGCGAGCTATGTAATGAAAAACATTGGAGAGCTATGTAATGAAAAGATATTGAAGAGCTAGGAAATGAAAAATATTGAGAGCTATGTAATGAAAAACATTGGAGAGCTATGTAATGGAATATTTTGAAGAGCTATGTAATGAAAAATATTGGAGAGCTATGTAATGAAAAATATTGGAGAGCTATGTAACGGAAGACATTGGAGAGCTAAAAAATGAAAAATATTGGAGGGCTATATAATGAAGAGTATTGGAGAGAGCTATCTAACAAAATATATTGGAGAGCTATGTAACAAGAGATATTGGTGAGCTATAGATCTCCAGCATTATATGTTATATTTAATTACATAAATTTACATGTTATATGTATCTCTTCAAGATAAATTTGTCTTGCGTTAACGCACGGGAAACTCAAGAAACGTGTATAAAATTATCTTTAATGATATCACATTTTTCTCAAAATTTTTCGTTCAAATATTAATAGCTTGTTTTCCCCAGTTTTATCCATAGTCTAAAACTTTTTTAAAAAGTACATTTTAATTTTAATGTTTTAATCTTTTGATTTTTGTATAAAATGGCTTCATAATATGAAGTAACATTTATTTGCCATATTTATTCCATTAGTTATTTCGATTTTTACATTATTATTTTTATCACAATTGAGACTAGATATTTGAACTAATCAACATTTTCAAGACTATAGTCCCCTATTATTAGTGTCTGTGTCTTAATCTCATGTACATGTAACTACCATAAATTTAGTGTATTTTCTAAATTTATAACTAAACCAATATTTCTCGTTGCTATTCAAGGAGAGGAAAAAACTACTTCTTCTTTTCAATATTAGATACTTTATTCCTATTTTTATTAATAATATCTTCTACTACTTAAAAAATTTAATGTTTTCTACATTAAATAATTATTGCTTAAGTACTTTTTAAACTGGTGGAGAAAAGATATGAATAAAAATTACTTGTATAGATCAAAATTTTGAAAATTCCACACAACTATTTTAAAATTAGTAATTTCATGTGAAAAAAATCGTAATATAAGCATTTTATGTTATTGTTACAAGTTAAGTGGCATTCAAAAATAATATTCAATAATATCTAAAAATCACTCAATTTGGGAAGCATTCCATGGAGTTAACTGTTAACACTTTTGTTGAACAAGCACTTCCATAAATTAAGGAATTACATATTTACTAACGTGGAAGAAACATAAATTGTAAGATACAACTCAGACCGTAAAGAAAAAAATAAATTTGTTTGAAAAGTTTTTGATTAATTAGGGCTTTTAAAATAACTGTATTAGTTGGAGGATTGTGCTATAAGTATAATAAATTTATTAATTTCATAGAGACACCTCTTCTTGAAGTTATCGAGAGCATTACAAGCATACATTCGAATCAACAACTTGCTCAAAAGTGGTTGAAAGAACAAAGGAATGTACCTTGGCGATTGAAGGATAATACTCATAGAAGTGTGGTTGCTCTATCTCTAGCACAGGGTGATAACTTCAACGGTACCAACAAAGATGAAGAATTGATTGCTAAGCAACTTGAACTCCGATTATCAACGGCCATTTTAAGGTAAATATCTATCATTTTTATCTAAATAAATTTTCACTTCCACATGTATATTTTTTATTTTCCATTAATACTTGTTCCAAGGCTATAATATCTTAAAATGAAGTAGTACAAATTTTCGATAAAAAGCAGAACTTAATTTTATAAATTTATATTCTTTTAGAAACAGTACTGATATTATCACTCCTACCCAATTATCGTTGTATATCCATGCTCTGCTAGTCATCTGTCACGATCCTCGAAACTTCTATGGTTACAATTTGATTGAAGATTTAAAGAACCAAGCAAGAAACTCAGAAACTTTCCATCCTTTGCCATACTTAGCTCTGTGCAATGCCCAGGAATTACCTTCCATGAACGAAATTACGATATTACATAATATAGCAAACAGCTCGTCAAATCATAGCTACCGCACAGGTAAGAAAATATAGTACTGTGGCTTTTAATTTTGTTCAGGCGTCATTATTTTACCATGTAGACTTATTTGGAATAATTGAGACTGGTTTTCCATTAGCTCTGTGTAACAGATATTAATTTCATGGATATATAAGCTTTGCTTATTCCCAAGGATTTTACCTACTATAGTATTACTTCAGAAAGTACTATAAAGAAAATTATAACTTTAGTAAATTCATTTACAACTACTGAAGCCTTTTCATTTGTGTGGTATTTTATATACCTATAATATATTTAAATACATTTGCAAAAATACCATATCATTATAACTTGTACACAATAACTATATATTTGTGACATCAACCTTCAATATTTACTGTAATTTCTAGTTATCATGTGCTACCAGTTTCTATTACATAATAAAAACTCATTATTCATACTTAGCATGCCTTTAATCCCTCAATTTCTTAGTAATAAACTAATATAAATACTGTAATAGAAGTTAGTTTAAAAACTAAATATAAGTAAATAAAATTGTTTGATAATCCCATTCTTCAAAACATCTCAATATAATTAAAATTAGAATTGGTAAGCTATCAGAAATGCTTAAGACTATAACAGTCTTAAGTAATAAAATAGGTGAATTTAAAAAATCTCAAAACAGCAATTTTACCCATATTTAATTTGGAAAACAAAGCGATGAAAGCAAGAAATCATTTGATAAAATTTTGTCAAGTGTTATCTTAGATTCTATATTACCATTATCAAAGAAGCCGAATACTGATTCTTTGGCCTTTCATAACATTTCAAATTTTAACTCATAATAAAAAGGATTGATTGCAAATATCTTCTTTCCAACTACCACATTTTTTTCATTTTCCACCAGATTCTACTGCTTTTAGCAAGGGATCAAATCAAGTAATCGAAAAACAAAGAGTTGATGAAAGTATTATGATAATCGGCTTTTTAATCCAAGAAAATAATTTTCGCTGCTATGAAACTAAATTCGACAGCAGAAGTTTAGTATTTATGCTCTTGTGGTGATCTCGTTTATTTTCACTCTGAGAGAAACTACACTGGCATCAAATTGCAGCATTGCAGCGTTAAAAATGTATAAATATTTCTGATTTCCTGTAAATGTTTCTGCTTGTAATCTGCGAATGCATATTTTTTAAATATTTCAAAGTGAATTAGGGAGTATCCCTTTTCTGAGTTTATCAAATTAATGTTAGAAATTAAAGTTATGAAATATTTCTGAAGACACAGTCTTATTTGTGATTTTAAAGTTTCGATGAATTCAATAAATAACCTAAGTAAAAATATTGCTCGAATTTTTTTCCCAAATCAATTTCTTCGTAAATTACGTTTTTGTCCGTTTGAATTATTTTTCATAAACTTAGTATTTAATCATAAATTATTAAAAAATAGAAGGAAAGATAAATAGGTTCTCTTAAATGTCCATGAAGCATTTTTAAAAAAAGGGTCCAAATTAAGTCCCCCACGTTTTTGCACCATATATGATTAGCTGTTATACACATGACATAGAATCTTGAATTAATTAATTTATAATTTTTTCTTATTTATTAATTTATTATAAATATTGTTCTGTATATTCATAATGTTGTATATTTTATAAGGGGTGATCAAATGAAAAGGTACAAAACGACGTAAAGAACGTAAGTTAAATATTTGCATATTGCGACATGGGAGAACATAGCGAGATATCTAAGGATGTATTTGGGGTCTCTACCTGGGATCGCAGCATGCTCGGGCGCCCCCGCGTGCACAGTAGAGAGCAAAGGTTCTTATCAAAACCGGCGTCCAAATGATGCGGATGTCCGTATGAGGACAGGATGTCGTTCGCGTTGCAATATTCGACGATTGAGGAGCAGCGAGGTGTTATCCGATTTCTGACAGCGGAAGGTGAGAAACCAGTGGAAGCATGAGTCGTCACCTCCCTCTAAAATGTTCCGAACCGTACCGAGCATGAAAGGTGTTGCTTACCGTCTTTTTTCAACGTTTAAGATCCAATACTTGTGGAATTCCACGAGCACAGAAAAACCATAAACTCCGATGTGTACTGTGAGACACTCCGACGCCTACGCAGGTCAATCAAGAACAAAAGACTGGGGCTGCTCACGAAGGGTGTGGTTCTGCTCCATGATGATGCGCGTCCACACGTCTCCAGAGTCACACATGGAACTGGCTAAGTTCAAGTGGAAGATGTTGGACCATCCAACCTACAGTCCGGACATGTCGCCCTGCGATTTCCATGTGTTTGGTTCACTGATGAAACACCTGAAAGGGAAGCGCTTCAATTTGGACGACGTACTCAAGGACGCTGTAAAGGACAGGATCTCGTCACGGCCACAGTATTTCTGGGAGCAAGGAATTCTGCGGCTTATTCATATGTGGGACCATTGTGCTCCAGCCTATGCTGTATATTTTGAATAAAGTTTACATTTGTACCCACCGTGTCGTTTCGTACCTTTTCATTTGATCATCCCTTATATTATAATCCGAAATCGAGTATTATTAATTGCACTATTATTTTGTGCACTAGGATTTTGACATTAAGTTTTCTTTTTCCAGCGAAAGTGCCAATACTTTTTTAATTTATAGTTTTAAAAAACATAAATACATTATTAAAAATAATTTCTTCAGATATACAGGCTATGGCATTGATGACTTTATCTTGCATATCGTCCAATAATGATTATCCAGAACTGGAGGAAAAGATGATGAATGTTGCAGAAAATCTCAAAAAGCAGCAACTGACGGATGGCAGTTTTGGTAATATTTATACCACAGCCCTTGTTGTTCAGGTAAATAGAATAGAAATTAACTTGAACGTAATCCCAGTTTTTCATGGCACACACTGAAATAAATTTTTATAGGCACTCTTATCTCTTGATAAAGAAGATTTCAAAGGATGGAACTTAAAAACCGCCATTGAATTCCTAATGAAGAAACAGAACAAAATCGATGGATCATTTGGCGATATCTTTGCTACTTATTTGATTCTCCCGATATTAAGTGGGAAAACTTTAGTTGATATTGGCAGGATCAATTGCACAAAGAACAAGATATTGGCTATAGATGGTAATTATTTTTTCTACCATTTTAAAATTATTATACCATTCATTGCACACATAGATATAATGAGGTTATGAAGAGGAAAACGAATATAAAATAATTTAACTCTGACATTTTTATTGAAGTTATAGATTCAATCGAATATTAAATATGAAGTTATTTTATTAAATGAGATAATGTAATTATTCATTTCTTCCTTCTTCTTATTCAAACAAAATTCTTTATTTCTCTAATACATAAATTTAAAAAAAATTTAATATAAAATTAACCGTATTCTGAAAAAATTAAGTGTTCTAAAACATTTATTTTATTTCTATCATAGTTTAATTTCATTTGTCCGATTTTAGAAGGAATTGCCACTCAATATAGCAAAAACATATTACTTATACAGACGTTGAAATTTACAAGCATCTGTTAAATAATTTTACAAAATAATTTAGGGTTGCTTATCACACACATACACACAATATAGTATAATTATTCATATCAAAACAGTCTTGGAATAATAATGTTTAAGTTCTCAGTACTAGTTCAACTTCTTAACTCAATTATTAGCTCAATATTAACTGTTTGACTATCATTGTTCAACAGCCATTTCTGGAGTTTAGTTATACTAATAAAGTAGCTTTGTGGCTTTTCAAGACGAAAATTTATGATGCTGAAGCATAATTTACTCAAGAATAGAAAAATAGATAAATTTTTCTTTTTTTAATTTTTCCATAGCTTTATTTCGTGTCATATTGGGAGCATTTTACGTTATTTGTATATTTACAGGAACTTCTGTATCTCACATAGAAATGAAGTTAGGCAAGAAAATACTGGTCCATTACACCGTCTATTTAGGAGATCAGAAAAAAGAAGAACATCCTATATCTCTTAGAACACCAGAAAACATTACAATCCTAGAAGTAATGAAACTTGCGGCCACAGCGGATCCCAAATACAAGTAATTTACTTTTTTAACTTAATTCAATCAACATTTGATATTTACAAGTAAATCATTAAATAAAATATAAGTTTCGATTATCCTTTCTTCAATTTATAAAAGTCACTGCAAGTTTTTTAAACATTCCTGAACTACTTAAAATATATAGTTTATAAACTCAGAAGCTTAAATTTTTTTCTTTGAAGTATTGTTAATGTAAAGAATTTACACATATGATCCTAAATTAAACTACAATAGATAACATAATATCGTTCTAAAGTAGATTCTTAACTATTTTCTCCCATCAATTATTGAAGTTATATTGTTATACTCTTATATTGCAATTCTGTAACAACGGGTTTGTGGTGGTATGGCTTGGGCAACGCTATCGCCTCCGTGATTTGGTTCACAGGTGCCCGCTGGGTAACGACAAATGAGTAGCAGTTTCTGGCTTTGTTGTGGCATAGGGTTCGTCAACCGCCGTTGGAAAAAAAAGTTCTGTAACAAGATAAACCATGATTTTGTTGTAGAATATTAAATGTAAGTATGTGACAGAGAAAATCCTGATCTTGCAATTTTGTCGAATTAGCATGTATTATAAGCAAAATGAATCGTATTAACATAAAATATTATCGTATAAACAAAATTGGAAATCGTGATTTTGCTGCAAAATATTCGAAGTTAATACGTAAGCGAAAAAAAAGCCTTATATTGCAATTCTGGCAAGCTAGCATGTATTAAACAAAATTATGAATATAAGAGCTGTTTCATATTTAAAAACCACTTACATTCGTGTCATCAGTATTGAAACAGACAAAATAGTTCATTTTTCTGTTGTTATACCTGCATATTTAAAAACATAAAACCGCTATATTAACACATGATTTACTGAAATTTATTACGAGCATGTAAAAAATGAAGAAGACAAAGTAAATCTTATTTTTACAAACTTGCTGTGGAGAGCAAATATTGCATGATCTACATTTAAAGTGACTCGGGAAGTTGAAAATGCAAAAATCTTCATAAATCAAATATATGAATTCACATACTTAAATTTTGCCTAAATGTATTCCAAAAATAATTCACTTGCTTAAATATGAAAAACCCTGATAAAGCTATAAAATTACTAGTTGGCTCCATTAACAAATTTTGTTTGCATCTTCCGCTGTTTCAAATTAATCATTTTGTCAAAATTGAATCATTCACATGACACTGGCATTTTAATTTTACATTTCTTGCTTTGAAATTTTTCGTCAGATTTTATATGAAGCACATATTTTAAATATGGGTCTTAAAAATATCAAATAATTCCATTTTTATGGATCATTCATTGGAAAACTTTATAGAATAACAGTAAAATTTGGAGAAAAAATTTTGTTTCCAGAAGCTAAGAAATGCGAAAAAAGCTTATTGTATATTACCAACTATGCTAATTCTATTTCAACAGATTTTAAGAAAATTTGAGAAGCGAGGAATATTTTTACTACAATAAAACTTAAAACTGTAAGCGTTTTTTAAGTATATCAAAAAATACACTGCTGGACAATTGCTAAGGACGGATCACAAATTGCAGTGTAGCATAACATTAAGCGAGACATGAGGCCTAGTAGGATTAAATATAGTTGCCACACTGTTCAGACATTAGAATAAAGAATATTTATTGTTCTGGAAAGTACAAAAGCTGTGAAACACCTGAAAGGAAAAAAAAATGTTCATTTGATGCTGCATATGGAAAAATGTAACAATGCATCTAAAAGTTAGCAGACACCTTGAAGAAAGGTATCAGTACGGGATATGTCCGCCGTGGAGTGTGATGCAACATTCCGCACGTCGTATCATACTTTGCACGACATTATCCAGTAGCTGTTGAGGCAATTTATCCCATTCCTCTGGGAGTGCACGGATGTAGGTGTTCTTGTTTGTCGGAGGATAGTTTCGACCAGCAACTTGCCTCTCCAAAGCATCCCACACATTTTCAATGGGGTTTAGATCTGGAGAACGTGATGGCCATACGAGTATGAGTTGAATACCCTCGCTGTCTAGACAATCCTGAACAGCGAATGTTCAATGACATGTTGCGTTGTCGTCCATAAAAACAAATTTATCACCGACAGTACCACAGAAAAGACGAACATGAGGAAGTAGAACTTCATTAATGTATCGTTGGCCCGTCATAATCCCATTCGCAACCACAAGTAGAGGCGTGCGACCATTAATCATGATGCTGGCCTACACCATGACACTTCATGTTGGATATCGGTCACTTTCCTAGATATTTTCTGGACGATAAGCAATACCACTCTCGCACCAGATCAGTTGGCATCGACAATCCGATGACAGACTGAACCTACTCTCATCTGAGAATAGTACGCATGCCCAGTCCTGTTCAGTCCAATTGCGATGCTCACGACACCATTGCAATTGGGCAGTACGGTGCTGTCTGATCAATGGGACACACACAACAGGTCTGCGTGCGTATAGTCCTCTTCCCCTCAAACGTCTGGCAACAGTTTTTCGGGAGATTTGCTTTCCTGAGGCCGCAAGAAACTGATGTGCCACCTGCTGAGCTGTGGTGCGCCTGTTTCTTTTTGCTGATAAGACGATATATCTGTCTTCTGCAGGTGTTGTACTGCTAATACGACGTCCCCCGTGCCACCTACTACACATTCCAGTAGTTTTAAATGACTTCCACAGCCGTGAAACAACACTGTGAGCGATGTCGAACTCCCTGGCAACATCTGTTGTTTTTAGCCCTTCTTCGATCTTTCCAATAATTCGGCCACGTATAAAATCATCTAAGTGATGTCGGGAAGACATGCCAAAAATGTCAAGTTCGTCTATTAAATCTTTCCTGAAAAACTTTGACTTGAAACAACAACTGTCCAGACGCGTCAAAACCTTTAAAGCTCTTATGAACGCTATCACGTGATGAACAGACGTAGGAAAAAAATTTGCATACGCATACTTCTTCTTACTATATACCGCACTTATTCCAATTTTCCACATTTTGCTTCCTTTCATTTTGTGGTTACTATGGATGATAGCGTTATCCGTCCTTAGCGATTGTCCAGCAGTGTACTATAAGAAGAATTATAAATTTAAAGTGTTTTATAAAGAAAAATAAGCTTATAGGCTTTTCTACATTATTTTCAAAATTACTTAAGTATTTTATATTGGCTTTTCTACATTATTTTAAGCTGTGACTTCTTGCGCAGTCTGTGTGGAGCATTTTGCAAAGTTTTCTGGCACCGTTAGATATTGATTAACATATCATCTTACTGATGAAAATGTGAGGTGCTGATGCTTTTCTAATGCTCTGGAATTTGATCACAACTTGATTTTTTCCCTTTTCATGAGTGTTCGGAAGGAATTTTCACATATATTGTTTTCAAAGAATTTTTATACTGCCTTTCAATTTAATCGTCATCTCAAGGTTTTTGTTAATAGTAAGCGAATTTTCTATAGTAGAGACAAAAAATTTCAAAAATCTATCTTCATAAATTGCATGTAAAATCGTTAGACCCATGGAAAGAGCATTTATTTTATTTTAAAGATTCTTTTTATATTCCAAAGGGAATTTTTTATTTTTGTCAGGAATATCATTAATCAGGAATATTATATTTTTGTGTTGCAGCTTTCTAGTTTCATATACCTACTGTTGTACTGCAAATTATGCCATCAGTATTTTCTATTCTGTATGTATTAGGTTGGTGCGTATGAAATGTCGGATTCTTAAGTGATTGTATAAAACTGCATATCTTTCTTCAAAAGCTGTTTATTCAATCAAAGTATGCTCCATATGCTTCAATACACTTCCGCCAACGAGATTTTAAAGCGTAGATGCCTGTCTTAAAAAAATTTTGGTCTTTAGAATTAATAAACTCTGATATCGAGTTTTTTAGACTGTTTTCATTTTCATAGTGTTTGCCCCTTAAAAACAGCTCTAAATGCTTGAAAAAATGAAAATCGGTCGGCGAGAGATCCGGTGAATAAGATGGATGCTGCAATGATGAGCATACGTTTAACCGATCCAGCTTATTTCGCTCTGTCAGTGCGTGCGGTACCCACTTGTCCATCTTCTTAACCTTGCCAATCTCAGAAAGGTGTCTCAATATCGTTGTATGGTCAACTTTCATCCTGATAGCAAGTTCCCTCGTGGATACGGCTGGATCCGCTTCCACTAGAGCCTTCAGGTCATCATTCTTCACAGACGTTTTGGGTCTTCCGCGCGGCTCATTTTGCAGTGAAAAATCGCCAGTCCGAAATTTTTCGAACCAACGCTGCACTTTCCGATCATTAACCGTATTCTCCCCAAACGCTTGGTTTATGTTGCGTGCAGCTTTTGCAGCACTATTACCAAGTTTGTACTATATAAGAAAATGACGCGAATGTCGGCAGAATTCATATCGGCAATAAACTCAAAAGAAATAAAAAAGGGAAGACCTTCGAGAAAACCTATTTTGCTGAAATGAGTCTCTGGCAATGGACAATACGAGTATGAATGAGGTTATGCCAAATACAAAAGTATAACGAAAACAGGGAGGAAAACGTCCGCATGTAAAGAGAATCCGACATTTCATACGCACCAACCTAATATGTTCTTATTCATTTAGTTGAGTTTTTTTTTTTTTTTTTTTTTTTTTTTTTTTTGGCAAGAATATTTTTTTATAAAATTTATTAGATTTATATTATGATGAATTAACAAGTTTTGAAATCGTAGATTCTGGGTTCTATTATATTCAAAGTTCAATAAATGTGTGAATATTTATGAATTTTTTAACCACCATTTTTAAAATGGGAAAATTCTTTGATATATCCTTATAAATTATATATATTATTGAAAAACTTTATTTTTAATTTCAAACAGACTCTTCCTATTTACTTAGTTATGTGGAAATAACTTCTTTTTTTTAGATTTAAGTATCAAAAATTGATGGGTAAAATATACATTTATGAAATACTTGGTGTTGTAAATGACGCTGAAGATGGACAATTTTGGCTTTTGTATACTAGACGAAATAACTCTTCCCTCGAAATTGTAAATACCTGTAAGTATTCAATAATTAATTACATTTAACCTTTATTTCAAAATAGCCCCCTCTCAATAAAAGATTGATGATTTCATACATTTCATTCTTAGGTCCAGATGAAACAGTTGTACACGATAATGAAGAGATAGTTTTCTGGTATAAGTCAACAGGAATCCTTTGAAAAACGCTCTTAAATTACTTTAAAATCATTGCAAAAAGATATTTAGATCTGTAATTTTTCTTTTTTAAACTTCATTTTGTGAATTTTATCGTTGCTACATTTAGACAAAGAGAAATTTTTGTTTTAAAAATTTATTCCAACCATAAAAATTTCGAATTTGCTTGGCTTGCTTCAAGTTTAGTAATGCTTGTTTTGACTGTTCTTAAAATAAAAGGATTTCATATTTGTATCTGGTTACATTTTTTCTTCTTTTAATTAATTTCAGTTATTTTATAGATTCCAAAAGTTTTTTTTTGTTTCTACTGCAATTAATTTTATTTCACAAAAACATTTGACAACTTAGTGCCTTTATTAACTAAGCTATGGGATTCATTTTTACCATCTCAATAAACGTAATTTATCATGAACAAAAACCGTCACATCGGCAACATATTTACAATATAGAGATTCATGTATTTTAGTACACCTTCTTGTAATGCTTAAAGTATTGCTTTGATAGCAGTCTAAAATCAAAAACAATTGTTTAACAGCAACTAGTATTCAACAACTGGAGATAGAGTTGCAATAATAACTTATATAAATTAAAGATCATTTCTTGTAACTAAACTTGTGTCAATTTCCATTGAGCATAATAGTAGGTTAGTCAAAATTTATAACTATCACATAGATAGATATTATCTCTATGAAAATACTCTGATGAAAATGGGTATCTTACTTACCTAATTGTTAAATTAGCTGTTTTTATGATTTATCCACATACTGTTTTGAGTATATGGATATAAATCATAAAAACGTAATACTCTCAAAACACATAATGTTTTGAGAATGCACATTAACAACCCGATTTTTATTCCTAGATTTGTTACAATTATTTCATTATAGGCTTTCTAAGCATTTTTTAAACCTTTTATCAACCAACACAAATTTTATGATTTACTTATAAGTTTCAACAAGGAAAAAAATTTACTTTTATATACTTATTTTGAAATATTATATTTATTAGTATAACAATTTCGTAATCATTTCAATAGTTTCTCTGATAAAGAGCAGAATTCTTGCTGCTAATCGCTGCTTATATGGACTGGGAACTTTCTTAAAATCGAAACTGATCAAAAGATCTACAAAAATCACGTAATACAAAGCGATCATAAGACCTGTTCTCACTTATGGATGCGAAATCTGGACTCTAAGAAAGACTCAGTCAAATCATATTGTAATATTTGAACGAAAAGTCCTAAGAAAAAATTTTGGTGCTGTAAATGAGAATGGAGTTTGGAGGCACAGATATAATTTCGAACTCTACAGACTTTTTAAGGAAGCTGACATCGTCAATTATATTAAAATATGTCGCTTGAGATTTGTGGACCATATCTGTCTAATGGACCCCTCGTCTTTCACTTCAAGAATTTTTAATTATAGGCCCATTGCAAACAGATCTAGGGTTTGGCCCAAACTTAGATGGACTGATTGTGTAGAGAAAGACTTTAAAGTGCTGAAAGTGACAAATTGGAGAACTGTCGCCTCCCGGAGAACACAATGGAAAAGTGTTCTGTGGAAAGCCTTGGCCCACCCCGGGCTGTCATGCTGAAGAAGAAGTTTCTCTGATTGGCAAGAAAATTGATTTATAAATTTAAATTAGTAATATTTGGCCTAAAATTAATAGATTTTAACAAGAAAATTTTTCAAAATTCTAAATTCGTTCTATTTTCTTCTTCGGTTTTTATTATTATCGACTATAAGAATTCACTATAAGACAAGAGTTATAGCACAGCTGAAATTTATTATAATCGAATGTGAGCTTCAAAATATCTGCATAAAAAAAACATGTAATGTAAACGTTTTTGCATGTTTAACGTTGGTTTACATTCAACCAAAAATTTCAATTTGTATTAAGTTTTGCAAAATAAAACCAAATATATGAAACTCGATGATGTCAACATTTTTAATTTGTGAGAGCAGGGGCACAATAATTCCTTATAGGAAAAAAATTTATTTTCATTATACAATAAGTCATTAATACACTAAAATGTTAATTAAATACATGAAAAATTTATAACCAGCATTCATTGAAAATTGGAAGCTTTAAATATTATAACTAGATTAAGAAAAACAGATAGAAAGCATCTGCCCATTGAAATGTGAACAAAATATAGAAAAGATCTCTTTAAAATAAAAGAAAAGGTAAAAAAAGCTTGAAATTGAGATGGCATCAGAATAGACGAACACCGCATGTTAACTCTAATGATTATTGCCTAAAGGTGGCGCTCTAGACATAAAGTGTTTCGCACATATTATTCCAGTGAGAAAACCAAATAAGGTTTTTTTCTGGTATAACTATTATGCAGATTCTCCTAAGTATCAATAATTAATTAATGAATCTGTAATTATTTGGATTCGTATTATTTTTTTATTGTAGCTTAAAAATAATACAGTGCATAAATTTTAATAGATTTCAGAGAGAGAAATAATTCATTTTACAACACGTGTTTAAGTTGCCTTTGAAAAACTCAAGAAATTAAAGGGAAATTTTTTATTTATTGTTATTATTCTGACCATAAACTTTCAATATGTTAAATGAATAATTATTTTTTAGTCATAAAAGTAATTTCTTCAATGGATTTTTTCTTGAATTGTTATTAAAATCTGGCGATTAATCCACTGTAATCTTTATTACAATAACTAGTGAGTCTAATTAAGCGAATTCATTAAGCACTGACACTTTTTTATGAGAATAATATTAATTTTAACTTATATTTGCAAATTAATTTTCAATTCAAATTTTAAAATTAACTTTAAAGTACTTTATTTAAATAAAGTTTTGCCTTTTTTACATTATATAGATATTCTTTTATGTTAAAATCATTCAATGAATTCATTTCATTATCTTTGTTTTGATGCATTAAGTTAGCTTACCGTTATGTACTGAAGAATTCGCTACCTAAAGAAAATATAGCACCTATTGACCAAATCTGAATTTAAAAAATGGAAGTAGCCTTTTAAAGTTTCAGTGAATGTTTCACTGTTCATTTTAAAATATGCAAAATCAAATTCTATTTTCTCAGACCTCCAAAAGATACCAATTTTACTATCGATATAATTTTTCGGAGAAGTATATTTTTCATTTCTCAAAGATTTCGCAGTAATAATAAAAATAATTGTATTGTTACAGATTGAGTTGGTTTTCATCACTAAATTGGGATTGGAATATGAATTAAAATAAAAGGAAACATTTTCTGACAGTAGAGATGACAATAACCAAATTAAATGCTTGCTGATTTCAAGATTTTGATACTTTCTGTTGAGAGTTAATATTAACCTTGGAGAACAGGGATCATTCTTTCCAAACATTTTATTTTCATTTCAATGACCATATGATGATATCTTTATTTACATGAATCGGACATACTCTCTTTATTTCGTTGATGGATTTTTAAATCCATTTATTTTGGTGTTGTAACTAATCATTTTTTATCTTATAACACTAAATATTTTATATAACCACTCATTTTTCCTTCCTGATTATTAATATTTCAAAATTTAATATTGTATTCACCAAATATGAATAGCTTTTAATTTAATTCGTGAGTTTGATTCCCTTTTCTTCTCTTGATGTTGGTATTTATATTTAATGTGAACTGTATAAATCTTGATTTACATTAGCTTACCTATGGAAACAGTAACCATAAAATAGCAAACAAAACCAGTAATTTTTTATGCCACTTTTTCGGCGATAAATCTCTATTGGAATTCATGCATAGGTACTATAAACAACTTGAGAAACCTATGAGTGCGACTTTTTGTTTTCCAAAAGTTAATCAGTGTTTGACATTACCGAAAGGTTTGAAAAATAATTTAAATAAATGATGAAATCCAGCATATTCATTTCATACTGAAAAATTGCATGCTGCAAAAGCAATCCATGAAAAACAATCTTAATAAAAGATAGCGAAATGTAATTTATTTCCACCCTACCTCATGTAAAAAATTAAGTATGATTAAGTCACTATGCAAAAATCAAATTTCATAATATATAAATAACGTGCAAAAATGTTTTTATAATATTTTGGTCACCGTAAAGCAGTAAAGAAAAAAATGATAAAAACATCAATTAGCGTATATTATTGCAAAAACTATAATATACACTCATGTCCATAAATTAAGGATAATTCAGAATCACACAGAAATATTGAACTCTAAAATAAAAATTTCACATGTAGAATTATCACACACATCTTGAGGAATAATATGCAAATTACAAGAAACCACCAGATGGCGCCGATAGCACGTCACAATGACGAGAGTGTAAGACAGGGATATATAAGGAATGGTTGCAAAAAAGTAAAATTGTTCGCAAGCCCTTTAAAAACCTTTCAGTGCAATAACCGCATAGTTATGGAACAAAGGAAGCATTTGGATGATGTTTTACGTGGTAGAATTTTCGGCCGTCTATATGCTCGTAGGTCTGTCAAATGTGTTTCACTTACCGCAACTCACTGTCGCCTGCGGTTAACCTGGAGTAGAGAGCATGCATTGTGGACACCGCAACAGTGGTCTTGTGTGATGTTTTCTGACTAGTCCAGGTTTTGCTTTCAGTCTGATTCTCGCGGGACTTTCAAATGGAGAGGGCTAGGTACCCATTACCACCAAGAGAACACCATTGAACGACACCGTAATGGTTCTGCAGGATTGCTCGTCTGGGGAGGAATTATTCTGGCTTCCAGAACTAACCTGCATGTTCGGAATGTAACCATGACAGGCCACGTTTATCAGGATGTTATTCTGGAACAACTTGTACGTTTGTTTCGGGGCGCCATGGGTGCAGGATTTCTGTTTATGGATGACAAAGCCCGTCCTCACCGTGCAAACATTGTATACGAATGCCTTCAATCGGAGAATATCACTCGTATGGACTGGCTAGCATACTCACCGGACTTGAATCCTGTAGAGCATGCGTGACCGACGAATTCCAGCCTGTCAACCCCCTCCCACATGTCTATCGGAACTTCGGAGAGCATTTCTTGATGTGTGTGTTGTAATATTCCCCAAGATCAGATCGATAATTTGATATTCAGCATGAGTAGGCATTGTACGGCCTATATTGCATCGTCTGGGTGGCATACTATGTATTAATTATCACACCAACCATATATTGACTTTTCTAAATAGGTTCTTTTTTAAATTTGCTCCATTGAGTAAAAAATCGCAATTTTTATTAATGATGTCAAACATATAGCATCTTTACCTTTTTAATAAATATTCTTTACAAATAAGTCACATTTGTTTTGCTTCTGTCTCTTTCTTTGCCTAAACTTGCATTATCCTTAATTTACGGACACGAGTGTATAATGTAGTGCATTGAAATAAACGGATCTCTCTGAGAACAAACATTATATTTTATCTAAACGCACACAACATTACAAATAAAACTTTATCAATACAAACTTACTATTTTGTGTATTCCTGTATGCAATTTTAAAAAATGCTCTAATTTACTAAACAGATTTCTGAAATTTTTAACCACCCTGGAAATTCATATTCAAATTACCAACTATTTTTCCTAATAAAAGTATCATTATTCATAAATATATTTCGAGTAAAATGATTCGCATTTATTCATCATCAGTTCTCCACAAGACGTGTTCGAATTTCACAGGACGATGGTCAGTACAGCGGCCTAAGGCCTCTTTCACACAAGACGATTTTTATCATACGATAAAAAATCATCCGAAATTTTATGTGAAAAGTTATTAAATAACCACACAATAAACTTGTCACACAATATCATTTCCCGTTCAGTGTGAAAGAGAGCAGTCTATTGTGTGGTTTTTTTAATAACTTCTCACGATAAAATATTGGACGACTTTTTATCGTACGATAAAAGTCGTCTAGTGTGAAAGAGGCCTAAATAACCATTCATTAGAAGTGTCAAACTACACAAATTTTCTGATAAATTTATAAGACACATAAATCTTGAGGCTTTACTGTAATCACTCACATAAGCTCAAAATTTTAAAAATTAACGAACCTTCTATTATCTTGATGTTTTGATGAAGCTAGTTAGATGTTACCCATGTAGCTAAATTTTGTGTAGGATTTTCATGAAGGAACCTATGATATTTTAAAATACCTCTTTATCAGGTTTAATTTTATTATTTAGATGCGTAAACGTTTTCAGGAAAGGATTTATTAATTCACGATTACATCAGGTTGGCAACATTTCTTCATTGCAAAAAAATTCAATACTTCACCAAAGGGATTATAACTGTGCTTAAATATATGTAAACACATACACATAAAAGCCAAATTAAAACTGTTTCGGACGAGTTGTTTTTATGAAGAAAATATAAACGTAGTAAAATCCTGATGCCAAACTCATCCGATATTTCTGATTGAAATTCCAGCTTTGGGATTAAATTGAGGTTTATTGGGGTACTCTAACAACCTTCTAACGCTGTAAGAGCTAGAAGAAATCATCAAAAACGTTATTGATGACATCCTTTAGCAAAATTTCTGTAAAGTTTATTCAGTAGAGAATAATATTGTATTAAAATCAACAGAAGTTGTTTTCAATTCTTACCACTCATAGAAGTGAATGAATATAAAGATAGAATTTATAAAATGGGGGAATCAACTTTTTTTTTAACAAGAATACCAGTTAACCAATGGTTCGAACTTAAATTCATATTGAAATTTTAAATCAGTATATTTCATCTTAAATGCTGCTTAAGGTACTTATTATCAGTATAAAATTTAAAGCATGTTTACATTAAATACATTACATCTCTTAAAATAAATTACAACAGTATAAACCAATTTTTTATGCCTCATTTTCATTCACTTCCAAGAAATTATCTACTTTTTTTATCACCTCTCTCTTATCTAGACACATTTCCGTAAATGCAAAGCACAATAATTTGAAAACAATTTTTCTACATTTTTCACAGATATTTATTTTATGAAAATTACCAAAACAAATTAATAAGTAGAATCATTTTCTTTAATCAGTTAATAAATTTGCAATTTTACGTATCTTTTTATATTAATTTAAATGACAAACCTCCATAAGTTGACTTATCACTAATATCTAGGTGGACAGTCATGATTTTGTCTATTAAAAGCAAATAATTAAATTAGGACTTTTGCTAAATTACTTATATTTTTTTTTAAAAAAAAACTTTTTTTAATGCAATACGATGTAAGAAACAAGAGAAAGTTAAGCTTCATAAGCCCTCCGGCAAATCTTTAGATTGCATTTTTTAGAAATTAAGCTAAGAAATTTTGGGGTTACAATTTCTTGAAGATTTACTTAAGGCTACATTCAGAGAGAGACAATAACAGCAATATGACAAGGACTCTAATTTCAAATGTCTCCATAAATTATACATACATACATATATATATATATATATATATATATATATATATATATATATAAATCCACGTGAAATCATCTGAGAGACAGCACTTTGTACTTAAACAATGACAAAACTATAACTGTGCAAAAAAGAAAACAAAGCATGTGGAATGGGATAAAACAAAAAAGGCTTTATTGTAACCTCACAGTATCGTTACACATGATTTGCAGTCTAAGAGAAAGAACAACAAGCAGATATTCCTTAGAATGGGGTTATTCCTCCTATTATTAATATACTCAGCACCAAATCATCCAACAATTATTGAGTTCTTATTTTTCAATCAGATTCTGTTTCAGTGTTAGGTGTTCCTTGGAAGAAGTCGTGCTTCAAATCGTCTTCCTAAGGCTCCGACACATGTTCTATTAGATTTAAATCAAAAGAGTACACTGGCCAATCCATTCGAATGACATATTTCCTTTCCAATAGCTGCGGAACATGCAAGTGTCCAGTGTAGCCATGCATTGCTCCATAAAAACGAAATTTCCTCCAACGGCACTTCGAAACAAACACATATGCAGAAGGATTCCCTCCTTATAAACAGTGATCTCCTGTTACAGAACCTGTTTTGAAAGCGTGAAACTCAGTCCATACGTTTAGCATAATGCCGGCCCAGATGAAAACTCCATGTCCACCGTAATAGTCTCTTTCGATGATGTCACAGGGATAAAACCATGTACGGAAATAGATTGTATATTTTCAATTCGTGAGAGATCAGGAGAACACATTGCTCCTACTATCCAACCTTTCTTAATACAACACATATTAGGCTATTGCGCTTGCTAAAGTAAACTTAACATATCTTATATTAAGAAAAGTTAGATGATAAGAGCAAAACGTTCATGCTTTAGTCTGTTGAAACAACATTGTAAGGATTTTAAATAAATTTTAAAACCACGGATCCTTACATTTAAAAAATGCAACAACAGCTTTTCAAAAAGTTAATAATGGGAACAATAAGTAGATCGACAGGAATATTCACTGGTATTTCATATCATTACTTAAAATGATATACGTTTATGACATCTCAAATGCATGTTGCCAGTATGCATTCTTCATATCATAAAAAAATGATGACATTCACCATAATGTGATTCCTATAGAATATGAATTCCTTTTTAAAAAAGATATGACATAGTGACATTCTTATCCAAGTTCATCATTCATTTTACCACTGGAAATGCTTCTATCAATAGTAAAAATTAGTGATTATGTTAAATTATTGGAAACGATTTGAACTGATTTCTGAGAAACTACTCTATTTCTTCTCTTAAAGTTCATGATGTGGTAGCATAATCTATTAAGATCATACAGCCTTCTAACCTACAATAGCTATCTACCTTAACATTTTTATCTGCTTAGATAATGCATGGAGTTCCGTGTGACCATTATGAGGCACCAGTTAGATATTCTGCTGCCAATCATATAATCTTGATTAACACTAGTAGCAATACTTAGATATTAGATTATTGATATTTTTTCTTCCCCTAGGAGGCATTTTAAAGTTTACTTACCATAAAGCAATATTCAGATATAATTTGTATATGAGAAGACTGTCGTTAAATCTTTTCTTTAATACATACATTGTAAATGTCACAATCATTTTCTGCTTCGTATGAATATATCGGAAAGTTAATCGTAGAACCTCGAAGAATATAGTGTAATATTATAACAAAATATATCACAATACATTATAGCATTCTCTATCTGTTAAGCAAATGTCATATGTGAGGATTTCTATCTTTTCTTTAAAGTAACGTATTTTGATTTATTAATAACTCAGGTAAATTTTTCAACATTGTCTTTAGAAATTTTTTAACTTTTTATAGGAATGTAATTTTATTTAATGTACACTACTGGCCATTAAAATTGCTACACCAGGAAAGCGGCACACCACACACGTGAAATTTGCATGACAGGTAGAACTTATTATGATATGCAAATGATTAGATTTTCAGAGCATTCATACAAAGCAGGCGAAAGTAGCGACTTATACAATGTGTATAAAACCAGAGATTTGACAGCAGTTTTCTCATACTCAATTTCCGTATCAACGTTGTTTTCGGCAAAGAAAGTTGTTGTAATGCCTCGTGTAAGAAGAAGAAATGCCTATCAACACGTGTCTGACTTTGATCGAGGAAGGATTATAGCCTACCGGGATTGCGGTTTATCGTACCGCAATATTGCTGCTCGCGTCTGTCGAGACCCCATGACTGTTAGCAGAATATGGAATCGATGGGTTCAGGACAATCATACGGAACGTCAAGCAGGATCTCAGCGGCACCCCATCACCAACAGCAGAGAAGACAGACATCTTATCCGCATGGTCACAAGGGATCGTACAGCCACGTCACGAACCCTGAGTCGAGAAATGGAGTCATTTGCAGGGCAACAAATTTCTGCTCGAACAATTCGACGACGTTTGCCGCAGCATGGATTGTCTGCACGGCGGCCATGGCTTCGGCTAACATTGACGCGGCATCACAGACAGGAGCGCCTTCAATGGTGTGATCAGTGACGAACCTGGACGCAGGAATGGCATCACGTCATCTTTACAGATGAATCTCGGTTCTGTATACAGGACCATGATGGCCGCATCCGTGTTTGGAGGCATCGTGGAGAACGCGCATTGCCAGCTTGCATTGGACATCGCCATACTGGCCCATCTGCTGGAGTGATGGTATCGGCTGCCATTGGATACACGTCTCGATCACCTTTTGTTCGCATTACCAGCACTTTAAACAGCAACCGTTACATTTCCGATGTGTTAAGGCCCGTGGCTCTGCCCTATCTTCGAGGCCTCCTTAATGCTTTGTTTCAACAGGATAATGCACTAGCGCATGTTGCCCGTACTGTTCTGAACTTTCTTGATACAGAACAGGTTCTCCTGATCTGTCACCAATTGAGAACGTGTGGTCAATGGTTGCCGAGCAATTGGCACGCAATCACTCACCATCCACTACTGTCGATGAACTGTGGCATAGTGTTGAAGCTGCATGGGCTGAGATCCCCGTACATGCCATACAATCTCTGTCTGACTCCATGCCTAGGCGGATAAATGCTGTTATTGCAGCCAGAGGTGGCTGCTCTGGGTACTGATTTCTCAAGATCTATACATCCTAACTTCCTGTAAATCTAATCACTTGTTCTTTCCACTATAATGTATGTGTCCAATAAATATCGTTCTGTTATTTGCATTCCTTCTTGGTGTATCAATTTTAATGGCCAGTAGTGTGTAAACACCATTATGAGAACTCTCTTAATTAGAATTAAAATTTATTATAAAGCATATTAGAAAAGATAAGAAAATGACTTAATATTTTATAAATTAGTTTATTTTTCAAAAGATATTCCAACTTATAAATAATTAGGATTTCCGAAATTTTGAAAAAACATTTTTCATTTCTTCAAGTGATTTATTGCTTCAAGCTTTAAATTGTGTATTTTTAATTTAAGAGTTATAATAGTGTAAAAATGATCATATAACCAATTGATCACAAAAATCTTTGGTTCAAATCACAGTAGTTTGAGATACGAATTCTTTTTTAAATTAGATTTTCTTTGCAGTTCTGTATCTTAATTATAAAAGGTTCAAAAAAATGTTATTTATGATATTTCTGTAACAGAATAATACTAAGTTATTCGATCAAAATATTTATGCAAAAATTCAAAGTTAATGTTTAAATGCTTTTTGGGAAATATATTATGCTTCAACACATCTTTGGGAAATGCATTAAAGAGTGCCGTCCACACTCAGTTTTTAACGAATGCACATATATTTATACAATGATGCACATTAATGGTTGCTGAAATAACCCGTCGAATAGTTAGCTCTATGGTCTTCTGTTTAATAATTCACTAGTTCGATTCCCATCTTGGGTTTGCATGCCCGTGGTGTTTACAAATCAACCTTCAGCGGTAGGTGCCCGTCAAATAAACCCTCAAGTGCAAAACTGACCATTGAAGAACAAATAAAACAAACTCCATTAATAAACATATGGCGCTCAAAGAAAACTTGTTTTAACTAAAAATAGGGCGTTAAAAAATTATTATAAAACACTTTTACATTTTTTTTATCGCTTAAAATTACTTTCACAGACACTAATGAGCTAATTTAAGAATTATAACGTCCTCATTAATATTCTATTCTCTTTCCTATAGGTATGTCTATGAGTTCGTTGGGTTTGAAATTTGGTTTTACTTGCAACCCTTGTTTTCTTCTTGCAACTCCCAGATATTTTATTCACAATTTATTAATAGCCTTGTAATCATTTCAAAACTTTCCTTATTTTTTCATTGTATTTTAAAAATCACAATTTTTAAATACGCTTTTCTTATTAACCTCTCAAAATAACAAAAGTTTAACATTGAAGGAACTTATTTGCACAAATCATATTTAAACTGCTTGTATACAATATAATTATGCTTGTTATATAAAAATCAAAGAGTTTTGCTTTATATATATATATATATATATATATATATATATATATATATAAGAAATTTATACATAATTCACGCTTCATAAAAGATAGGTTAAAAATCTTGCTTTTGTTCTTCAGATTGGCTTAATTTACTGAATTATCAATTATTTATTACATTAATGAATTGTTGTAAAAAAAGGTGTCAAAATGGCTAAAAATTTTCAGTAGTTTAGTGGTTAGTGGTATACCTAATCATTTCAGTAGTTTACAAATGTAGGCTCTTCATCTTCTTCTTCTTCTTAAGGTTGGGTTTGTATGTTATTGACACCTCGGCTTTAATCAGCATTTTGTACCATTAACTCCAAATCCAATGTTTCCTAGTTCCAGTTACTCGGGTCACCCACTTTATTAATAAAGTCCGATAACCCTTTAATGGAGTTTAAGTGTAACTCTCTAGTATGGATGATGCCTAAAGAAGTTAATCTAGGGAGGGCAAGAGCAGCGCATTCTTTAATGATATGTTTGGCCGTTTCCTCTTGCGTATGACATTTCCTGCAAATAGGGTCTTGTTGAAACAGTCCCATTTTATGCAGGTGTTTTCTGAAATAGTAGTGCCCTGTTATGAAGCCTACGATTAAACGTATCTTCTGCCTAGACCATCTTAGAATTTCAGAGACAATCCTCGCTGATGATCCACAGATCATACTTTTAGCGTGGGTTTGACCAGGAGTGTTGAGCCAAGCTTCATATCTTCCGTTTTTCCCATCTAAGAACATTGGTTTTTGCGGTCTTCAAATTGATGCCACAAAAAGGTTCTGCACCAATGGGAACAAAAGACGATCCTTGTTTAGCAAGCTCATCAGCCCTTTCATTACCTTCGATATCTTTGTGCCCTGGCACCCATACAAGGATCACCTTGTTTCTAGTTGCCAGTTCTGTAAGAAGGTTTCTACATTCCAAAATCATTTTAGATTTGATTTCGAAAGAATTAAGCGCTTTTAAAGCGGCTTGACTGTCACTAAAAATGAGAATCCGCTTACCGTAGTAGCCCTTCCTCATATTTATTCGCAGACAGAGGATAATGGCTAAAACTTCGGCCTGGAAGACAGTAGCGTATCGCCCAAGGCTTACAGACAGGCTGGTTCTTGGTGACACGCCACATACTCCCAGTCCTGAGAGGCTGTTTTTCAGTGATCCATCTGTGTACCAGATTAGATCTCCTGTTTCAGTTTTAAACATGTTGTTATCCCATTCGTCTCTAATTGGAAAAACTATTTCAAATGTCCTATCAAACATGTATGATTTTTCCATGATGTCCGAGGGCATCAGGAAAGTAGGATCTTGAATTTTACTGGTAATGCCCCTGTGCCCTTTGGCAACAGGCTGGTCGTACCAGTAGTTTTGCAGCTTCATTCTGTATGCAGTCATTCTGGCAGTGCTGCAGATGAAGATGTCTAAGGGAGTCAGATCCAACATAACCTCCAATGCTCTGGTTGGCGCGGTGGACATTGTATCAACATTCACTAATTAAAATTAAATAAAAACTTATTTAAAATTCGTCAAAAAATTTCCTTCCATGGAAATAAATTTTTTAAAATAACTATTAATTAACGTTTTTAAGAATTTAGTGTAATAATGTTTATGCACAAATTGAAATTACTAAAATAAAATTCATGTAAATATTATTAAAATTACCTTAGCAACTGTAACTTTCATTTTCCTTGTGACTTGAAAAATGTAAATACGTCAGTTTCAGTTTCCGGAAAATTATGTTATTTCGTTCATTGTTTTTAACATGAATAATTATTATAACATGGCTAAAAATTTGAACGAATATATTTAAGTATTTGGAAAGCACATAGTGAAATAACAAATTTTCGCTTAGAAATAAGTGTATGTTAATTTTTATAACATAGAAATAATTCTATAAACAGATGTGGCGTTTTACCTTTACATTCGTGATGCAAAATATATTTTGAATATGGCAGAATAATTAAATTTGAAATAGTTTCATATTTTTTATTATAGTTATTAAAGAAACAATAAACGCTTTTAAATTTATCTTGTAATTTTTTTAATATGTCACACCGAATGTATTGTTTAATTCTTCGTGCATTTTTACTAGTCATACAATCTTTATAAATATTATTCTACAGTGTTATGCTCTTGTAAATATTAAAATTATAACTTAAAACATTGCAAAACGTCAGTTACTAAACTAAGAAATTCGTGTGACTATAATTAAGTTATTGCAATTCTACTTCAGTTTTATAATTTAATTAATATGCCAACAGAAATAACTTGGTAATACAATAATGTTAAATAGTTTTAGTTTATAGGATTTTAATCTTGGTTGAAATAATAAAACCTGTTGATATAATTATATGAATGTTTGCTTTTAATTGATAGTTTTGAAAATTAACCTAAAATGTATATTGTAATATTTCTAGAGTTTATTTTAATTTTTGATGATATTTCTTTAAATAAATTTTTATCTCTAATTTTCACTACCAACCTATGAAGAAAAAATTTTGTATATCAAAAAACAATTTATTATTAAATATATAGTTAATTATTTAATAAAATTGCATAACATTTTATATGAAAGTTTTATAATTTAATGATTCATATTATATCCAGTTGATTACTAAATTTTGCAATTCTGCAAATAGTTCTTTTTAATAAAGTGAATTTCTGAAAATCAATATAATGATTAACTTATAATAAAAATGTGCTTCTTTTTACTTATAGAAATGAAACAAATTATCTTTAATTTCATTCAAAATTCAAGTAAACTTTTTTGTTCATATTTTCTTATATAACTTATTTTGATTATTTTAATCATTAAATATCTTATTTGAAATTATTTTGATCTATTTACTTACCAACTTCTTAACCTTCTTCATTAGGTTGCATTTCAGTTGATTCTTATCTGCCTTATCTTTTCTTATCACATTAATACAGCATGATTAGAATTGCCTTTGTAGAATAAAACTACATCATTCATTTCTTTTTGTCTGTGTCACTGAGATAGGTATCAATTTCAATTGTTTTTGTATAGATATTCAACCTAATTTCACTCCATTATGACTTAAAAGTATCTGAAGTATTCATCAGTTTGCAATTCTTGTGGATTTAACATCTTAGAAATGGAAGAAACAGGTATGCTATTTAACAAGCATAATTTCAGCTTGCAATGTTGAATTATATACTATTATTAGAATTTATTGTAACCTGTTAAGTAAGTACTGTTTAAGTAGGAAACCTTGTTACATTAGTTTTTATGCATGTATAGGAAATATGCTCAAGCTTATTTGTTTTGCATTTAGAGCAAATGTATTTATTTTGCAACTTGTTGCATGCTTCAGCTTTCATTCACTATTTTGCTGTCTATTTAAATTTATTTTTTCCTTGACTTGGATTGTTTAATTTGTGCCATTTCCCCAATCATGTGAATAATTTCAAACTCTTTGCTAAGCTTTTGCAGTATTTAGTTCAAACTGAATGATATTTGTAATAATTTATTTTTTTTGGACATTCATTTAGAAAAGAATATATATTTCTTGAAGTAAAGATGTTTTACATATTATTTATATTGTAATTCAGTATTAAAAAATAAAGGAGTTTTTTTATAGAAATAATTAGGTTCTAAAATTATTATTGTTGGAATAAAAGCTCTTTCCTATTAAAGATTATATTATACACGAAAAATTTCTGTAACATATATGTCACTGAATTTACAACTTATATGGAATATTGTTACTTTGGTTAACGTAAAAACATACTTCGGTTAAAAATGAATTCAATAGTATATGAGACATTTTCAATAGAGCATTTTTAAAAGCAATAATATTTTGGTGTTTTTATTATTTCAACTATAAAGTGTTTTATTTAGCATTCATTCTAAAACTGTTAAATTAATGTATAAATAATGACAAATAAGAAAACTATATAAAATTTGTTAGATATATCATTTCTTGTCCAATATATGATTAAGCCATAATTGTAAAGCAACAGATTTTTTACTTGGAAAAATTTCATGCATAATGTGACATTTTTAACTCTTTATATCATTTGAAAATTAAAAAGAAAAAAATTCCTTTATATTAACTGAAAGTATACAAAACATTTTAAAAGCAAAATCACATATTATAGTATTTGCAAAAAGTATCATGCTCCTATTATGATAAAAATAAATATCTGCCTTAATTTAAGATTAATATTCTCAAGAATTTAATACAGCTATTATCAGCTTGCTTGCAAATAGTCTTAAAGTTTCATATCCTAGTCTAAGCAAAAAACTAAACATTTATAAGAAAATGAAAACTAATGTGTTAAATCTTTATGTCTAAAAAATTTATTTATGCAGGGATTCTCCCAGAAATTTATGTGGAATTTAAAAAGTTCGTTTAGGCATTTCCCTTCATATTATAATGTGAATCATTTTAAACACTTAACTTTAAACAAGATTACGTTAATTTATAATATTTTATTAGTTATTGTAAATTATTACTTTAAAATAGAATGTGAAAAAAAATATAAAGATTAATATAGTAATAAAAGTATAATAAGGAATTATTATATATTTAGCACTTATTCAAGGAAATAGAACGTTTTTATTAAAGGGAATGAAATAATGATTAAAAGATTAAAGTAGTAAATAATATAGATATTAAATGTGTAAAAATACAATTGGTAGTTTTTAAACTATCTTTAACATTAAGTTTTTAAAACAGTAGAATATTTTTATATTGTTTATTCTTGTTGTAGTGAAAAAGGCAATTTCAGATTTGTTAGAATATTGTGTATAATTAGAATCATTTCTCCAATATTTCCTGAATAAGTAAAGTATAAGAATTTCTGATATTTAAAAACTATGGTGATATTTATATAAACATGTCAGAAAAAATAGAATTATTTTTAAATAGATATTTAAGTGCTTATGTAGTAAATTAAAAAGATTTTTAATGACCATTTTTTATTATTTTATTCTAAAAACAAAAATTAAAGTTTTTCATTATGTTTGGGATACAATAATTGCACATATTTATTAATTTAGAGGCAGGCAAAATAATAGATATATGAGTTTGTGGAATTAAAATTTGTTAAATTTGCTTGAAGACTAAACTATAACTTGAGTGGCATTGATACTATAATGATTCAAAGTCTTCTTTAAACCATGAGTCTCGATAGAATTTGTTCTTGTCCTCAAAAGTGATTATAGAATGTCAAATCTAACACTCGGCTAAAAGTTACTTTAAAAAATTACTAATTTTCTATAATATGTTATATAAAATAGTATCTCTAAGTTTTTGAAATGTTCTGATATTTTTATTTCAAAAAAGATTTTATATGAGAATCAAATTAATATGTCATATTTTTTAAAAAAAATTATTGGATAATTATCAGATTAAGTTCTTTTTTTTTAACTTTGGATTTTTTTCTTAATTCTTTGTGATTTAAAAGGATATAAAAATGAAACTTGATTAGCAATATGTCATAAGAGATGCTATTAGCATTTATTAAATTACTAAGTGTAAGTATAAAGAAATTATGAAAAACAAAATGCATTTGGAAACATTTTGCTTTACTCCAAATTAAAATTTAATTGTTGATGCATTATGAAAGTGTTTCTTTTAATGTGACATGTTATAGAAATTGATTTAATTTTATAATTTACCCTTATCTAAATTTTAATTAGAATAAAAAAGTTATAATAATCAACTTATTATTTAATAAATACTAAACACTTATAGCAACTGCACTTTCAAATTTGATCTTCTTTTGAGTCATGAATTATTCTTTTCTAAGTAGAACTATATTCTGAAAACTCTATACTTCTTAAATTCTTGTGTCCTCTGTATATAATTTTATTACTATAGAAATTTCATGACATTAACATATTTCTTGTTAACACGATTTTCATATTCTTTGCATTAATTTTTTAGGCAACAAAAATCATAATAAAAAGTGTTTCAAATATTTTTAAATTTTACTCTTTTGACTGTCCTGAATATGGTAATGTTGCATTCTTTTTTAATTAGTAAATTCATGCAGTTGGGAAAGTAACTACTTTTGCTGTTTAGTTACTTCCAATTGCTGCTTTTTATTCACTTTTAAAAATAAGAAAATTTATTAATATCCATTCATAAAAGAAGATAAAATAAGTTCATTTTATTAGTTTAGATTTTCATTGTATTATAAAATTTTCTTATCTTTCATTTGTAATTGATAAAAATTGGTAATTTTTTTTAATTTTTATGTATCACTGATAATAGCATAATTTTAAAAATGTATATTGATTATTTTTAATAAATGGTCAAATAAATATATAATCATTCATTTATACTAACTTTATTTTCATATTTGTCATCTTATAAATCTCAGATGAGTAAAAGTGTTTTTTAAAATAATTCTGTGTAATAATTTTCATAAACTAAATTTCACAATAACACAGGCATTGCTGAAATTCTTAATTTACTTAGAGTCACTTAGTATCTTTAATGTAATAAGAAGTTTTAATACATATTTGGACAAGTCAAGGAGTACAATTTCTTTATATTATATTTTTATAATATGCACTTTGCAAAATTAGTAAAATTTTAAATATTTATCTGATTATTCCTAATAAAAACAAACTCTGTGATTTTCTATCTTAAAAAAGTGTCTTACTAAGGAAATGTTTTTCTAAATTTTTACTTTTCAGATTCTCATGATTCTATGTCAAATTTTTATTTTTGGTTAGTTTCTTTATATTAGATCTTTTGACTTCATGCTAACATCTTCAACATAAGTTAATAATATAGGAATGTTATAATAGAAGTATAAAATTATGTAATTTATAAATAAATATCTGCAAAATAAGGAAACAATTATCACCTATACTTTTGTGGAAACATTTGTCAACAGAAAATAATTTCAGACATGATTAGAGCATAATTATAAAGTACTAGATAACTTTTTTACTTGTGATATGTGAAGTGTTAAATGTTTAAAACAGTATTATTATTTTAATTTTGATTTCAAAATTATTTACTGTTATTACACATTGATAACATTTATCCTCCTAATCCTTTTTTTAAAACTGCATATTTACTTCATTTTATTAAAAATTGTTTCTAATAAATAAAAGTACATTTATGTCAAAATTGCTTGTATTTTTATGGATTTAATTATTTTTATACCTTATATTTCTGAAACTTACATTTTTGCCAATTTATTATTATTATTTTTTCTTTTTGTATTCTAGATATGCCAATCTCAGGGACAATCAATGATTTTCTACCAGATATTGCCTTATGTCCATTAAATGCATCTAGTGCCTCAGATAGTGCTCATGAAAGTGAGCCTCTCATCAATAAGATGGATTCTGAACCATGTTGCAGTGTAAATATTTTTCCTGAAGACCTTGAATTTACTGCTGTTATACGAGAAGCAGAACATGCCATTATTCATGGGGTTATTCCTGAACGTATTTATCAAGGATCAAGTGGTAGCTATTTTGTCAAGAACATTACTGGCACTAAAATTGGAGTTTTTAAACCCAAGGATGAAGAACCATATGGAAGACTGAATCCCAAATGGACAAAATGGATGCATAAAATTTGCTGCCCTTGCTGTTTTGGTCGAAGTTGCCTTGTTCCTAATCAAGGGTATCTTTCTGAAGCTGGAGCTTCATTAGTAGATCAAAAACTGCAATTAAATATAGTTCCAAAAACAAAAGTTGTTCGTCTTGTAAGTGAATCCTTCAATTATTCAGCAATTGATAAAGCTAAGTCAAGAACAAAACGAAATATTGTTGAGAAGTTCCCTAGATATCGTTGTCATTTCAATCGTATTGGCCTACCCCCAAAAGTTGGATCATTCCAAATGTTTGTAGAAGGATACCAAAATGCTGAATATTGGCTCAGAGTATTTGATTCTGAACCTCTGCCTGAAGATTTACAAAAGAAATTCCACTTACAATTTGAGAGATTAGTAGTTTTAGATTACATAATTAGAAATACAGATCGTGGGAATGATAATTGGTTAGTTAAATATGTCAAGGGGGGTGACTCAGATGCTAGTCAAACTCTAAAACAAGAAATTAAAATTGCCGCTATTGATAATGGATTGGCTTTTCCATTTAAGCATCCAGATTCTTGGAGGGCATATCCATTCCATTGGGCTTGGTTACCAATGGCCAGAATTCCATTTTCTTCAGAAACAAGAGATCTAGTTTTACCTCAGCTATCTGATATGAACTTTGTCCAGGAGTTGTGTGATAATCTCTATGATTTGTTTAGCATGGACAGAGGATTCGATAAAAATGTTTTTGAAAAGCAAATGTCAGTCATGCGAGGTCAGATTCTTAATTTGACACAAGCTTTAAAAGATGCAAAATCTCCTTTACAGCTAGTTCAATTGCCAGCAGTTTTAATCCAAAAAAGTAAAGATAAAATTAAAGGAAGAGCTAGAAGTTCCAGTGAAAATTTTACTCAGACATTCCAAAGCAAATCTCCTTTCTTTTCCTGGTGTTAAATATAAATTTATTTGAGTTGGTGTGTTAAAATCTTTGTTGTCATTTTATGCAATGACATTCCATTTTCAGCTTAAAGCACTAGATATTTAAAACAAAGCAACTCTATGAAGTTTGATGAATAAAAGTCTTAACTATCTAAAAATCAAACTATATTTGTTTATTACCTATTTTTTGGTTTCACATTAGTATATATACCAATGTTATTGGTAAATTTTACCTTTTTAATGATAAATTAATAAACATTTTTAATAAAGGTAGGATTTCTTTGTTACAAATTATTTTTTTGGTTTACATAAAATGTAAATTATTCTTTTTTAATAGTAAATTCAGGCACTGCTAAATTTTACAGTGCATCTTAACTTTTTAGTATTGAATGTGCACATTGTAATAAGTTAAACTAATAAATACATTAATTTAAATGTAAACCACCACAGTAACTAATGTAATTAATTTCTAAAATCCAAATTTTCAAAAATAAAGTTATTTTTGTAATTGAAAATGTGATAATTTAACTAGTGACAAAACACTGAAAATAAACAACTAAACTTTTTGAACTACATGAACAAATGTATTATAAGATGTTCATAGTTTTTCAAGCCTGAAATTTAATTGTAGCTTAAACTGAGAATTGAAATGAAGTTTGTTAACTCTTCTTATTTTTTGTTACTGGCAAGAAACAACCAAAATGTAGACTGAGGATATAAATGAACTCAATATAAAAACACATGATTTTTTATAACTTTGCTAAATAAGTATCTTTTGATGAGGTATAATAGTGATAATGTTTATTATATTTGATTGAATATGAAAAGAAAAAAGGAAAAAAAGGTTATTAGTTTATTTTCATTCAGAAAAATCTCTTTTTTGTATAACCGAAGAATGATATCAATATTGTTTCTTTGTATTTGAGCATTCTAAAGATGTATTCTGTGCATTTTCAATATTAAAAAATGTATTAATTTCTATTGTACATTCACAAATAAAACCATTTTACTATATATCTATATTTTTTTAAGAAAGAAAATATAAATGTATTGCTTATGTGCACTATAAAATGAATATTTTCTTAAACCAATAAAATAAAAGTTTATTTTATTGGTTTATATCATGTTTTTAAAATTTGTAATAAACAATTTTATCTTTTCTCTTAAATCAAGATGAGAAAAGCAAAACTTTTAATCCATTAATGTTTATTCATCGTTCAAATTAATTTAAAATTTACAAAACAAAAATGTAATTTTTTCCCCAATTAAGTTATGCAAACATCCTACTGATGTTTATCCGCATATATATTTATTAAATTGTGAAATATATATTCACATCAGATAAGAAAATTATGATCGTTAAAAAACTCATTCAGTTTTCCTGTTCTAATGTAATGATCATTAATATTCATTGTCAGAGAACGAGAGCCAATAAAGCATTTTTGAGCAACCCCTTTTTAAGATTAATCATTTTTTTTCACCAATAGTGTAAGGCAAATATCATTTTAAATAATTTATCGAAATTTAAATTATAATTTGAATTACTCTAATTATTAGGTTGTTTTTAATGTGAAGTGTTCCCTATGGGAATATATTAAGCTAGAAATATGTCTAAATTCTAGGAGAATTAAAATCTAAATGATTCTTAACATAATATTTTATACGTAAACTTATATTATTTATAATGTGAATATACTATGAGCAATATCGAGAATATATGTTTCTGCGTTTGTGTTTAAAAATTATTAATTTATAATGTTGCCGGCTGGCAGTTTTTACTAAGGCTCCTGAATCTCTGATACTCAACCCTCTTCTGGAGTTATTGAAGGAAATGTGATTATAACTGAGACTGAACTGGCATTTTAGCCGAGCTGGCAGCCGAATGGTTAGCGCTCTTGCCTCAGTTTGTGGGTTCGAATCCCACCTTGGGCATGGATGTTTGTAGTATTTCGGAATCCACTTTAAACCGTAGGTCCCGGTCTAATTAGCCCTCGTGTGCAAAAAATGACCGTTGTGCGACAAACAAGAACTGGCATATTATAGGTTGGAATTTCTTAGTGGGTGGGGGGCCTTATTCTAGAATTATATTATGGAATAATTTACTATTTATTTTAATTTTTAAGCGTAATTTAATTATTTAACTAATTTAAATTAAGTTTTATTTATTAACCTAGAAAATTTAGATTTTATCTACAGCAGGGGAATTAATTTAAGTGTTATTTTTATTTTTCTAAGACTTAAAAGTGCGATTCTAATTTAAATAATTAATCCATTGTTTCTGAAAAAGAAAATTCCTCTTTTTCTGACCAGAATTTTTTTTTACTGTTCATTTTTTTATTTAGTTTGTTTTAAAGTGATTAAGAAAGCTTTTACTTTCACTCATTCATAGCGAATCTCTTTGATCTGATCAATGAAATTCATATTCTCCTTTCAGAAACCTTGAGAAGTTCTCTCACAATTTAAGAATCTAAAGGCCTTTTCCCCCTGTAATCAACAAATGTCTGCTTTCTCTAATGTTCTTTTGTTTGGGCTGTTTGTGATTAACCAAAACTTCCTAAAGAATATCAGGGACGGCATTCCTTTTCCATCATTTATTTTTCAACTGTGTGTCTTTAAGATAATATTTCAATTTTGTATTCCAATACTACATAACACATGACGCGACATCGAATGTTCTGACCGTCTATTTTATTTCGTTTTAATAATTCAAAAGTGGTACAAATTATTCGTGCTTATATTATCTTTAAAATATTAAATTAGTATGGCAATAAAATATCTTCACATGCAGATTATAATTTTCATTAAATCTAATATTTAATATTTTTGATTGAGTAAGTTTAAAAAAAAATCATTTCAAAAATTTATCGGGTTTAGTTTTAAAAAAAATTAAACACAACATGCACGTGAGTTTTCACCAGTCATTTTGCTTGGTTACATCTTAAAAAAATTATAATCTTGTTTACTATAAAATACTAAAATAAAACAAAAAAATAGCGTACATATATATATATATATATATATATATATATATATATATATATATTTCTATGATATATTTGGGAAATTGGCGATTTCTATGGGAAATTAATTTTGTTGCTATTTACAAATATCCTGGAGGCATCATTGATGTCAGTAAAATAATGAAATATACTCACCAAGATACATTTTATATAGTTGGAGGAATAAAAAGTTTTTATTTCAAAATGGTTTAAATTATATATATATGTAAACTTAAAAATGCGATTTGTTTATTTTAGCAATTAAAAATTGTAAGTCAAATACACATACACACCATAAAAACTAATAAACAACTAAGACATGAAATAGAGCCGATGACTAAATTTTGCTTTCCATGAAGTAAAACATGAAAGGGGCCCGAATTGATCTAATCAGTCAATTACACATGTCAGCAATTCTGCTTTTATGTGTTGAATGCATACAGGAAACTGTGATGTGCATTACCACATTGTCTGCATTTCGCTCAGAGTTAAGCTCTATCAATTAGATGGAAGCTACTGCATGACAGTCTTCGAAATTTAGAAGCAGGAATTAAATAGAAGACCATCTAATTCTTGACCCTGTCCCCCAGATCTATTTAACATGCCTTTAGTGAGCACTACACTAACCAATCAAACTACCTTACCATATTGTGGCGGGATATTGAATTGTAGCAAGTAGCTAATGGATTATTTTGTTACACAATCTTTTCAATTTTCATAGAAATTTTCTACTGCGTTTCATTAAATTCCATTATTTTCGCCACATCATTATGATGTGGTATGTGAACAGAATAACTTATAACAGTAGATGCTTGTTTCTACGTGAACTCGTAGAAACCGTTAAAATAGTTCTTAAAATCGGAAATTCATAAAATAAATAAATAAAGGTTAGATTTTTTTTAACCAAATTACTCCCGAAATAATTTTTGTTTCAAAATTTTATTTTTAAGAATCAATATTTCCATTTTTTCGATATCAGAAAGCATTAACTTGTTTTTATCAATAAAATATCTGAATCTTGATATCCCTTTATGTGTTATTATTTTATTATTATTATTTACTAGAGACGAACGCAGCACTAAGTCATTTTATTACTGATCAATATCAAAATTATTTTTCTTTCTTATTCATTTAGGTTCCAATTATTTGATATTTCTTACGTACAAATTAAATCTGAATCCTCATTCAAAAGGCCTTGAAATGAGATTTTGGGCAGAGGTGAATTTCTTTGTCGAAATTCATGGATAAATAACTCGTCTTCATTCCATTCGTCAGGCAAATGTTCTTGGCTTTCTTTAGTACTAGAGATTTATTTAATAAAGCCTGCATATTAACATAAATTAGACATTAATTTTATTGCAAAAGTATTCCCAGCTCTAATGGCTCAGTAGCCTAATGCCGCTTCCCGTTAAGATTAACAAAGTGAAACATTATTTACCGCAGGTAATAATTGGAATGGTGACCACGTAACCTCTCTCACTAGGTTGCTGGAGCTCTATGGGTTGGGGACGTGTCCACGTTAATAAGTTATTTCCGAATTCCTTCCGCTGGTGTGGCGGGGATGTGGAGTGGAGGGTGCCAGCTCAGGCTTAATCTCGTCAGACGTTTCAAAATTACGAAGATTATTCTTAATCCGTTATTCTAAAAGTACAGTCCGAGGGTCATTTACATCATCATGTATATATGCAGCAGCATTCCAAGCACAGATTACTAAACAAATTGCGAGTGAAATCTTAATTGCATAAAGCAAATTCAAGCCATGATCACAGCATGTAAAAACACTTTATGATATTTATGGATTGAAAGATGGGAGTTAGATTAGACCATAGAGTTTCCATAACAATCTCTTAAGCAAAATCCCAAGCTTCAACATCATCATCGTAAATCTCTTGTTAAATTGCTTCTTGCAGATGCTGCAATGTCACTCGTTTTGAGTTGATTATTTAAGTTATTATAAGAGAAAGCATTTTAAAAGCAATAAAAGCAGTACAGTGTTTTAGACGTGAAGACTTCAGTGGCGTAATTTCTCGTTTCGTGAGACTTAAACTCTGACACAAAATGACAGATAATTTACTAATTTTTAAGCTAAATATGCTTAAAAAAATTCATGACCCAATAGAAATACATTATTATTGATCAAATTCTCCAAAGAACAAAGATTCATGGCTTGAGCACAAAGACAAATCACCAAATAATGGAGTGGCAAAGATCTTGCTCTGGAATCCCATGTACAATAAGTCAAGAAATAATGATTGGATGAAATTCTGATTCTGATGGACCTGTTCTAAATATTTGACTGGAACATCAAAGTCATATGGACAGAGATGTTATAACTTGAACTTACATACCAAAGAATTCTTTGATCAGTTATCAAAAGTTGTAATAAGATTTATAAATTTGGTATTTTTCATTATTCACTTCATATATGTGTCAACAAAAAATCATTTCTAATTCTTAACAGAAAATTGAAATTATGTTAAAATGATTAATGTTGACAAAAGATTTATCATGGAGTTTAAATTAATTTTATTTTCAATATTTATTTTAAGAACTTGTTGTCGCCAGATACATGTGAATGTACAGCACCAACGCAATTTAAACCAAGTTCCTCCATTATTACTGCAAAATGATTATTTAACACTGTTCTTCGGAAATAATGTAATTAAAATTTAAGACAAGAATCTCAGGATACAATATTACAGCACAGTTTTATTTTTTCTATCTTACACACAATTTTTTACATTCGAATGCAACTAACTAACTTGACAACGAAAATTGTTACAAAACTAACTTGTTGCCAAACTCATTATTCAAAGAAAATACATTTCCAGCAACAGTTAAAATAACTTGTTTTTTTCATTTTACATGCACAAAAATAATTTAATAAATTACACATTAATTTTATCTTTAAAATTTACATGAAGATTTATTCCTTATTTTAATTAATATTTTAGCACTTCGTTTAATTTACTTCATTGCAAGATAATATTTTGCTAATGATATGATATCGATTATTTCTTCAAAAGAAAACTTGACTTGTAAAGCCATCTAGTGGTCAATTTACGATCTAGAAACTGTGTACTTACATTACTCCCTCACCAGTAACTAAGTTACGATACAAAGAACCATGGTGAAATATGTAATTTTTGAAATAAAAATAAGATTTTTTTTTTTTTTTTTTAAGGAAAAGGTATAAACACATAAAATTTTTAATCTTTAAACCTTACTGGTTGTTTTATTTTTCGACCACACCTGGAAGTTGTTTGATTATTAATTGGAAGGTGTGGATTTCTGTGATCTGAATTCTTATTTGTTTCTTTAGCTGTTGCTTGCTCGTTAACTTTGTCCATGACCAACAAATAGGCAGGTTTTAGACGGTCAATTGATATGTTCACATTTTTCTCTTTCATTGACAATGTGAAAAATTTCTCAAAACGTTCAACTACCTTATATGGTCCTTGATAAGGTGGTTCAAGGGCCTTTTTCACTCTGTCTATTCTGACAAAAACATGAGAACAAGACCTTAGATCTTTATGTACAAATATTCTTTGCTGCTTGAAACTACCTGATAGTACTGGTTTCAGATGTTCCATGACCTTCTGTAACTGTGAGACAAAGGTTTCTTGGTCCATTTTGATGGTAGGTGGGTCGAAGAATTCTCCTGGTAACTTGATGTTTGAACCATACACCATTTGTGCAATTGAGTGGTTTGTGTCTGGTCTAATGGCAGCTCTCAAACCAAGTAGTACTGTAGGTAGGGATTCAGTCCACCTTATGTTGTTATGTGCTTTTATAGCACCTTTCAGGATCCTATGTTGTCTCTCTATTTTTCCGTTACACTGAGGGTGATATGAGGTAGTATGCGATACTTTAGCACCACATATAGCAGCAAGGCATCTGAATAATTGGGATTCAAATTGTCTTCCTCTATCTGTTATAATTTGAGCAGGGACACCAAACCTGCTAATCCAGTTGTTGTAGAAAGCCCTACTAACTATTTCAGCTCTTATGTCAGGTAAAGGAATAGCTTCTATCCAGGAAGAATACCGATCAATGCAAGTTAGGCAGTATTCCATGCCTTCCGAAGGTGGTAGTGGGCCAATCAAATCTATATGTACTACACTAAATCTTGAATCTGGAACTTGGTATTCTCCAAATTTTGACTTGGTGTGTCTGGTTGTCTTCACTTTTTGACAACTGATGCATCCTCTAGCCCACTCTCGAACTTCCTTATTGATTCCAGGCCAAACAAACCTAGCAGTTATCTGCTTAACAGTTGATTTGATGCCAGGATGTGACAGGTTGTGAATCTGATTAAAAACTTTTTTCCTGAAGTTGAGAGGAATATATGGTCGAATTTTGCTTTGAGATATATCACACCACAATGTTTTTCCAGATTCAGTGGTGTACGGTTTGAACTTGAGTGATGTGTCACTGGAGCATAACTCTTTAAACTCTGGATCAGTGCTTTGCTCTTGGGCTATTACCTCATAATCAATCACAGATACTTCTTCAATCCTTGATAGAGCATCGGCTACAACATTATCGGCTCCACTGATGTGTTCTATGTCTGTCGTGAATTGTGAAATATACTGGAGCTGACGTAATTGGCGTGGAGATGCCTTCTCATTTTTTTGCTTAAACGCAAATTTTAGTGGTTTGTGGTCTGTGAGGATGCTAAATTCTCTCCCTTCTAACATATGCTTAAAGTGTTTTATTGACAGATATATACCTAATAGTTCTCGATCATAGGTACTATAAGATCTTTGAGCGGCATTCAATTTCTTTGAATAAAAAGCTATTGGCTTCCAACTGCCTTCTTCTAATTGTTGCAATACAGATCCTATAGCCCAATCAGAGGCATCTGTACACAATGATAATGGGAGTCCAGGTTTTGGAAAACATAATAAAGCAGCATTTGCCAAATCTGTTTTACACTTTTCAAATTGTTGTACCGCTTCATCAGTCCAGGGAACCTGTCGTCGATCTTTTTTCTTGGCACCCTTTAACAGCTCATGTAGTAGCGCTTGAGTTTGTGCAGCATTTTTAAGATATCTTCGATAAAAATTTAACATCCCAAGGAATGTGCGAAGCTCATGCAAGGTTGCTGGCAACTTATAATCTAAAATTACTTGGACCTTTGCCGGAAGAGGACGAGATCCTTTAGAAGTAATGAGGTGTCCCAAGAATTCAATTTGGTCAACCCCCATTACTGATTTTGCTACATTTATATGTAATCCATATTTATTAAGTCTTTCAAACACAAGATTCAAGTGCTCTTTATGTTGTTCTTCTGAAGATGATGCAACAAGTACGTCATCTATATATGGAAATAAAAAATCTAATCCATGAAAAACCTCATTAATAAATCGTTGGAATGTGGCGGGAGCATTACGAAGACCAAAACTCATTACATTGAACTCGAACAAGCCAAATGGTGTGATAATGGCTGTTTTCTGTTTATCTTCCTCAGCAATTGGTATTTGGTAGTATGCTTTCGTAAGATCAAGTTTTGAGAAAATTACTTTATCTTTTAAAATTAGTTGAAAATCTTCGATTCGAGGGATGGGATACCTATCTGGTATCGTTCGTTCATTTAATCTCCTATAATCACCACATGCACGGACGGTACCATCTTTTTTTGCTACGAGGTGCAAAGGACTTGCCCACTGGGATTTAGATGGACGAATAATGTTATGATCCAACATATATTGAAATTCTTGTTTAGCTAATGACAATTTTTCTGGGTTTAATTGCCGTGCTCGTGAATGCACTGGTTGTCCTTTGGTAGTAATGTAATGCTTGACATCGTGTTTGGTATAAGTGTTTAAGACATGAGGTTTAGTAATGTCTGGGTACAATTTAAGTAGTTCACTAAATTGTGATGTATTATTTAATGTACTGATACACAATGCATCAGTAACAGTCATAAGTTCACTTCTTATGGACAGTTTTGTGACATCATCAATTAATTTTTTGTTGTGAATATCAATTAATAACTGAAAATGATTTAGAAAATCGGCGCCTATAATGCCTTTGCTCACCTTTGCAACAACAAATGGCCACTGGAAAGCACGCCTGAGACCAAAATCTAAAGTCATGGTTTTCACACCATATGTTGGTATTTCTGTTCCATTTGCTGCATATAAAACATACGAACTGGGAGTAGATGTTTTTGCAGTTGCCGGAATTAATGAGAGATCTGCACCACTGTCAATAAGGAAACGCAGTCCAGTCGTTCTATCTTTAACAAATAAACGAAATTTGCGGCGAACTTCTTGGGAAGCAGCAGGTCTTGCCGCAGAATCTACTGCTTCTCTATGTTTTCCGCATCCTTCCAGCTGCATGGTTGTTTGCACTTATCTGGGAAACATTTTCTTCCAAATTTAAAATGAAAGAAGCAGTATTTACCTTTGGGGTCAAACCGCCTTCGTGATTTACTTCGGCTTCTATTTTTATAGTGCCCAGGACTCTGAGCTCGTGACCGTGATATCCTTGTACTCATACTTGCTATTTGCTGTTCAATAGCACATATCTTTTTTAGCAACTCATCTACAGGAGGGTTTGCTTGACTTGCACTAGCTAATTCCACCCGTGGATTCAGTTCCAGAATTTTGTCCGCCATTGTGGCTAATTTTTCTAACTCTTCATCACTCACAATCAACACATGCTTAATACAATCTGGCATTTTTTCTAGCCACAATGTTCGAAGGACTTTGTCGGAAATTTCATTTGATTCACCTAAAGCCCGCATTTTTCTTAGAAGCTGGGTTGGCTTCATGTCTCCTAACTCCAGTCCAGTGAGTAATTTTTTCATTTTTAGGCTTTCACTCTCTTTAAATGTCTGCAACAGTCTGTTCTTTGCAGTTGAATATTTATTTGTGCTAGTGTCCTTAATGATATCCCAGATATTTTCCATGTATCTAGGTTCTAACTGTGCAACTAAATAGTTAAATTTTGTTTCCTCGCTTGTGATTCCACTGATAGTAAATTGTGCTTCTACTTGATAAAACCACATTTCAGGCTTGTCTATCCAGAATGGTGGAATCTTAACACTGACTTTGTTAGCTTCAAATGTGTTTTTGTCTTCACTATCAGTCATTATGACAATATTATTTACTCCACAGAAATAATGCAGGAAGAACACTATTTAATAACGAAATGTCCGGGTCACCAGTTGTTGTCGCCAGATACATGTGAATGTACAGCACCAACGCAATTTAAACCAAGTTCCTCCATTATTACTGCAAAATGATTATTTAACACTGTTCTTCGGAAATAATGTAATTAAAATTTAAGACAAGAATCTCAGGATACAATATTACAGCACAGTTTTATTTTTTCTATCTTACACACAATTTTTTTACATTCGAATGCAACTAACTAACTTGACAACGAAAATTGTTACAAAACTAACTTGTTGCCAAACTCATTATTCAAAGAAAATACATTTCCAGCAACAGTTAAAATAACTTGTTTTTTTCATTTTACATGCACAAAAATAATTTAATAAATTACACATTAATTTTATCTTTAAAATTTACATGAAGATTTATTCCTTATTTTAATTAATATTTTAGCACTTCGTTTAATTTACTTCATTGCAAGATAATATTTTGCTAATGATATGATATCGATTATTTCTTCAAAAGAAAACTTGACTTGTAAAGCCATCTAGTGGTCAATTTACGATCTAGAAACTGTGTACTTACAAACTCTCTAAAAAAACTTAATGATTAATTTTTATTTTTCATTATATATTGCTTACCTTTTGCTCATGAAAGAGCTCATTTGGTTGAAAATAAGGTCTTTACAATACAACATTCGGCTTTGGGATGATCATAAAGCCTTCTAATCTATTATGCCCCCCCCAATAATGCTCCAGAGCATAAAGCTAGGACTCCTAGCTCTATGCTCCAGAGAGCAAAGCACAAAAATACCAAGAACAATGCAAATTAGTTTAATACATGAAGTGGCAACAGTTTTATCCTCGTGTACAGATGTTTTGAAAACACCATGTTTTTTCTTGTTTTCTAAATAATTTTTCGTTTTGTCTTCTATCTTATTTGTTTTTACGTCTGCAAAGCTTATTTATCTCAAAGTAAGTTGATAAAACTTTCAATTTTAATTAGATATAAATGCAAAATTCATTTCAGATTATATTCTTTTCTCTTAATCATAGTCTCTGACGAATATTAATTTAAAAATATTTAAGTCTCATGTATTGATGAGGATAAAAAAACTATAAGCCCTGTAATTTCTTATAATTTATTGAAAATTTAATTAAATTATTCTTAATTTAGGGTTTAAAAATATCGATTATATTTTATATCGAGTGGGATCTTGATTTTCACGTAATAACTTTCTACTTTTTATTTACTAACTTCCTAATAACTTTATATGAAATTGAAAGATAACTACATTGAAAATTTATATTTGTAGAAAAATAATTTACTTTTTTGTAGATTCTATATAGAATTAAATCTTATCCTGTATTCTAGAAAAGGAAATATTCATAATTCTATTTAGAGTAAGAATAAATGTTAACTCTGTACTATATATTTGCCATGTTTTGGGCATTAATTCAAAAATAATTATTTTGAATTAATGATGGAAAATTTTACAAAGTGTTTAGAAACTTAGGTAAAATTTGAAAAGATAAATAAAGCAGTTTCCATTCATGATGTAAATTTCAATGATGGAAAAAATGTCAATGCTTAATATTATTAAATGTCTTGTATAAGGTGCTAATGATCTTTGTTTTGGGCAAGTAATTAATGAAAAACTGTAGAAGTAGTGAGATATTCTTAGAGAGAGATATAGGAATTTGGAAGATAGCAATGATTGAAAATGAGCAGGAAGAAAAAAATCAACCCCAATATTCATTGAAAATTAAGTATTTAAAATGATTTATTTGCAATTAGGTAGCACTAAAATAATTTCAAGCCCTAATTATAAAATAGTGCTTATATTGAAAAGACTAATTTTCTATAAAAGTAAATTTAGAAATTTTTAAGTAGTGAATTATTTCATTATTCCTCAAGTAATAATGATATTATGTTATCTAGTGTATATATAAATATTGCAAATTGATATTTTTTATTTGTATCCTGTTTTTATAAATTTGTTGATTATCCTTAAAAATTGGCTTATGTATCTGTACTTCATTTTATAGGTAACCAGAAACTATCTATATAAATAGTGAAACTTTAGATTATTAAATTTTATAAACAGATTAAGTTTCATCTTTATTAAATATGTGTTAACTTTTAACAATAAGCCCTCAATCTGTTCTTCCTTTCTCCATATTACATTAACAGTGAGCTCCAGTGGCTCATTAGCTTCATGCCGCTTCCCGTAAGCTCAGCAAAGTGAAGCATCATTTGCCGCGGGCATTTGTTGGGAGCGTGACCATGGTGTACTCTCCTTCATTGGGTTGCTGGAACTTCGTGGGTTGGGGACGTGTTCACGTTAATATGTGAAGTCTAAAGTCCTTCGGCTGGTGTGGCGTGAATGTGGAGAGGAGGGTGCCAGCTCAGGTCTGGTCTCGTTACCTGACCGTGGTTATAAATTACGAGGCACCTTTAAAAGAACAATGTCATACTTTCACCTTCGTGGTGCTCTGATCCAAACAAAAGAGGCTCTCTACTGCCTCTTTTGTTTGGACAAGCTTGGCTTGTCCAAGTGTCATAAGCAACACACACTTTAACAGTGAACAATATGTATATTTCATGTGTAGGATTAATCCGAGGGTGTTGGCCTTATGCATGCAATAACCTAATGTGTCACTTCTCTAAAGAATTTTTCATATTTTGACTATATATAATAAAGTGTAAGTGAAAAATCGCCGAATAATGTGGAATTCTTCCAAATTTGTAACAACCATAAGAGAAATTCTCATTTGAGTTCATGTGCTGTATTCTCTGAATTCATTCAAAACAACCCATATTTTCCTTTCTTTCTTAATTTTTGATGTAAAAAATTATGAAAATTTGGAATTTATTCAGAACTGAAGATGCAGTCTCTCTCTTTTTTTATTCAAGTCAGAAGTATATTGGCAAAGAATGCAACATGATTCTGATCCCATGTTGTAAAGAATGCAACATGGGATCAGAATCATGAAATGAAACTCTTTTTGTGTCAGAATTAGTTGGTGTGCATGTTGAGAATGTTTCTCTTTAATTCTTCATTGTGAAAGAATAAATTATTTGCATATGTACATGATATATAAAACATTATATTTTCATATTTAACTATGAATCATAATAATTCCCATCTCTAAGTATGAAGCAAATTCACAATGTATTCAAAACTCAAACATGCATTGTTTATTTTTCGATTTTTTGCAAAACGATGATGTCAGTTAAATGGTTTGAAAAACAACTGAATATGAATCAATTGTAGATTGAAACCACTACTTAAGAGAAGTTTATGTAGAAGTTTTAGTGGAATGGGAGCAACAAAAAAATCAGTGTTCCTGAAAATATAGTCGTGATAGATAGGAGCTTATTTACAAAATGAAAGAACAATGTCAATCAAATTATTCGATAACAGTGGATATTTGCTGGCGTTTGCTTCAAAACAGACAAATGCTTTCTAGTTAAAGTTCCAAACCATTCTTTATGTACTGTTAGACACAATAAGAAATCATATTAATGAATATGATTCCATCTATTATGATTCCTGGAAATGTTACAGCATAACTAAAATACAAAAAGCTGGTCTACAGCATTTCATAGTCAATCACAAGTAATATTTTATTGATCAGGGACTGGTTTAAACACTCAAAAAATCAAATAACTTTGGGGCAGTGCCAAATAGAGTAAAAAACATTGGGAGGTTCTTGCCATTATTAGGAGTTGTACATTGCTGAATTTATGTAATCTAAAATGAAATTAGATATTAAAAAATGTAAAAGTAAGTGATTTATCTGAAAAATGTTTATAGTGATTATAATAAGATTTTATTCAGTTCACTGTTAATAAATAGCATAAAAGTATTTCATTTGTAAAAACGTGCTAAGGATTTGTTAATTTACATTAGTTATTGGAAGAAAATGTGCATTAATAATTATTTAGAAATTCATTAGTTCTAAATATAGAAAAAAATTTGATTTAATATTAGAATTTTTTTGATGTATTCAATTTTTAAAACAGTTTTTTAATTCCTTAAAATTTATTTAGTCAAGATGGCAGAGTTAGTACACCTACGTCTAGAGCACACTCTTGGTGAGTTGGAAGAAATGGAAAGAGTTGGATTGTTTTCCAAAGATGAAATTCGGTAAATTTTATTATTTAAATATTTTATATTTATTTTTCAATTGTTACCATTTAGATTAATATGAATATAATGAAAGTTACTTTTTTTGACTGTAAAAATGTATCAGACATATAAATTGAAATATTGCAATATAAGGAGAATACCATTATTGTTTTCAAATTTTTTTAGATATAATAAATAATAATGCTTTTTGATATGATTATTATTTAAACTTGAAATATTTTTATATTTTATTTGTGAAAATTTTAATGTAATCTTTTTAATTATACTTTATATTATATACAGCAAAATTGTAAAAAAAAGAAAAGTATTTGAGTACAAACTTCGTCGCAATTCCAAAAAGAAAGAAGATTTTTTAAAGTACATTGAAGTAAGTATTATGATTGAATTTCTTGTTGTAAATTTAGATAAATATTTAAAATATGCTAATACCAGATCATAATTCTATAAAGAAATATTTTAATTATATTTTCTCATTAGAGATTTAAATATGTATTTATAAATGAATTATGCTAATTCCTGGTTATTACAAGTAAATGAAAAATGTTTCTCATAAATCCGCAGCAATATATAATCGGCGACAATTTTTACAGCGTAAATTTGAAAATATATTCTGCTAATAATGTGGGGGTCATACAAAAAAAAACTGTGTGATTAAAAAATATATAATAAATTGTATATGAAAAACATGTATTATAAAAAAAAAATTTGAAACCCTTTCATTGAAAAGTGCTATAAACTGAGTTGAAAGCATGAGATCAAAATCAAGAGCAATAATTCCAAAAAGCTAGTAAAACTTGTTGATTTTTATTTTTTAATAACTTTTAAGATGAGGTTAGACTTATTTTTAAAAAATAAAATTCAATTTGCTAATAATTAATTGAAAGAAATGGATTATTTTCGAATTCTGCATTGAATACATTTTTTCTTTTGTACTACACATGCATAGTTTTTATCTTACTTTAACACATTTTTCACCATTTTTTTATTTTCCTTCTTTATTAGCTTTTACTTTAAAATCTGCTATGTAACTTAAATGTTTTGGTAAAATACCAGGGAACTGTGTATGTTTAGCACTATTTCCAATTTTCGCGCCAAGTGCTCCACAACAATCCTGCCAAACTAAATTATGTCACTCTGCATAATATCTGGCAACCAAATACCAATCCCATTAAAACTTCAACTTTGCAATCGCACTCTGTTTTAAATTCCAAATATCAAAATTTCAAATATTTCATTGTAATTATTTATATACTATAAAAGTATTAAAATGTTATAAATAATAATTAATTTCCCAAAGATTACATACAAAAGTTTTCATATGTGCAATAGAGCTGTCATCGGCAAATTGCATTTTTATTCAAACTTGAATTTTAATTAACCATTTGCATACTTTTATCTGCCTCTTCAGCAATTTGCATCATCTTCAATTCTAATTGGCTTCTGGAAGTTAGCATTTTCCTCACTGTGCTTAACTTTTGGAAGTGAGTGTATAAGGCAAAGTAAAAAAAAAAATCTTGAAAACTACACGACAAGCATGCATGCAGAAATAAAAAATGCATTATCCATAGTGAGAGCCTTCACCTGCTTTAGATGTCAGTTATCAGTTACTTGAATCTTTAAGTTTTGTCTTGAAAAAGTTTAGTTATCTTAAAGGCTTTTTTATATTTATGACTTATATATTTTGTTGTGATTTTTATCAAAAAGGGCTTCTTAACCTGATTTGATAATTTTTTTAACTTAAATTAATTTTTATAATTTTCGAAAACAGCTAGTTAAATAATAAAATATTACTTAACTGCTCATTGCTCTGAAAATTTGGTAGAGAAGATTCTATCATAAATAGGAATTTTTTGTAAATAATTTTCATTTCCCACTACTTTAATACTTTAAATAATACTGTTCACTTATATCCCAATTCATATTTACCAACTTATATTCCTTATATTAGTTGGAGTTTTAGTTTAAAAAAAATCATTCATACCAGTTAAATTCTTATCTCATCCTCTTAACATTAAAATCTAATATTTAGTTGTAAAAAATTTTAATGTGTAAAAAAGGGCTATGTGCTGAAAGATTAGGCAAATTAGTGATCTTTGTAATAAAATTCAGAAGTAGTGCTCCTATATTGAAACTATATACTTAGTGGTATATATTGAAATATAAACAAGGTGGAGTGAAAAGTCAATTCTAAAACTGCAGAGCTAGAGTGATTTAAAACTTTTCTTTTCATTGGACTTCTTCCTTTGATGGTATTTCAGAGCATGGATGTGTGAATTAGATTTTTTAATGCATTAGAAGGTAGATATTTTTTTTCTTCAGTAAAACTCTTAAGATTCAATGGGGGGGGGTAACTTCAAATAGCAAGTGTGAGGCCTCTCATACCACATTGCTCTAGCATTTGGGATATGTTTACACTAATTTGTCACACTTGATAAGTTATAAAATGTATCTGAGATAAACTCAAGTCTAGATATGAATTATGCCTGAAAAAAAGTTGAATACCAATGTGCTATCTTAAATTTTTTTTAGAATTGAAATAAAAATAAAAATGTAAACATATCATAGTATGTAAATTAATTCTGTTCAAACTACAATACTTTGATATGTCAATTGGTGCTACAGACACTTTTTGAACTTTAACATATCTTGAGGTTTTTTGGTTTTATTTTTGTAATAACTATTAAATTATTCATATCAACAAAGTTGTATCTTTATATTAATTTTAAAAAAAGCTGATAATTTTGTTTAAAAAAAATTGTATTTTTGCTGAACATTTTTTCATTGCAATTGACTTTTCATATTTTTTCAGTATGAAATGTGTCTTCTAAGCTTAATATCAAAAAGAAGAGAGGTATGAAATATTTTTAATATAAAAATTTTAAGTATATATATATAAAACATTATCAAAACTTTATGTAATTAAATTTAATTTTGTGATTTCCTTAAATATTTATGTTTTGGTATTTGATAAATTTTTCATCTTATAATGTTATGTCTTGGTAATTTTGCCAAATTTTTATCTTCAATTTTATTTAATTTTTAAAGTGTATTATCAGTATCCAGTATTAAAGCATTGTTATCTTTGTTATTGAATCAATATTTTAACTTTTGATGTATTTCTGAAATATTTCAATACACTTAAACTCGTAGTTTAATAGTTCAAAGAAATGGTGTAAGTTGGATATCCTCCCCCAAGTGATATCTCTCCAAACCTAGCACCCTTTGTTTTAATTATAGTGTTGCCATTTAGCATTTTTATGTCATATATATATAGCATTTTTATGTCATATATATGCTTCTTTTCAGTGGCAACAGAAGTTTTTGTTTTACTTTCAATTCAAATTTTTTGTTCTGTTTCAATTCAAAGCCATATGACTGCTGTTTGCTGTTGTGTTTCATTGTCACCAGCGCCCAAACACCTTAAACTGTTCTTTTTTCCAATTTCAATTTGTTTATTTATTATTTATATCTTTTTTATTTTGTTTATTTATTATATATTTTTTTAATATATTTTTTAAAATTTATTATTATATATTTTTTTATTTTCAAGATCGTAAACCTTTTTTTTTTCCAATTTCATTTTGCTTTTTTGTTATTATCTTATATATTTTTGTTAATTTATTATTATATTTTTCTTATATATTTTCCCATAATGCCTTCTGTACATAGTATTAAGAAATTCCAAGAGATAATTTTGACTAGAATTAAAGCAAGTAATGATGGATACATTACTTTTTCAAGCTCTAGACCAACAGATGGAATCCCCAAAATTGTGAATAGAATTTTTTTATTTTATTCATCACGGGATCCACAATTTTTATTTAATTTTTTATTGGAACTTGAATTAATAAAAGGTGCTGTTTGCAGGAAATATGGATCAGAGATGAAGATTAAGCCAGGTTATTCCGATGGTTTTACTTTGCCTTACTTAGAAAAGTACTTAGAAAACTACTTTACTTTACTTAGAAAAGTTATTGGGGGAAAGAATGCAATACAAAAAAATCAATCAGGCATGGTTTGTGGTTTTCACATTTCGAAATAAAATTTTCGTTGTTTTATTCATCACATATGAAATTTTGAGGGGTTCTAAAACAGAACAGATAATTGAGGAGTATTCCATTAAAATCTACTTTGGCCGATTGGAGGCAATTTATCAATGAAAAAATTTTATATCAAATAGAAATTTCATGAGGAAAATAAGAGGGGAGGGTAAAATTGTAGAAATTGATGAATCAAAATTTGGCAATTGGAAATATCATAAGAGGCATAAGGTTGAGGGTCAGTAGGTCTTTGGGCGCGGGGTTGAGAGGGATTCTGAGTGAGTTTTCCTAGTTGCTGTTCATAGTAGAACACAACAAACTTTATTGAAAATTATTAAGGATTGGATTTTGTCAGGCTCTTCCGTGTATTTCGACTGTTGGAAGAGCTATGATTATTCATTTCAGGATATTTGAACATTTACAAGTCAACCATAAGTTGACATTTGTTGATCTTGAAATTGGATGTCACATGAATACAATTGAAAGTATGTGGAGGCATGTAAAATTGTCATTACCTACATGCAATCATAGGAGAGATTTTAAATTCTACCTTGTAGTGTATATGTTCCATAAAGCTTGCATAGCAGCAAAAGTTGATTGTTTTAACAAATTTATTAAAATCGTTTCGGGAATTAATTGGGAAGAGTATCAAATTTCGGAAAAGGTGTAATTATTTTATTTAAACTATCGCTGACATATTTTTTCTATTGTATTTATGTTTAATTAAAAAGTATAAATATATATATTACATTAGCCAATGTAACATATATATACTTAATCAAATTGCATTTTTTTAAATCAATGAATTATCATGTGTATTCTTTTTTAAATCAATGGAGCAAAATGTATTAAATACTAGTAGCAGTTGGGCATTGGATAAATATTTTTGGATACTTTTTTGCAAAATTTGATAACAGTGAAAAAAAAATTTTTTTTTAAATCTATAGTTTAAATTTAGTCACCATTTTACTTTATTATAGTAACATTTTACAAAATTAGTTTCACTGAAATGTGAAATGAAAATGGTATGATTAGAAACAAACGATTAAAATGGTGAAATAAATATCCCAGAGCTAATTGTAACCTGTTATATTGAAATTTAATTGTTTATACAGCAAATTCATCAAACAAAAAATATCACCGTGCATATTCGACATGTGAGCTTGACGTCATATCAAGTCTCTTATTTTTATTTACTTATCTCTTTCTCTGGTTGTTTTGAAGAGAAGGCAAACCCAACAAAAAAAGTTTTTATTCATTTTGCAGTAATATTATTTTAGATTTTTTTATACTATTATGTGATTTAAAATTTTCTAAAATGCTTATTTTTGGAACTCTCTGAAAATTCCTGCATTAAAAAACTTGCGTTTAATTTGGCAAAGTTAAAAGTCGGAATTGTCGCCAATGGTAGGGGTATATCCTACTAGTTACGAAGAAATTACTCTGGTACTATAGAATGCTTTTATCACTAATTATTTAATCGCTAATGATAGCTATCTTTCTATAAATTTATTAAATAATTTTTAAGCAAGAGCAGATTTATTAATTATATTTGTGTTGCCTAGTAGGTTCTTAGCTCAATCCAAATTTCTAAGAATAATGTTGCCTGCTGTCTTCATATGTATGTGATAATGAAATAAAAAAATTACCCTGTGTAGACAGTTTGGTATTTAATAATGAAATTTTTGGTTTGAAGGCTATTCATTTATACTATCATGGTAAGCTGATAAATCAGTTTGAAAAAAACATGCTCATTCTAAATTTTATATCTTCATTGCATTAGTTTTATACTTGTGATAATTCTTACTTTATTATTGTTTCAATACCAGGTTCCCATAAATTTGTTAATTCTTTAATAATTCATAAAAGTGGAAGGAATAAAATTATGTGAATGTGTGGTTGGTAGACGAGCTGGCAGCCGAATGGTTAGCGCTTTTGCCTTCGGTTCAATAGTTCGAGAGTTCGAATCCCACATTGGGCATGGATGTTTGTAATTGTTCGGAATCCACTTTAAACCGTAGGTCCCGGTTTAATTAGCCCTTGTGTGCAAAAAATGACCGTTGAGTGACAAAATAAAGAAAGAAAGAATGTGATTGGTAACAAACTCAGTTGTAGAAAGCTGAATCTCATGTCAGCATGTCTTCTAATGGAATATCTGTATTCCATTAGAATACATGCTGACAGGCTTATTTGGCTCATTCCCCCGAATCATCCCTGGTATCAAGCAGATTTTCCTGAAAGATCCCTTGCTTTGATTGTGATAGATATGTTCAGACTACACTTTCCCGATTCTTCAGTGGACACCTGAAAGGACTTACATTCGAGAGAGGTCTCAAGGTGCACCTGATTGTCCTAAATGTCAAAATGAACCGGCACATATCCTTAAGTGCCTGGGGTTGTCTCTTGAGGACCTATATAGATCTCCTACGCTAGTTTTCGACTTTCTGAAAGTAAATGGACTCGTGAACCTAGTTTAGTATATTCCTAGACATGGATATTAGAAAGAAGAAGCTGAATTTTATTTGGTTGAGGAAAAATGTGTAAATTTTATCAAAAGAATGTGCTTCACCCATTAAAATCACAGTTAATATGCAAATCAGAGTTCTATAAAATGCAAGACTGACAGCCTATACCTCATAAATCCTGTTACTGCCATTTATGTAAATTTTGCATTGTCAATGTATAAAGCACTGCTAAAAAGCATAATTATCTCAGCAGCAAATCATTAAGTAGGGCTCTGTTTCATACACAGAAAATAATGAAAAATAGTTCAATAACATTTGCTGGACTTCTTCCTCATATGTCCCACATATATCCCACATTTTAAAGCAGTGGTATGTTTGTATAAATACCCACATTTCAATGTAGCACATTAATTTGAGTCCCATATCTCCATATTTGGCATTGCAAATAGATGTCCTAAGAATTCAAACCACAAATGAGGCAAGTTGCACATGAGAAGTGACACAAGTTACTGACATACCAAAGGCATTTGTATTCTCTTCATTTCATGATGTATTATATTTGGACCCATATAAATTGCTGTTGCTCTACCAATTCTTAACTAGTGACACAAGTGAGAGGAATTTGCAATGTGGACTTTTACAAAAATCTTTGAAGATTCACAATGACTATACATCATCTTCTAGACTGATTCTCATTTTTTTTATTGCATCACTTAATCCATACTCACAACTATTGCATCTGGCCCGAGGAAAACCTGCATGCCTACAGTAAAGAAGTGCTACATTTCACTTCCATGGATGACATTTTGGTGTGATTTCGTTGCATTAATTATTGTAGGTACTATGTTCAGTTAATGCATAAAACCTCTTAACACCAGTTACATGAAATCTGCGTGTACAGCAGTAGACTATCTTTATTAGTAGAATTAAAGAAGGCCTTTCCCCACGAAACTTCTTGCGCCCATTCAGATATGCTATAATTAATGGTGCTATCATAAGGCTGGAAAATTGTACTCTGGCAGATCTATAGATAATTCAATAACAAAATAATAGAATAATTCAATAACTGTTCTATATATCTGCTGGAGTACATTTAATTACAAATAGATGTTGGTTCAAGGGAAATTTTGTGATTTTATGTGTAAAAAATCTTCTGTCAACAAAAATTGAACAAAATTTCTGAACCAAAAAAATCATTTTTTGTGAATTGGTTTGTTGCCAACTACATTTATATTCTATTTCTTTATTTGTAAAGTCACTTTTATGCATTTGTAAAGTGTTTACAAATTGGCAATGTATGGAACACCCAATATGTTATAATAATTTTAATTTAATGCATCATGTGTGTGCGTGCGTACGTGTGTGAGAGAAGAAGGGATATAAATTATGTTTTATATTTTAAACTTATAAGATCTATCATTGTTAATCTACTTTTATTAGGGGTTAAGATCTGATTTTTTAATCTTTAAAAAGGTAATAACTCTGATAAATCACTATATTATGATGTATCTTTTATTTGAGTATAGTATCAACAATGTTAAATGAATTATGTGATGAAAGGCAAAATTGTGAAGTATATAACATTTTGTTTTCTGTAATCAATTGTATAAAATCTTTGAAAATAAAGATTTATAATTTTTCTAATAATATAGAATTTTTTGATTATTTATATTTTTTATTATTCACCAAGTAAAATGTCATATTTAAAAATAAGACAACCCCAGGTTAAAATTACCTTCTTTTTTTTCCCCCAGAGACTTTTGTGTGAATCCAAAAAACAAGAGATTGATCACAAGCTTGCAAAACGAATAAATAGATTGTTTAAGGTGAGATTGTTTTTATATATAATTACATGTTTAATGGTAATGTTGTTTTTAAAATATTTCTTAAAAGTAAATTATTATTAAAAATTAAAAGTAAATAAAAATAAGATTTTTATTTATGCAAATTGAATAAGTATTTCAATGATAGAATCTCAGAATAGATTTTCTTATAATGCAATAATATATTTATTGTTTTCTTCATATTATTAATTAATTGCTCAACTTAATTTTTTATAATAAATAAAAGAATTACTTAATGTTTTTGTCATGATTTTTAGTTATTTATTCAGAAGCATTAAAGAAACTTGTTAAAATTATATTTTGTTTAAATATTATTGTATAATCAACTAATCAATAAAAACTTTGAATTTATTTCTTAAAAAGGCTAATGAAATTTTTATATCTTTAAATCATTATGTTGATATGTTTTGAAATCTACTTATAATTATGCTAACAGTTGAGGAACAGTTTTTTAATTTTTTATTTAAAATATAGAATTTCTTCAAAGCCTGTGTGTGTTGCTTAGTGGTAACGTTTCATGCTCCCGAGGCATAGGTTCGATCTTCGGACTGAGAAAGGTCAGGATCGAATCGTCAGCCTTTCATCCCTTCTCAGGGGTCAATAAACAGTTAACTGAGCATGCTTGGGAACTAAACACTGGGGGTTTTTGTGTTAGACTGACCACCTAATCGGAATATATGCTTTGCACCCCAAGTCGTCTCTGTCAAGAAAACAGATTGGCGCTGTAGGCCTTGTCCCATATGGGCTGTCGTGCCACAAATTTTAATTTATAAAATATCTTCTACTTTAAGTGAATTTTAAAATTATAAATATATATATATATATATATATATATATACACACACACACACACACACTGTTGGCCTCCCAAAATGCAACATCTTGAAGGAACCATGCAAATGATGTGAAACATAAATCTTGCATATGTGGCAAGAGGAGATATGCAAATATTTTCCATTAAAATGCATATGCACATCATAGGCGATTTTAGTGTCATGTGAAAGCTCTATATAAAGAGAAAAATGTAGTAACTTGAGGTATGGTAATTGTTATTCCTTTTCCCTACCTTTTTTCCTATTAAGATGCTTAACTTTGTCTTGTAATTGACGATCATCTTTTGAACAAGTTTCTAAGTTTGACCAAAAAAGAATGGTGGCCCATATAAATAGTAGATTATCTTGCAGAGAAATCAACTTCACAAACTACTAATTTTTCATCTTTGACACTTTACAAGAGGCTGTAATTTTAATCATTTGATTTTTGTATGACATGTCATCGGATAAATAAATTTTGTTATGATACCTTTGGTTTTACACCGAATCTAATTTGAGGGTTCAGTACTGTGTGTATATACAATGTATAATAAATTTCGTTTTACAAATCAGTTATTTGCTATTTTGTTAGACTAAATGGAACTTTAATGAGAAGTTCTTTTAAATTTATCTTTTTATGCATATTAAAATATTTTTAATCCATTAAAAAAATTGAAATTACTACTAATAGATTTTGATTTGTTCTGGTTATGGAGGTGAAAACTATGTAATCTGTTATTTACTTTGTTTAGCAAGATGAAAAATATTTAATCCTGATTGACTGTATTTAAAGTTATTCTTCATATGTATCTAATTTAATCTTATGCAAGTTACATTTTTTTTTATAATATGGAGTTAATTATTCATTATTGACAACTTCTAAACTGGAATATAAGGAATAATTTCCTTAGAGAAAAACCTTTTGGATTCTGTAGGATTTGCCTCAGTGAATTACTAGTCCTTTTATAAGCACTTTACTAAGTTTTAACTTCTGTAAGGTGTGTTTATATTGTGAAAATATTTCTAACAGATTTTATACTTTGCATGAAGCTAAAATATCTGTACATTTTCATTTATATATATTTTTAAAAGGGAAATTTGTTCTGTATTTTTTCAAAAAAGATTTCTCAATGAAACAACTTAATATCTGCTTTCAATTTGGTAAATTAAGTGTACAATATTATTTGAAAATAATATTGTACACTTAATTTACCAAATTGAAAGCAGATATTAAGTACATGTAACATGTTGATTCATGAGAAAAGCATAACCTTACTCTAAGTGAGTGCTGTAATTTTCAAAAGAAATGTTGTGCCATTTGTCCTGAAAAAGTAGTTTTAGCAGTGCAATCTTTCTGTCAATGCAATGTTCAGAAATAATTGAAAATATATTGAAATTTTCTATTGCAAATTTCAAAGTAAGTTGCAAGTGCTAGAAAATATCAATATTGTTTCAAAGATGTCACATCCAAAAAATGAAGTTAAAGCAAGCAAATATATGTGAGAGTCTTGAGGTTTTGATAATTTAACTTGTTAATTGTTAAAGTATAAAAAATTTTTGAGTGTGAAAAATTGGATTCTGAAGGTTTTATTTTGCATAGTTTTATTACATTATTTTTGCTAATATTTTAAAAAAAATTTCTTTCATTTAAAATCTCATTGAAAAACTCTTTATAACATTATGAGAGTATATTTGCTGCTTATAGACTTTTAGTAAATATGAATACATTTGTGATATATTTTCAATATTTCTCATTTATAATTCTTTTTGCTTGTATAATTGATCAATTAGAAATGTACAATAATTAGTACATTACTAGTAAACTGTTAATCATGTCGAATAATAATGTATTTAAAATAAAATTAATCAGTAATTGTCTGAAAACTGTATCAATTATATTTGCAAGATAATTGGCTGAATTTTATTTTAGAAGTAATTTTTTATCGATTTAATCTTACCTAAATTTATATATTTGACTGCTTAGATCTCCCTTTTTAGTTTGTTCTAGACAATTAATAAAAATATTTATTTGAAAATGTTTTGCGTCAAGAAGGCTGTTGCATCAATAAACTCTATTGTTATTATTCAATAGTTCATTTATATTTATCAGCTACCACTTTCACCATATAACTCACATGCAGGTGTATATATAATTAAATATTATTAAAATTTGCTATAGTTTTAAACCACTTAAATATAGCTTTACGAGAGCATTTATTATTTTATTTTGTTATTAAATTGTGTTATTATTCAAACTTTTGAATCATGCTATCTTTTAAACTATCTTTGTGCACATTATTAATTGTGCAGGGTAATATTTTAATTTTCCATTTTATTATCTTTTACACAAATCATTGATATTTTCTCTGACATTCTAACAGTTGTATATTTTAAAATAATTTTATATCAGTCTTACATAGACTTTTTAAAAACAAGACTAAATTTGTGAATCATCCAATTACTATAGGCATTCAAAAAGTAAGTTACATTTGAACAATGTAAGTCAAAAAGCACTTTATTCAGAAATGCACTGCAGTACAATATGGTAAACATACAAAACACTATTTCTCTACATAATCTCCCAGTTGCTACAGATATTTGTTGGAACCTATAGTACCAAACGCTCGAAGCCCTGAAGATAAAAAAAACGGTCCTTGAGGCTGCTTATAACAGCTGTCAACCTGATCATCGTTGGAAAATTGTCTTCCACCTAAATGTTTCTTGAACTTGCCTAACTCATGAAAGCCGCTGGACGCCAGATCAGGACTCTACAGTGGATGCTTATAGACCTCCCATCCAAAACTGTGAAACAATACTTCTGTTGCGCGTGTCTTGGAAGGTCATGCAAGAAAACAATGCCTTTACTTAACTTCGTTTATTTTTCAGATCTTTGCGCAAACCTCTTAGTATTTTGTAGTAAGACTTAGCATTAATGACTGTGCAATTGTGCATAAACACATTGTAGACAACTCCTTCACTACTAAAAAACAGCCATGATTTTATCTGCTGATGGGCAACTTTGGATTTTGTTCTCACAAGTGATGAAGTTTGTTTGAATTCAATCGACACATGCTTCATTTCTTGAGTGAAATCATTACCTTTTTCAGAATAACGTTGAAGGAATTCCAAGGAAGCTGCAAACCTTGCTCCTTTGTGTTTGGAATTCAAATAATGAGGAATCCACCATGAACTCAATTTGCGATAATTCGGTTGATAACAGATGATGGAATGAGCACTGCCAACAGATATTTTCAACTCTCACACAATATGTTCAACGCTCCCTCTGTGATTGATGTGAATAGTGCCTTCCACACATCAACATGTCTGATGTGCTTGTTGCTATAATAGGGCTTAAATATGTGAGTAGATATCCTGTTACCAATAACCACAATTTGGTTAATTGCCAAAGAGTTATAACTTTAAGCATTGCTATAATTATTAAGTGCTTGCTTTTTAAGGGAACTAAAGGGAAACAGACTTTATTATACGCTTTGCCAGTGGTCACATAAGGGGCCTCAAATATCTGCAGGGTCTAAAGACTGAGTCTGTGCATAAAATGTAAAGCTGAACAGGCATTGCCTGAGCATATCTTGAGCTGCTTGAATTTTGACTTGGAAAAGGCTTTTTCAAATCCCCTTATGTTTTTGAATTTTCTAGCTGTTTATGGACTTGTGGAGTTGTGATAAGAAAATTATATACAACAGTACTAAACTAAAAATAAGTGCTTAAAGTTCTAGGTCTTCCTTCCTCTCCCGCATCCGTTAAGTCCATGTGACATTCTATGAACTGCTTGTACCATTTCACAATGACTGGGCGTGACATTGCATGTGGCTCATATGTTGTCGATATTTCGCGATGAATCTCTATATTTGTCAAATGTTTTGCCCATGAAAAACATATTCTTCCACAGATTTCTATGTTGGAGTAAGTTTCTAGCTGATAGTCCTTTTTTGAATTATGCAGCAGCTGTTTAAACAATCTGAATGAAACTTCTTCAATTGGAAGCCATGGAACTCAATTATCATCTGCACAAGCTTCGCTCTTCTTTTGCAGTCATGTCATCTCTAGCGGGACAAGTGTAACTTACTTTTTGAATGCCTTATGTAAAAGGATTTAAATTATTTTTTAAAGTAATCTACTAGTTCTCTATAATTTTATCTAATATATCTCATATGAAATACTTTAGTCCAATTTATACACTGTTTTAAGTGAATAAATTTAAACATTTTTACATATATTTTAGGCTGCTATATCTCGATTTCCTGATGATGAAAAACTGCTTTTAGATCAAATACAGTTCTGCAAAAAAATGGTAAACACATGCAAATTCAATTCCTAACACATCAAACACCTAATATAGATTTTTTAAAATCTAATGTATAGTTTTACCTGATATAATTTTTTTCTCATGTATTTTAATTTTAAATGTTTAATAACATGCTTGTTGAAAAACTCTGAAGATTTCTGTAGATTAATGAAAATACATTTAACTATTATAAAAAAATTATGTTGAATTCTAAAAAACAAAATAAAGATACAACAGAAGTATTGTATATTTGTTGCATGTTCATAAAGCTACCAAATATTTTAGCTTTTATTGGTTTGAATTTTTTTCAAGCACTTGTTACCATTATGTAACTGTATATCATATTTATTTTTAAAAACATTTTTTTTGATGTGTTTGTAGTTCAAGTTCAGCTTTTCCCCCCCTTACCATTTTGCTGGTTATCTAATTTATTTGTATTCCTTTTCAGTTTCTTTATTCTTATATTTTTAATTGCACTTAAGGTTAAAAATGTAAAGAGATTTCAGTTTTTTCCTACTGGATATAGTTTTAAAGGTAGCATGTAATGTTTTAAACATATTTTAGTAGCAGCTATTACTTTTCAAATTTCTTTCTTAATTTATTTATGTATAATATTTTTTTAATTAATCATTGACTGAAAATACACTGCAGTTGCTGTGACAACTACATATTATCTAACTAGCAATTTTTTTCAGAATAATATTTAATTTATTGTATTACTAATTGCAATATTATAAAAATTAAAATTTTATTTTTTGTGGTTCATTTTTATTACCAAATTTTAAACTATTTAATATTCTAATTAAAAACTTGCAAAGGGATTCTCAAAAACACAAATTATCTTTCACAATTCAAATAAATAACTTTTTATACACAATTTGACAAACAATGATTCCAACAATTTATTGTCTAAGCAAATTTGACTTTTAATACCTTGCAATTTCTAGAATAAAAAATAACTGCAATGTAAAATCTGCATTTGCAATTAACTACATAACAAAAATTAAATACTGCATAGAAACACAGTATTAAGTTAAATTATGAATGCCTTGTCCATGAATTTTTTCTCATAAAATTTTTCATTGTTTTATTCATGTAAGAAAAATGCTTAATATGAAGCAATTTAAAAATAAATTATATATTAAAATGTATTTATATTTGCACGCAGAATAAAGTCAATAAGCAAAATACTCATGTTACATAAAAAAAAACTTTATAGACCAAAATAATTGTAACTACTCTGTCACATTCTTTACATTATTTGAAGCCTTCAGAATCTAGTTTCAAACTTCTATTATGCACTCTTTCTGCTAACCATATTAGAATAATTTTTTTAAATGCATTTAAATATTACACTTCTAAAAATTAAGCTAATGAAGAATAATGCAGCATTTTTTATACATTTATATCATAGTAAAATATTTATTAGATTAAATATTCTATGATCTTATGAAGCAATTTTTTCAATTAATACCATATTTTCCTGTATATAATCCGCAGCTGCGTATTATCTGCAAGCCCCTTTATTCGAGCAAAAGAAAAAAAGCGTTGCATTATCTGCAGCGGCGTCTAATCCGCTGCAATTTGTAAAACGAATGGTCGAAAATTTATACTGCTGTTAATTTGGTGCCATATAAAATAAATAATACATTCATTGTAATTAAAAATATTATAAATTCTACAGAAAAAACGTGTATAAGGATCTGTTTGAATCCACTTCAACACAAAGTGTGATTAACTGATATGAAAGCTCGATATCAATCGATGTCCGAGAAGATTCTAGTAAAACTTAATCGATTTTAAGAAATATTTCTAAAATAAACTACATTTGTTTCGTTAATAGTTAAATGAAAGAAATGGATTACTGCACATGGAATACATTTTTTCTTTTATCCCATGCAGGTTTTGTTTTTCAACTTACATTACACGCTTGTCGACATTTTTTCCTTTTGCCTTCTCTGTAGCTTTCAATTTAAAATTTACTCTAAATTAATAATTTACACTTTCCTTTGATAATATATGTTAATTTGAATGTTTTCAGAGTGAAACAGATCATATCAAAACAGAATGCGAAATGACGTTAACGACTTGCAACTTTAATAACCGTTCAGAAGAACTGAATTCGTTCTTGAACGTAATTGGGCAATGCTGATTATAGTTAAAATAAGTCATCTAAATATTGGCGCCATCTGTTATTTATTTTATGAAACATAAACAACATTTTTTTTTTGTCAAAACTTTATTCTAAACTTGTCTGATGAAAAAATTTTTGTCAGATTATCCATGGTGGTGTATAATGCCCACAACGAAATTCGGTACTTTTTTAATACATAATCTACGGACTATATACAGGAAAAACGGTAATTGCTACTATTTTATCCATTATTTCAAAATATACAAGAAACTCCCGGTATATGATTTCAAATATTTTCATTTTAATTATTCTCTAATTCACATTTTGTTATCCTGAATATTCAAATCATTTTTGGAAACATTAGTGAATCAATTTTTCTTAATAAAAAAAAATTCTAGCTTCATTGTTAAACAATTCAATGTATTATTCATTGTATTACTAATTGCATTGTATGCAGCACAGAGATATACTTAAAAATTGTGTTTTTGAAAAGTGATAACTTAAATAAATTTTTGTACCATGATGATATCCAGAACTTTTATTTTTATTAAGTAATTTTGGAACATTAATTATATTTCATTATAAGCAGAGTAAAATTTCTAAGGTTTAGTTAAAGCTTATTAAATGCACTCATCAATTCATACAATTGAAGTTTAAATGAATTCAATATACTTTATTTTTGTATTCTAATCTGTTTTATATTTTATGTCAGTTTTATTTTAGTTGTAAAAAAATATTTTTATCCAATTAATTCTTTTCAGAAATGGTATGATAGCATCAGTGCTTTGCATTCTCAAATGCTAAAGGTTCATTCAAAAGTCCCTGGTTTGTATTGTTTACTGTTAAAATAATTTATAAATGAATTTTTATTATAAATTTACTATTTTTTATTTATATTTTTATTATATTCTGTTTTATTAATATTATATTCTGATGTTATTTTATTATAATTCAATTTTATTATATTCTGATCTGATGTTAAAAGCTTTTATTTAAAATAATTTATATTTTTTTAATGATTTATAATTATAATGCAAAGTGTGTGATGGTAAGATATTTTATCTTCAGAAAATTTTCAAAAAACTTTAAAAGAGTATTAAAATTTTGTAACTTAAAATTATTTTTATAATGCAAGATCTGTGGGTTATGGCTGCCAAGTGGGAAATGGAGGAAACTAGGGCGCCTGAAAATGCCAGAGCAATTCTCCAAAGAGGAGTTCTGATAAATCCTAAGTCACAGATTATATGGCGAGAGGTAATTTAAGCAAAATTAAATTCATAATATATGCTTAAACATAAAATGTAATCATTAATTACCTCATAATTTTCTTATTCAGTATTAATAGTAACATTTATTTGCAATATGTATTTAATCATTTACAGGAGGATGTTTGATATTGTAGTTAATTAATATAGGTTATGCTTTTGTATTATAATTGCATCAATGATTCAATTTAAAAAGCAATAAAATAAAACTGTTCATTTCTTTATTCTTTCCTTTAATTAATCAGTGAATGGAGTATGTATACATCGTCTCAATAAATATTCTAACTATCACACTCTACAATGTCATTTTAGCAAATTTCTACTTAATGTTTTTTTAATAAGATGGTAATCATCCAATAAAATATATATGTTCAGTATGTGACCACAATTAAGCTTTGCAAAAGAAACAAGAGTTCTGCCTGTAAAAAAAATTGCGTCAAAAATATACATAAAATAAATTGTGTCGTGTGTCACAAATCACCAAATATCAATATAAATCACTTATATGGTATCAAATATCATATATGACTTACATGATATTAGATACAAATTTTACTTTTATAGTTCCTATATTTTACACATTACAGGCAAAGCTTGCATAAAAAATGTCAATTAGAAATGTCAGAAAATTTTATCAAACTGGAGAAATTAGTTACTTAGTAATGCCAAGGAAACCTTGAATAGAAATTATCCTTCACAAAATCATTTTTGCTGGAGCTTCATTAAAATAGTTGGTTACTTAAAAAGGTTATGAACTAACATTTTAAATTTATAATAGTTTGCTAAAACATCAATATTTTAATCTCAGGAGAGTTTTTTCATCTTGCATGTGATTATACAACTCTGAGAAATGATTTTGCTAATAATGCTGTGCCTGTAGTTGTGTGTTAGATAGTGAAATTTCACAACAGATAGTTGATTGATGATTTAGTTTATAGACAAAATGCCTATTTTTTGGTAATATCACATAGTATAGCCTGTTATCAAGACTGACTAATATAATTCATTCCAGACTTTCGCTTCCTTACTGATATCATTATTGTAGCAAATAGATTGTCAATTTAATATTCTCACTGTAATAATATAAATATTAACCCTTATTTAGTTAATGTGATTTTTCAGTGGTAAAATCTGACTTTATTTACTCCCAAGCATATAGCTGCATATAGTTGATTGCTCATTTTGGTACTTAATATTCTTGATTATTGTCATTGACTTTATTAAGCATATTTCTTCAACAAGATGTTATAAAGATTTCCAATTTTTAATTATAATTTATTGTGTATTTATATAATCAAAGTTCTGAAGCTGAAGTTGAGAATGTTTGAGATCGTATGAGTTTTTATTTATTTAATATATTGCTTTTTTTGTCCTTGGCTGTTTTATTTTGTCATCAGTTTTCAGTGACTGCTTAGTTATGTAAAGTTATAGTTTATTTGGTTCATTATGTTATTTTTGTTTTCACTAATTTTAAGATACTTATGTCATGAACTATTCTATTATTTAAGTGATTTTGTTTTATTGTTTCTAAATGAGTATTAATTTCTTACATTAATAACAATTATCTGTTCATGAATTTATTTTTTACATTATGTATTTATCTGATAATATGGTAGAATAAGAATTCTATGTTTAACACATTACAATTTGCTAAGGAGTTTTTGTAGAATAACAAAAAATTATAATCAGACTTTGATACTTAGAGCAAAAATGGTTCCCTTAATTTTGAATTAGCTCCAGTATTCTTTAGTTCGACATTTAAACTCAAACTGTGCCAAATTGTCTTCAATTTTAATTTTTGTGAGACTATTCTATCAATTCTTTCTTTGAAAGATCTATGTGTAAAATATTTAGAAGTTTATTGTTTAAAAGTATCATTCATCAAAACAAATATCAACCTTTAAATGGTTTTATTTTTATAAGCTCTTTGCATTTATTATTTAATACAAAAACTTTTTTTAGTTACTATTTTTTGTTGAAGTTTATCAATAACTTATGTTATTGCGTGATTTTATAACATATTTTTAATAATATTTACATAAAAGGGGTTTGTTGTTTTACAATCACATAAATATTAAGTTTTGGTGAATAATATTGAAACATCTTTAAATTAATAAAAAAGTTTCTCTGTTAAAATATTTTTACTCACTTTATTAATTAAATTGTTTGTTTATTAATAATTTATTTACATTTTCAGTATTTTCGAATGGAATTGATGTATATGGACCTTGTAAGTGCTTTAAATTTATTTTATACTTTAAATTTTACTGTCAAATGTTTTGAAAACTTTTTTAAATTATGCAGATTTGATAATTGATTCATAATAATGATTTTCTTTAATAACTGCTTATAAATTTGTAATCTTGGATTTCTCTAATGAAGATAGTCCATAAAAACTTTAACAATTTAAGAATTATAATCAAAGAAAAAGTCTTTATAATTTAGGTTGCTATATGATAAATGAATGGGTTACAAATTTTATTACATTGCTGCCATTAATATTTAAACAAAAAAGACATTCATTTTTAATGTAAAACTTTATTGATGGTAATTCAAAAAATTACTAGATATTTTTTTCTTTTTCATAAAGATAAATCAAGATTTTTTATTATCTGATTCACAATTTTTTTAATTTTGATAAATGTATATAGCTTTATTTAAATACTAAAAAGTTGCATACGTTTTAATTTTTTTTTCTAAACTCCTTATGTTTATTGTTTAACATTTTTCAGATAAGAAAACGTCGAGAAGTTCTTCAGTTACAAAAAATAGAAGTAAGTTTTATTTTATACAATATAATTTCTTACTAAACTTCTTTTTTTAATATATTTCAGTTAATTTAATCATTTAATTAACATAAGTTTAATTAGAATAATTGAGTTTCATTCACTTTCCTTTCCATAATCATTTAAAATCATATTAGTTATTGATAAAAAAATTTTAATTTTGATTTTTACTACTAGAATTTTCGATTAATGAAATATTTTCATGGTTATATATTTTATTAATATTTTACAGTTAGAAAAATAAATATAATTATACTACTTGATTTTATTTTTATTTTTTTAATGTATTTAAAAATTTATTGATATTAGCATTGAGATGTGAAAATAACTATTCCATAAAATAAATATACTTTTGGAATAATTAATAACATGCTTGCATTTAGCTGTGCATACATAAGATAGCGAAAGTTTTGCCTTGCTAGACAAATTCACCATTAAACCATAATAGTAATATATTGCAATATATTTTGGCTTCTTTGAAATTTAAACAAAATAGCTCTTATTCTGTTATTTATATACTTTGCCACATAATTGTATATACATCACTTATTAATACATTAAAGTGTCATGAGTTTTAAATTTTTTTAACAAAGTGACTTTTTTTAAATGCTGTAAATTTAATATGGAAAACAACAGTATTCAAGTGACTTAAAAGTTATGAAAAAATTCATATTATACCTTTTAAATGTTTGAAACCACAAAATAATGTATAAACATTTCTTTAGTAAGAGGACAAAATGTATATTTTGAATTACAGTAGTGTAAACTTATTCTAAGTCTGGAAATCGTAAATGTTTCTTTCTTAAGTTTAGATTTTAGACATTTAATAGATTTTCTTGGGGGAATATTTACAGTTGAAATTAAAAATGATAATGCATAATATATTTCAGATAAAGCCTGGGGAATGCAGAATGAAATGAAAATGATTTTATAAATGTTAGTTTGGATGCCAAATACATAAAATTCTTTATCAAAGGAAAAGGAAAGAAGTATGATGCTATAACTTTAACATCATTGTTTATTAGGCATTGTTTGTTAAACCTATGTATCTAACTACCATTATCAGTAAAATTTTAGAAAAAAGAAAAATATAAAAATTTTGGAACTGGAGTGCAGAGAAGACTCCTTGCAGATAGTTTGATGTAGGTTTTTCTTATCATGATAGATAGGAATTTCTAATTAGCTCTTTTTGATAAATATTTGTTCAACTATCTTTTATGCTGCCAAGCTGGCAGCCAAATGTTTAGCTCTTTCACCTGGATTTCAATATTTATTATGATTTGTTATTCACTTTAAACTGTAACTCCAAGTCTAATCAACCTTTATATACCAAGAGCCGTCATTGGGCAACAAATAAACTTACTTCATGCCACATTGTTTATTTATATCAATTTTCAAGTACCAATTTAAGTAGAAAGCTTATTATATGCTACCATACATATTTTGAAATAAATGTGTCTATAATTTCATTAATATTGAACAGTTTGGTCTTGGGATTTTATTTTAGGCTTATTTATATACCTATACTTAGATATTATTCTGTGGCTGAAAACTAAAATATTATGGTTCAAGTTCAAAAGTTAAAAATAAGTGCTATTAATTTTTTTAAATGAGTATTTGACCAGCCTCTAATATATTTCCATTACTTTGTTAAATATTTATTGTATTTATAGAACTGTTAATATTTGTTTACTATATTTGATGTTAGGATATTACCATATCACTAATCTTATTGGCAACATTTTAAAAAGTAACTTAAAAGTAACATATTGCATGTCTAATAACCCAATCTGGTTTGTGAGACGTGCAATAAGGATTTCTTAATTGTTTAGTAATTTTGATATTTCTCTATCTTATTGTAATAACATTACCATTATTATGCAGTGTATCTAAAAATAAATTTAGATTTTATATTTCAAGGTATATTAAAGTGACCAACTTTATTCAAAATTGTACACTAAGCACCTGTTTGTCCTCAAATATTTGTAAAGATATCGGTTATGAATACAAAAACTTATTATTATATGCGGAGATAAGTTGTCTTATGTCTAAAATAATGTCAAGAATTCATTATTTTAAAAGATTCTTTTTCTAACTGAGCAAAATCCTGATTTTGCATATTTATTCCACAAGTTGTGGCTGCATACACTTATTTGAATGATATTTGAAAAATAAAATAAACTAAATTTATCACTTCAAGAAAAAAATTATTCAAATCAAATATTTGTGATTTTATTTTTTAAAAAAATTACCCATAGAGAACCATAGTGCATAAAGATTTATTTGTAATATTTATGTAAATTTTTTAAAGGAAAAATGAAATAAAAGGATCAGTTTGTAAAAGTGATAAATAAACATATTGGGTGTCTTAACAAATCTTAGTGAAATGTTTCCCTTTTATTTTTTAAAACTTACTACTAAAAAATTAACCAGGATTGTGAAACCATTCTGAATAAATATTGATAATATTACTCATTTCACATTAAAATCACAAGAACTTCTCAAGTGATTAAATGATTTGATGCTTAAAATTAGTTCTGAGAAGAATTTTGCCTTCATGTCACAAAAATATTTCCAAGAATTTTTTAATTGGCACAAGCTTTCTCTTATCCTTTCTTACAACATATTTATGCAAGATAACATTTTTATCCACTGTAAGATCAAAGTCTTAATCAATTATAAAAAGTATTGCAGAAGTTCTCCATTAAGTAGTATCAACTACTTTCCTAAGATTTAACAATACAATATTTAAAAAAGATGACTCACGTTTATATTTAATCCTTTCATACACATTGTTAGAAATAACTGTTTTTTTTAACATTGAACTTCCCAGTAACTACTCCTAATGAACCCATTAAAGTTTGATTTTACTCATCAAATTTATTTGATTTCTTATATATATTTAAATTTATTACTTATCTAAAAATTTTAAATTGTTCTGTGTCATAAAAATTAAAATTAAGGACTTGTAATAAACTATTCCAGTTTTAATAAAAGGTACTCTCTTCATTCATGCATGTTGTATTTGCACAATGCTTATGGATTCCAGCATAATTTTTGTGAATATTATAGGGTATCCACACACCAAAAAAGCTTTAAAAAAACTGTATTAATGTATAAAATACTTTTATACAAGGGTTATAAATTAAATAATGTTAACTTAACCTTGAATCTCGCAGAAGGGTGGGCATGCGCAAATAGGATGTGGGAGTAGTGAAGTGGCACTGTTGTTGATGTATAGAGTGCAAAAAACAGTTGGAAAGGTATTTGTTGTGTGGCGTTAAAGTGAGCTTCGTTTCTATTGCTGTAAAGCATGTTTTTAAAAGGTGATCAGCTGTGGTGACTTAAAATTGAGGTTGCCCATGGCAAAAATGTAACAGAATGCTATTGAGAATTAGTAGTAGCCTGTGGCGCAAATGCTTTACTGTATAGGACAGTAATACGATAGGTTCAAGCATTTCATTCGGGTTGGAATGAAACTGCGGATTTTCAACATCCAGGTCAGCCCTCCAGTCCTCAAAAGCAGATTGACATCCTGAGTAGTCTCCTTACCATAGACCACTAATAGACTATCCGAGAACTATCCTTAGAGGTTGGGCTGAGTTATCAAACGTAGCGCATAATGAAGAAATCTCTCAACATGAGGAAAGTTGCTTCCCGCTGGGTTCCACATTGATTAACCGCGGTACAGAAATAGCACTGGTTAGCATCCACTTAGAGAGATACCGCAGTGAACAAGACACATTTCTGCATTGTATTGTCACCAATTGATGAGATATGAGCACGAGCTTATGAGTCTGAATTAAAGAGTCAATCAAATGGTGTCACCAAGGTTCGCCACGTCCACAGAAATTTCAACAGGAACCCAGTCGGGTGAAGGTTATGCTGATTGTGGCATACGACTAGGACGGTGTGTTTCTTACACATGCTGTACCTGAAGGTCAGTCAATTTGTCATCAGACAAATTGTCAATGCAGATTACTATTGCCAATTTCTAAAGCACCATCTGTGGCTTTAGCTATGCGGCGCTATGTCCATATTTTTTGTACAACAACCTTCCTATCGTATTGCATGACAATACTTGTTGCTATGTCACAAACTATGTCACTCTCCTATTGTGAGGGTGGGAGTGGGAATTCCTGGAAGACCCTCCCTACTCACCCACATCATGAGTCTTTGTGACTTTGATCTGTTTCTGAAGTTGAAGGAATCTCTCCGAAATCACCAATTTCATAACGTTTCATCTGTATTTCAAGCAATAGGGCGCTCAGTCATTCACATCAACAATCAGCACCTTGTCACTGGTCTACAATGCCTTAACGACATTTGGCAAAAGGATATAAGTTTTGCTGGTGATTGCATTGAAGGAATGTAATGCAATTGTGCTTGTAAGTTCATTAAAAATTGGTTTATAACTATGTTGCCATTACTTAATTTACAGCCCTGGTATGTTAAAATGAAATTTAATAGTTTTAACAATTATGCATTCATTTTTTATGTATGATTTTATTGTAGGATCCTGATGCTGAAGAACATGATATTGTCTTAAGTGGGAAAATTCCCAATGTAGTTTTTGATAAAGCTATTGAAGAAATTGATGGTATTTAATTTGCTATTTCTTTTATTCATCATTTGTTATTTTTTAAAATTAAATTTGATAAAATATTGGCTGGTTGTGAATGAAATAGTGAATGAATAGTTTTTAAATTTCATGGATTTTTGCAAAATACCTGTACGGAGCTTGTATAACTTTGTTGAAATTTCATGTGAAGTCTTGATGTGCATATAGATTCTTGATCTAGGAAGTATGCAAACCTCTTTCTTCAGTTAACATTGAATATTATTCTTATTGAGGCAATCTAATAACCAATCAATTAAAACTGCTCTGCTTTTATAAATTTAAATTTGGCAACTATGCACAGATACATTAAAAAATAACCATATGCAATTGATGCAAAAATGCACTTCTGATCTACAAATTTTAAACACCTATGTCAATGAGATAGTTAATAATGACATTGAGGTGTACTTTTTACATGTAATAAATGAATTATAAAAAAACATAAATATGTCAATTGTATTAATTTATCATACAAGGATCGGATCCCAATTCATCTTCCAAATCAAAAGTAGATGTTAACTTTGTGGTGGTGTACTGCTGTTACTTCCATTCAGGTGATAATCATTACATTTTATTATGTGAAAATTGCATGATAATTTGTGCTTCAAGAAATTCGCACATGTGGATAGATATGAAGTCTTTAATTTTTTTTTTTAATGTTTGACTACACTAAAAGTCATGGCAAAATTCAACTTCAAATATAAAATTATTTCCTCTAAATAGTGATCTTTGGACATTTCTCTATTATTTATTTACCATTTTTAAAAGGATATTTTAAATGTTACATCAGTTTTTCAGATATGCAAGAACTTAAGCAATTCTACAAACATAATTTTCAAGCTATGTATAAATAACTGTACTGTTTACTTATACTGTTTTGCCAATAGTAAATTTTTGTTTGGAAAAGTATTAATTAAATAAGTTATTATATTTTGCTTATTTTCTTTAAATCATCCATTAAAACCACCATTTCATTTGATATAATTTAATGACAATTTATGTAATTAAGAGATCTTACATTGTAAAAATATATCTTTACAATGTAAGGACAATGAAACAAAAGGATATTTGGAGAGCATCAAGTTGAAATAGAAATAATGTATTGATGAGTGAGAATTGTACTTAAAAAGCAAACTTATCCTATTATCTATTGTTATATAATTATCTTTTTTCTTTCTCTTTCTTATGCAATTTCATACTTGTAATAGAAAATTCATCTGCATAATATATTTTTAGTTCATATTTACTTATGTGACAAATACACACATGTATATAAATTAAGGATATTCCAAAAGCACACTGAAATCAAACACAAAATGGAAAATCCACCTAAAAAATGGCAAACACATGATTAAGCACTACAACATTGTGGTAATAATTCCAAAATAATGGAAATATCACAGTACAATTAGGTGCTACAATACAGGTCACCCCAAATGACAACATGGAAGATGACAGCCATGGGTACAATTGTTTCAAAGCAAATTGCCTGAAGAAACTGACAGCAGCGGACCTTTGTCTTCAGCTATCATCAGCCACTGTATAACTGTTTTAAAGAAAATTGTGTATAGATGTTTAGGACAGTATGGTCTAAATGCTCTCAGGCCTGCCAGACATGTTCTTCTCATGACAACTCACTGTCGCCAGCGGTAAACCTGGAGTAAAGGACATGTTAGCTTGCAGTTCAATTCATGTCAGACTTTTATGTGGAGAACACCAAGTACCCAGCATCTTTAAAATAACATCATTGAATGCCAACATTATGGTGGTGCAAGAGTGCTTGTTTGGGCACTTTTGCATCTAGGCTCCAGAATATATCTGCATGTTTAAATTGGAACCATGACAGGCCAAATTTATTCGGACACCATTCTGGAACTGCATGTTCATTTGTTTAAGGTTTCCGTAGGCGCTGAATTTATGCTTATGGATGATAAGGCCCATCCTCTTTCTCATAGTCAAATACTGCTTTCAACTGGAGGATTTCACTTGTATGGAATGACAAGTATTCTCATCAAACTAGAATCCAATAGAGCATGTGTGGAACATGCAGAGCCAGCAAATCGTAGCCTGTCAATTACCTCCTGCATATGTACCTGACTTCAAAAGAACATTGCTTGCTGCGTGGACTTCTCTACTCCAAGTGCAGCTTGATAATATGATTCTCAACATGACTTGGCATTGTACAGACTGTATTTCCTTGTGTGTCAGACATATAATCTATTAGCCAACATTCCAACAACATACTATTCAGTTGTTGTGCAGGCAATATGTGGTTTAAGTACTCCAGAGAACTATAATTGTGGTTTGAATATCTGATATCTTAAATACATGATCTCTTTTGTTCTTTCTCATTTATTTAATATATAGGCTTTATGAATAAATCATACTGTTTTTTGTTTCTGTACTTTTAGATCCTTGATTTATGGGTTCGATATCCTTAATTTATGGGCATGAGTGTATATATATGTGTGTAAAATTGTAATACTGTATTTATGCATTATTATGAGAAAATTCAGCTGTTAAAGAAATTATACAAATTCTTCACACATGCACAAATGTTTCTTTTTTTTTTTTTTACTTAAATTTGTATGAAACAGCTCTTGGTTAGGAAATGGAAATATGTTTTAAAATAATATGTTAATGAATTTGCAATAATTCAAAGTGATGTTAAAATTCATCCTATAAGTATATTGTATTCTTATATTTTAAAACATTTTCTCTTGAGTTTTTATTATTTTTTCTTCATTTTATTTACAGCTAAATCTAAATAAGTTCCTTTGGAAATTATCAATTAAAGCAAAAGTATTACGTTCAATGTAATTAATCACTTATGCGTGTGAAGAATTTAATAAGAGTTCATTATAAAATTTCCTATAATTATTAAAAATGTTAAAAAACACAATCTTAAAAAACTAACCACAATTAATTATACTAGAACAAAGTGCTGATACTACTATTTTGATGTTTGTAACTTATCAATTTATTCAATTTTACATTAAACTATTTGATATATTTTAAATATATTTTCATTTTTGATTTTTCGGCTGTTGATTTTATTATTTTTTATATATCTTTTGAAATTTAAGTTTTTTGATCATTTTCGTCCCTTTCCCAATTTTAGTATTTTAAACTCAAACTTTATTGTCAAAACTGGAGATAATAAAACAAGAGAATTCATGAAGTTTGTTTAGAATATTTATGTTTGAATAAAATAAATGAAAATTTACTTTAAAATTAATAATATTTAAATTACTTTTATTTTATTATTCTATTTAAAATTTCACAAAATTTTCTTTGAATATTTTGGAAATTTGTAATTTGAGGTTTTATTTGCCTTAAAATTCTAAAATTTTAAACAGTATATTTAAAATGTTTATATTTTTATAATAATAATCTATGCATATGTGTAGCCAAAATCACCTAGTTAGAGATGTAATTTAAGAATTTATTATTTATAATTTTTTAATTATAAGTTGGAAAATCTGTTTATTTCAGTAAGAAAATTTCTCTCTGCCAGCCCCTCCCCCTATTAAAAGCTATTTGACATTGATTTTCTAATTAACAAATGCATTATTTGATTATAAAGTATGTAACCAAATTATTTTTTCTAACTATAGATTGTTTCTATTAACAATATTATCTATTTTACAAAATTGAAAAATATAGGCAAAATATTTAATTTTTTCATTATTTTAAATTTGAAAATTACGTTTACAACAACATATAAGTTTTTCTCATCTTGCATTTCTGTTTTCATTTAAATACTTAAGCTGTGATTAATTGCAGAAAATTTTGATTATACACTATTGTATTATTCACCTGATGAATACTCTTAGGTTAAGCTTCTTAGAATGCTAATTAATAATTATTTAAGATTCTACTTTTAATTTTTACCATAGATAAATTTTTTCATAAAAAATCTATTATTTATAGAAGGATCAGGCTTTTTTTTTCTAATGACATCTTTGAATTTAATTTATGAAATAATTGGACTAACAATAATATAAATGACAAAAACTGCATAACTGATGAAACTAAAGTTTCCCTTTTATTATTTTCAGATGATGTAGAATTTGCACTGTCTTTTATACAAATCTGTTTAGAGTTCGAATTTGGTAGCAAACATGTTGAATATATTTTAGAAAAGTAAGTAAATTATAAGTTGTTGTTTTTTTAACTTGAAGTATATTACAAAGAAAATAATCTCTTCAAAAAGTTAAAATGTAAAGCTCTTTTCATAATATAAATTAAGGTTTCTATTCTTTTCCTAAATTTTTTGATATTACTTTTACATTTTCTGTATTTGGCATCCTAGTGATTGTTTATAAAATTATCACATGTATGTGTAGTATCATTTCTTAAATGCTCATAATATAATCATCCACTGATGGAATTAATTAGTTTATTCTTATGGATGTGTGTTTGGTATTCAATTATTTGTGCATAAAAATTTTTTTTTAATTTGTAAGCTTATTTAAATAATTTTAAAAAACATTTAATTTGTGTGTTGAGAATTGCTTTTTATATATTAATAATTGAAATTCCTTAAATATATACTTTAATCTTTATAACAATACATTTTTTAAAATAGCATATAAAAGAAATGTAGTATCTTAAAAAAATTCAAATACTTAAATTTATGATTAAATTTCTCTACAGGTATTAATTTTAAAGAATTCAGTAAGAATATAAATAAATGAATATTGGAATAATATAATTTTATCATTTTCATTGAAATAAGAATCCTGTCAGATATGTAAAGTGCTTTTCTGATTTTCTCTTATTTTCATTTAGAGTTTCTGAAATTTTTCCTGAAAAAGAAGAAACATTTGATGCTCTTGCCAAGCAACCATTGTTAGACATTGAAACAAAAATAAAACTTGGAAAAGAGCAAGGAATTAAGAAAAGTATATTTATATTAAGTATTCACTTTTTGTTCCTAATATTAATTATATGTATTATAATTTTTTAAATAACTTTTAAGATTTATAATTTATAATTTTAAATTTCTTTCTTATGTACTTATCAAAGCCTGTTATTGTATTTGTAATTAATTTCAATTATGATTTTTGTTGTATATAAGTATATATTTTAATATAGTTTCTGAATTTCAATGCTAAGTATATAAAATCATAATACATAAAGTAATTATATTTAAATAAAATATTTTAAAAATTTAAATTTCTATAACAATTTTTTTCAAGCAGTATATCTTTCTGGTTTATTACTAAGGTTTCTCTAATTTTGAAGATAAAATGTGTTTCAATTTATTTTAAAATCTGATTTATAATATAACTCCTTAATATGTCAGAAATTCTTGTTTGTTTAGAAATTTGTATTAACTCACTGTGCAAATAAAAAATGCTTTTTTTTTTTGTGTATAATAAAAAGAGAAAAATAAGTTTTATCTTTTAAAATTTCATTTCCTTTTAAAGTAAATTATTATTCATTTTTAATGCTTTATATATACATTTTTAGAAGAAATATTAGAAAGAATAAATGAAGAAATTTTCAATAAGTATGAAGAAGCTGTACAAATAAAGTCAACAGGTACATTTACATATTTTAATTATTTGTGATTCTTACATAATTTTTTTAAATAGCATCTTTATATGTTTTGAATATTTTCTAAATATGTACATAGGTTTTCCATTCATTTCTAATTTTAATTAAGAACTGTTTAAATATTATTTCAAAAATAAAAAATTTTGAATGTTTTCATAATATTAATTATGTTTAGTTTATTATCATATTACCTTATGTTTTTAATGAAAAATGTTTAATATTTCAAACATCTTACTATTTCATTGTACAGTCATTATTTTATGTAAAGTTATTATGCACTGTTTTTATTATTGTCATAACACATTCAATCCTTTCTTATTAGCTATCTATTCTAAAAGTTATTTTCTACTTTTGTGCTTAAAAATTTTGTAAAGATAATTCAATTTTGAAAAAATTTAATTTTGCTTTAAAGTAGAGTTCAAAACTATTTTTTTTATTTTAATTTTACTATGAGCTTAAAGAATATTTTATTTTTGATGTGTTAATTTTTTGTAATTTAAGATATTCATTTTAAAACTGTATTTCTATTTATTCTAGTTTATTTGTCGATTTTCCAATTTGATAAATTTAGAATTCTCAGTCTTTTTTTAGGTAATATAATAATCAGTAAAAAGTTTTTTATCATACTTCCAAAGATACACCATTATTTTAATACATTTGAATAGTATATTTTATTGCAATAATATTATTGTTCAGTTAAATAGTAATTTGTGCTAAGCATTAAAAGATAATACGCATTTTAATAAAGCTTTATATTAAAAAAATGAAAAAATTTCTTCCATTAAAAATAAAAAAATACTATTAAATGTTTTCTTGACTTTAAGCATTAAGAATATTAAATCATGTCAAAGACCAGAATTTTAAGAATATTTGTTGGAAATATTGAATTTATAATATAAAAAAATAAATATATATTACAGGGAAGAAAGCACTTTATATCATTCTTAAGCAATTATTATATATATACTATCTAATTAATAGAATCTCCAAATTTTTTATTGGAAAATCTTTATTTTAAGAAAAGACGGCAAAGTTTACATTCTTACTTTCATTTTGAAATTAGCTATATTATTTTTGCTAGAAAAATAATATTAAACTAATTAAAAATTAATTAGATACAAATTATACAATGTCTCAAATTAAATTCAATTGTATAATTTCTGTTGTGAGAAAAAAAAATTGTTTGAGAATGTCAAGATAGCATAACTTGTAATCATCCTTGGCTTGGCATATTTTTGGATTCTTGAGTCTTGATCAGCACAAAGAAATACAGTTGATTATGCTAGTGTTAATTTTGTAATATGATTCCAGATATGTTTTGGTATGGGAAGAAATAAGCATTCAAATAACCCTATATTTAGTCAGAAAAGATACATGACAGTTGTTGGATTGAAAAATGTTTACTGGAATCCACTTACGTGGATAAAGGGGTATGCATACTATTTGCAATAGTAATTTGACTGCTTGAAAATGTTTATTCGTGATACTAAGATCTCATGTCTTAGATTGTGCTACAATCATTGACACAATACTTCTTGTTATGCATAATACTTCAAGACCACTTAATCCACTTCAAATTGATGTAGGTTCAGCTGTAATCAGTGTGCAAAAAATGATTGTTGTACAAGATTTCAGAAAAGTACTTTTCTTTATTGGTATTGTAATTTCACAATCCTTAAGAAAGTCGTTTTTAATTTATATTTGTTGAAATACTAAACATTATAATGAGATGAATGTATGTTAATTTGCAAAATGGTTTATTATACATTATTGAAAAATTACTTAAAATTTCTCTGAAAATTACTTAAAAATATAAGATAGCAAAATAATTTCAGATCCCATTCTACTAAATATGCATATTAAATTTTATTTTACTTTTCAGTTTAAAATCACTGCATTTATTCTTATTCTTTATATAATGTCTACAATGTTTTATTTGAAACTATATAAATAAATTATAAAAATGAGTATTGTTACAGCTCTCATTTAAACTGCATTTAATTTATTTATAAAAATACAAATCTATCTGTTATTACTTATGTTATAATATTTGAGAATTTCTTGTCAAATGCATTTCTAAATATTAAAATAATTAATTTTCATTCATAATTCTTTTCACCAGATTTTAAAAATAAGTGAAAGAAAATTAGGTTTATATATCTTTAATTGTGCTTTAAATGTTAATAATGAGCATGAATTATGTATTTTAAGTGCTTTTTTACATTGTTAATACATATATTTTATTTCCATAGAAAAAATGTGGAGTTTATATATTGACTTTGTTCTCAACTTAATTAAATCTTCTAAAGAAAATAAGAAAAAAATTGTAAGTATATTTCCTTTCCTTTAAATTTTTGTTGTGATCTGATTTAAGCAATTTATAATAATTGCGTTGTTATACTATTGTGTGTGTGTGTTTGAAGGGAACATAAAATCTTAATGTGTGATTTAAATAGTATATTTGAATACAAAATTTATAAAATAAGGAATGAGTTCATTTTATGCAAAATGTTTTTATATTTAACATTGATAGAATTTAATGAAAAAATTTTAAACTTTGGAAAGTGGAATTTTAGTTTATGGTAAATTGTAACAATTGCTTATATTTCTGAAAGCTATTGAAGAGTAATTATACTTTCAATTTAATTTCTGCAGTGACAAGTCACTTTTAAGTCAAAATTCAATATATTTTTGACTATTTTTTAAATAAAACCAATGAAATAAAATATATGTAAGTTAATTTAGTTGAAAAATTTAAAATTGTCATATAATTATAATGATGAATTTTATATATATTTAAATGTATATATAAATACATGTATGTGTGATTCTGCCAGTAAATTAGGGCTTTCCTAATTAATAAACCTGGTTTTTCTAGAAGTACATGTATGATGCTTTTTTACCTTTCTACAGGCAAGGACTTTTTGCAGGCATATTTGTATTAGTTTAAACTTTCGAATTCTCTCTTGTCACTTTTGTATAAACAAGATAAAAAAAAATTTATATGAATCATCTTGACTTTTGCACAGCACTTGTATTTTTAATATGTACTGTTCAGGGATATTGAAAGGCCAGAGAACTAATAGCCAATTTTCTGGAAATTTGTAATAAATTATATATATATATCATTAATGTTATGAAATTTTTTTATTTCATTATTTGATTAAACAAAATAGGAATCATTAAAAAAGGAATAAGAATTCAATCAATTTTTTCATGATAAAAATAATAAAACATTTTTGATAAAATTAAAAGATTTTTTATATTATAATTATTGAACTAATTGAATTAATATTTCCAATATTCTATTTATTAGTCACAAAAATATATTTTTGTGATAAATGAATAGAATATTGATGTTTTAACTTACCGGGAAGTTTTTATTAAAAATATATAAGGAACATAATCCAATCATTGTTTTTATATTTATCAAGATTTATTTAGTCAATTTTAAGATGCTACATCTCTTAAAATGTACTAATTTGCATTGTGTTTATGTTTCAATTTTTTCCTATTAAATAGATTAAAATATTAAATTTTAATTATTGTGTTAATATCAATATACCTGAAAATATTATCATATTTTTGTCAATTCTGTAATAATGTTTTATTGCTAAAAATTTTGTTTATTTTTATCAATGTGGAAAATTTAAAAAATACCTACATATTTTTATGTTGTGTTTCACAAACATCTCGTTTTGACTTTCAAAATATAAAAATTTGGAGCAGTAATATAAGTATTAAAACTACATTATATTGTAATTAACCAATTTTAAGATAAAAATCAAATTTCTACTTTCTAAGGTTTTCTGTTTATTCTTAGATTTATGCAATACTTTACAATAAAAGATTTTATAGTTATTCACATATACATCATCATAACTCTCTCTTATTTAGAACAAATCTAAAATGTTTTCTCTCATGAGTATAAACAAATAAAGTCTATTTTGGCTTATCAATCCAGTGCAAATATTGCACATAACAAAATCCACAGCTTATAACAAAATTTGTTTTGATCAGAATTTTTTAAAATTATTTAAACTTTACATGGTATTATATAAAATTTACTGAGTTCAGTTATATTGTAAAACTTTTCATTAAGTTGTAATACGTTCTAGATGCAAGACAAAGTTGTGAAAATTATCGAAAGAGCTGCTTCTTTTGAATGTTTATCAGTTACCTACTACTCTGAATGGGTATGTATTTTGTGTAGTTATTGCTACATATATTTTGAAGCACCAGGAACACTTCCTTGATTTTATTTTGATTATATTTTAGATTGATCTCTTGTTTGAAAGAGGTGATGAAAGTGATGCATTGTCAGTTTCTCTCATTGCTGCTCGAAAATGGAATAAAGTAGATTTATGGTTTAAAGCTCTTACCTACCATATTCAATGTATGCAACCTAGTAAACAAATTTATATGTATCTTCATGAAGCAATAAAGGCAGTTCCAGAAAAGGTTTTGTATATTATTAATAACATATTTTAATACTATATTAATTCATTTAATAATTATTTGTAAATATTCCATAGAATTAAATAATGTCAAATAACTTGACACAAAAATTTTTACTTCAAAAAAGTTCTATATAATTGAATATTGTTCATTTTGTATGTTAAAAAATATCAAGTTTAATCTTGATGGAAAAAATTTGTTGCATATTTCCATTTAAACCATTCTATCACACTAATTAATGAAATTAATGACTAAATTAGATATCAAGCCTTTTTTCAACTGTTTGTTTTGCCATTGGAAAATGTTTAGTTAATGGCAGTCATTTTAATAAATGACATTCTCTCACAAATTGATCATTTATATAATAAATTTTTCCTAAAATTTATAATTTCATATTAATATAAAAGCTTCATTTTGTTTTTCATTCACATTAATTATTTCTTTATATTGCTGATTATAAATCTTTTTTATTATTAACTCATGACTACTTGCAACAACTTAGAAAATATTTATTCTTTAAATAAATTTTTTAATTTTAATAGTTTAAGAAAAATTATTGATTTTTATTTTAATATTTCTTTTTAATATGAATATTGATAATTTTCTCTGTCTTAATAATAAGGGCATGATGTTAAAACTTATTTTTTCAGTTTAAAACTTTTAAAGGTAATCTAATCTTACTGTTTTGTTACAGATAGTGACTTTGAGTAAAGGTTGATATTGTTATAATGTCAAAAATATTTTTATTTACTTTGAAGGCATATGTTTATATATTAAAACAAATGAAAAGATGATTTAAAAAATATTTAGCAAATCCTTCAAAATTAATTTTTTTGATATACATTTGCAGATAACTTTCTTGAAACATTTATAACAAAATTCCATCACAATTGCTTTTTAACCAACTTAATTTTGGAAAAGAGATATATGTTTTTAATATTTTTACGGATTACATATAACTAATAATAAGTATTAACTAGATACAGTACTGACATATAACTATAACTAACTAACAAATAAATATTTATGTATTAGATTGGATTGGAACAAAACCATTATTCTTCAATAGGTTACTGTAGTGGTTGATATTTGAAGGCTTTGATCAAACAATTTTAGATTCATGCTCATTGGAAAAGGACATTTGCAACTCACATTAAAAATCCTTTTACTCTTTCTCATGTGGTACATTTTAGTTTTTCTTTGATAAAGGCGAAGATATGCAAAGCTTTGTAAATTTCTGATTGACTTTGTAAATGATAAATAAGCTCTGACATCATAACAGCCAATGTAATTTTTATTTGGTGACTCCATTTAAGTATCTTCAATGTTAAAAATGATCTTCATAGGTGTAGACTCATGATAAAAAATGTTGATCAGATCACAGAAATGATCAAAATTGACCACCATGTTCACAGTCATAGCATCACCCAAGAGCTAAGGATTGATATAAAAGTTTTAAATTGTTTGCACAAAGCAAATCCAAAAAATGTTAAATATTATTGAAATTCATTAAAAAAATGATTTTTTTTCCTCAACTTAATATTTTTAACTTCAGCATTGTATTCCACATATATTGCATCCAACTACTATTATCATTATGATACAATATTTTTATAGTGTACATCAGACTAACAATTGTATTTATATGACATTTTAAGTGTACATTTTTTAACATTTGTGTATTTAGATTAATTTAAACAGGGCTCATGCAACTTCTGGAATTTCGATAACTCCTTGAAAATCATGAATTATTCCTAGAAATTTTTCTTATTCGATGCATTTATTTTTTATTAGGAAATATTACAAAAAAATGTTTCAAGTGTTTTTGTTTTAATATTTTAAAATTTTTGATGAAATTGTCTGAAAATCTAATTGAGTATAAGCCTTTTAATGTTACCACTAGATTGCGGCACGATCGATATTAGATTGTTGTATTCAGAACTGTTAACTAAAATAAGGATCAAGCTCAGCCACAATAATTTTGTGATAATCTAGTTTAGTAGGACCAGTTATAGCTTTTAAATTTATGTATGTGAAGTGAGGCAATCAACAAGATTGTCGTGTTATGCAATCAGATGACCGATTTTAATTGATTCTTTTTCTATTTGTTTCTGTTGTGTAAGACTCACTGATTATTCAATAAATATCAATATTTCACTGAATATTAATATTTAAATATGAAAGTTTTGGATTAAAATATACTTATAAAACCTTCCTTGGTGAAAATTGTGTATTTCAATGAATTGGGATGAATTTGTTTATTAATGAAATAAAGGCTAAAATAAGTTTTTTCATATGCCTGGTGGAATGTGTCTTTTTATTGACCATTGGACTCTGGAAAAATCATTCAAGTTTATATGTATTTCCTATCATTGTATATATAAATATGGGAAAATATATTAAATGATAGAGAAATAGAAAATCTTAGAATATAGATGTGAAATTGTATAGTATTAAAAGAGTTTGAAAGTAAAAAGAATTGCTTTTATTTTAAATTATTTATTTTTATTGTTTTTATGTGTAAAAATTTAGAATTGCTTTTATTAAATAATAATTGGGGGAAAAAGTCATCCTGGAAATTTTATCAATTAGTTGTATTTGTTTTGAGTAAGTATATTTATATTTGAAAAGAAGTTGTGTGTGTTATACACATTTTGAAATACCCAATAAACTAATAGATAGGAATCATTTGATAATTAAAAACTCTAAAATTATATCCATTTTTATGCAGTGTATAATCCAGTAATATAAAGAATATTGATTATTAAAAAATATTTTATTTAATATAATTAAATAGAAATAAATTATGTTTATTATTAAAAATATTTCTGTTGTAGCTGTAAATTCATTGAATGCTTTTGAAGTAATCATTAAATATAATTCAAACTTAAGTAAAAAACACTCTCATTAATTATTGCAATTACTTATTTCTGTTATTTACAAATATAATTGAAAATGTTACATATACATAATTAGTGTATGCATATTTGTTTAAGAACAATTTTTAAAGTAAAATATTATTATATGACTAATTAATGTTGATTTCTCCTCGAAATTTTTTATTTGAATTGTAAAAAAATTTCTGGAATTCGATTCTTGGAAATCAAAGTGAACTCTGTTTACATAAATTTATTTGAACTTTATATAAATAAACTAAAAGTTTTTCTTATACATTTCTTTCATAAATCAATAATCAAAAATATTTTTTTTATCTTACATTTTTAAATGCTCTAAATGTGTATATTTCATTGAAATGTTGTATAAATTAATTATATAAGTTTTATAAAATCGTGTTCTCGTCCAATTTGTACTATTACTGTTTCTGTCTCTTATAAAATTGTTTGGTGACTACTAATAGTCAGACATAATATTGGCTTCAAGCTTATGTAATGTTATCTTTGTAATACATTATATATATATATATATATATATATATATATATATATATATAATGCAGTTTATTGATTATTTATGTACATAGATTTTATCTATGTTTTTATTGCATTATAGGATTGTGTATAGATGATGTGTTATAGTTAATAAATTTTTGTTTCAATATATATTAGTAAAGTGTGACATTGTATCTCAGTGCAATCATTCTGCACAATTATAGTATGGAAATGTTTCCAACAGTTGCATTTTTTATAATATCTTTTGGTAGTCATAATATTTTTTATAATAGGAATTTTTATAGAAAAATTTTATTTCTTGCAGAATGCAAAAAAAAAGTTTTGTTACAAGGAAATGTGTCAAATATGAACACTCATCTCTAATATTATAAATTAAATATTTTGAAACAAACAAAAAGGATAATGGCAAATATAAATAAAAAGAGTAATAGAAAATGAGAATAATGTTTAACAAAACAAGATACATCATAATAATTTTCTGTTCCAGCTAAATATCTAGTCTCTCAATCATCAGTAGAGTTTCGTTGCTTTATTATAACTTTACGATGATCAACAAATTTTGCAATAATTCTCATGATTTCAGAAATAATGATTCTTGTACTTAACATGTGCTGAAAGAAATTGTGTAAGCAAGCAATAGATTTTCAACTTTGTTACTCACAATCAGTATAATAATTTGAAAGAACTTTTCAAGGAAGTTTCACATCTAACATGTTCTTTGCAAATTTTACTAATTTCAAACATTGTGTCTTATAAAATATTATAGACATTTTTAAATTCATAAGTGGCATTTTTTATTTTAATTTATTTCAAAATTTTTGTTTAAATTTATTTATTTTTATTGTTTCAACAGGACTCTGTTATTTTATGGAAGTTAGGTGTTGATTGGTTATCTGTTTTTGATCCAGAAAAGTTGACTGCATTTTTCGAAGTAAATTAATATTTTATCTTTTCAACATTTTCTTTAATTATAACTTCACATGAATATCTAATGGGTTTTATTCTATTTTAGACTGGTATTAAAAAGTGTAAAGAAATCTGTATTCCACTTAAAGAAATGTATTTAGAGTCTACAGCTCTCAAATCTGGTATAGCTGCTACAAGATCTTTATATAAAAAGTAAATATTTATAGTTAAATTTTTAAAAAAATAAACCTTTTCCTAAAGATTTTTTTACATATAAAAAATTATACTGAACATTTGTAAAAATAAGAAACATATGTATTCTAAAAATTATTTGACTGATATGATGAAAAATTCTGTATTTAGTATTTTTATTATGTTGGTAGTATATACACAGCATAAAAATTGCATGGGATAGTTAATTTTATAATGATTTTTTTTATTTATCTTTTTAGGTTTAAAAAGTTAGGTCCTATATCTCATCATATTGTGAAAAAAATGGTCTTGATTGAAAAGGGCCAGGTATACTTATTTTCAATAAAATTATTTATGTTTTTGGTTTAAGGTTTTCTTAGTATATGTACTGTTACTAGATTTTTTCCCCCTTCAAAATATTATGTTAGTAATACAATCATGCAAATAATTTCTCCTGCTTTATTTAGTCAAGTTTAGTAAACAAAATATAAATTACTGCAAAGAAATATTTTCACTGTTGGTATTTATTATATTTCAATGTATCTTATAATTTATACTAAATTAATGTCTGATTTACAAAGAAGGAATTCATATTTTGGTAAAATTATTCAAAAAGAGAAGTAATAAAAACATTGATAAATCAAAAACATCCTCTAATATTTTATACTTGGAGTAGTAAATGGTGCAAATTCTTACTTTACTGTAAAATGTCAAAAGCTGCTTATTTATTTATTTTTGAAATTTTTTTGAATTATAAAAATTTTTGTTACTTTTCAAAACTTTATATCTGTAAAATTTAAAAACTGATTTTATGGTGTTAAGCAGAATGATATACAATGAATTGCTTCACTGTTGCTTGTCTCCATTTGTGTTTAGGAAAAACACAACTTTTATTTATTGAGAATAATATTTTTCAGCCAAAATTATTTCACTTTCAAAATCTCTTTTTTCATAATGCATTTTTCATTACTGTAAAACCTTATAAAATCATCTCTTAGAATTCAGAAAAATTGTCAAACAAATTTTGATTGATTACTCTTATTAAATTTTCAAAATTTTTACTCATTAAATAGAATTTTACTTTGCAAATAATAGTTTGCAGTAGCTAGGTTAGGTATGCTAGAACACTTTAAAATGATAGTTTCATTTTTGGTTTTTCATTTCCAAATTTAGATTATTATTAAAAAACAAAATGTTATTTACTTTAATACGGAAAGATTTTGATAAATTTTGTAAAATATGTTTACTGTTAGATTGCTAACTCAATATTACTACTTAATTGCTCTGATCCCTTCTTCTTCTTCTTCTTCTTCTTTTTTTTTTTTTTTTTAATTTGTAGCATAAGCTAAATTGTTTGTAAAATCTGAAGTTTATAAAGTATAAAAGCTATATTTTAGAAATTTCTATACTAAACTGCTTTTTTTTATGAATAAAATATTAGAAAAAATTCATCTAGTTGCACTATATTAGAAAGATGCAAAATAAAATTCATACTTAAAAACTATCCTCAATTTTATTTTATTGGTGAAAAATCTGGCATAATTTATTTTTTCAATCTAATAAAAATTTTTACTATTGCTTTCCTCTTAAAAAAAGAAAAAAGTAAAGTACCTTAACCTGGTTTGCCATTCATCTGCTTGTTTTTCAATATTAACTCATTTTCCACATTTGATGTCTTTTTTCTTTATCACTGAAATCATTATATTTTCAGTCCTTTAATCATCCTATACAATGTGCAAATTACAGCTTAGTCCTCATTCAAAAAATCCTAAAATAAAATTTTAGGTAACAGTGAATTTGTTTGTCAAAGTTCTTAGATGATTAATTCATTTTATATCAATTTATCAGTAAGGTGTATCTGTCTTTCTTCTAATAATTTTTTGCTTGCTTGTCAAGGTGATCTAGTGTCATTTTTTCGTCATCATTCCATTCCCTAGTGTCATCATTCCAAATATATCTCTGAATCAGGAATGTCAATTTCATAAAGTGCCTTACTCGCAAAAATGCCTTACAATATTTCCACTTGAAGCAATTTATTATACTCTGACAAATATGGTAAGATAGAAATTAGAATGTACAAAAATCGTTCCTCACAATTTATATATATATATATATATATATATATATATATATATATATATATATATATATATATATATATATATATATATTATATATCTAAAATTTTAACACAAACAGTGTGGTCAGTTTTCACACAAACAGTGTGGCCTACAATTCTAAGGGCTTATGATTCTCGAATAAAAATGTTAATCTTTGTATTTTGGTTATAAAATGAAAAATAATTGCACATGAGATTCATGTAAATTAGCTTGCAAAAAGAAATTTTTTTATTTTTTGCTTGGGGGAATTTAAATTATTTTGCTAATGGGGAATTTAAATTATTTTGTATATGGAACAAAATTAGGAACCAGATACTAGTTCACAATATCACATGAATTTTCCTGACAACATGCGTCTACTGTTAACTGATCAGATTTTTTAAATATGTTAGGATATATGTATTCTATTACTATATTCACAAATTGTAATCTAATTATTTAGGCTGTTAAAATGAATCTGCCTATATTTATCTTCTTATATTTTATTAAATTTAATCACAAATTAAAATTTTACAAGATATCAAGTATACTTATAAATTTTATGTGTCATTATTGCAATTTTTTCATTAATTTTCCCTTGAGCCCATAAAGCTATCTAGTAGATCTCTTTTTAGTATTATGTACCCCCAAATAAAATTATTTGATAGAATGTTGTCTAAAAATTTCTATTTTTTAGCTTAAACCTTCTATTGAATTATTGAGACAGTATTTTGAAGATGGTATTCAAGAATTTGGTTCTACAAATATTGGTGAGTAGTATTATCATTCAAATATTCTACATTAAAGGTTAAAAAAAATCGTTTATGATTTTTTTAATTTGAATTATTATTTTGTAGTTATGAATAAAAGGTAGAAGTTAAAGGTTTGCGCGTGATTTTTAATGATCTTTACCAAAAGCAACTGCTAAATATTTTTTGTAAATATTTTCTTTCATTTATTCACTGTGAAGATGGATTATTAAATTAAGGTTTTTTTATATTTATTTAAGGTTGTCTCAAATAATAATTTTATGAGGATTATATTATAATTTTTTTATGATACCCTGTGTGTGAAGCCTTCTGACATTGTATGTGCTTAAATTTTTTCATCCTAGCAAAATGTCTTTCAGAAAATATGCTTTAATTTTTTATATACTTTTATGAATTGTATTAATAAATTCTGTAGTAAGTAGAAAAGTATCAATAAAAATTCATTATTTTATGAAGGAGAAGTTAACATTAGCTTCTATTACTTAACTTTATAAAATTTCTTCCTTTGGATTTAGGATTTTAAAGATTTTAATCGCATTAAATTCACAATAAACACTAGAGATCATTTAAACACTTGTTAAACAGTTTTGTGTATCAGAATTCCTTTTGTTATATTAAATTTTAATATTAATGTGGGCTTTCATTTAATTCTTCTACATTATTTTAAATTATTTGGTTGCAGCTTGAAAAGTAAAAATTTTTAATTTTCAAACTGCAATCAAATAGTTTAAGAGAACAAGACTAGAAGTTTGTCATTTGTATTATATATTATATTCATTCAGTGTATTTTTTGAAATTTAAAGTAAAAAAATTATATTTCTATGGTATAAAAATATGGATTTTTTATATAATGGTTCAGAATATACTATGAATCATATAAATCTTAAATTGCATCAGTCTTCAAGTGCTAAAAGCAATCAAAATAGTCATCATTCTAAATAACTTTGGGATTATTATTCACATTTTTAAGTTACCAAATTAAATTGTTGTAAGAAATTTACCATTGATCCAAAAGACTTTCAATTACACCAACATGCTCTAAGAATAGTGGGAAACATTTATGTATGATTTAAAAAGTTCTTAAAATCATGTAGATAGATGACAAAGTTAGTTAACCAATACTGAGATTATTTTCAGTGGAAGGGAAACAGTTGGATGATACTTTAAAAAAAATGAAAACTTTGCTTTGCATGTCAAAGACATACAGATTCTACTTGGAAGAATGAACTGTGACCATTATCGCAGAATCATAATGAATTAAAAAATGGAGTAAAGAACATATGAAAGTAATAGTTAAACTGATGCGTGAAATTTTCAACGTGTTGTTTGCTGTGCTCAGTTTCAAATTTAAAATGTTAAAAAAAATATTTACCATAACATAGTAAAAATATCTGACTGGATCATGTGTATCTGGTGCACTATTCATCCCTTTGGTCAGTTAAAATCAATCTCCATCACAGTGCACAGTATTCTATAGATATGCATAGACTGAGATGAGGAGATTAGCTTACCAAGCTGTTGGAAAATTGCAATTTAAAAATCAATATTTTTTTTTTTTTGATATTCTCCCCATCAAATCCTTGTGTGCCAATAACTGTATCATTTATTAGATCTGAAATTTTTAACCACACTTAAAATTCCCTATTTCTTTCAGAATATATTTATGTAATTTTATTTCCTTTGTATCAGTGGCTCTTTTATTAAGAGGTTTTAATTTTAGAACTTAAAAAAAAATTGCAAAGTATATGATGAATATGATATTTTTAGTCCATATTTTTGAAAATTGCTTTATTTCAAACAAAAAAATTTTTGAACTTTAATTTTATATTAACAAGATTAATTTTCCATAGATTTCTACAAAAATATGTTCACTTTTTTCTTTTAGATTAAAAGAAATTTGTTTCCTTTCATATTTATTATTATTTATAGAGTACAAATCTTATATAAAGTTTAATAAAAATTGTTTCTTATAGATATATGGTTAGATTATATGAAGCTGGAAATGGAACATGAAGAAGGTGATGCAGCTTCCTATGGTTCTATTATATGGAGAGCTAAAAAGACTTTGCAACCAGAATATCTTAACGACTTTCAGACTCGTTTAACAGAATTCATGACTGCACACAACTTTCCTCAAAATATGATATTTGTATATTAATATTAAATCATGAATCATGTATATATCATTTTTATGTGTACATAAATCTTTCTATGTACATACTTGTATTGATGTTGGTTACTTATAAAATATTACAATTTTTTGATTGGACTGCCTCAAATTATTTTAAATGTTTTTAAAAAAACAATTGTATCATAGAAAATGTATTCATTAAAGTCATTAATCACGTTGTTTTGATAAATTCATTAACTGATACATTTTGAGATTTTAAAATTGTAAAATATTTAAATAGTAGTAATGAATACTTTATTAAAGACTAATTTTTTCATTTGAGGTTGAATCTGAGAGTTGTGTTAAAGTTTTCTGGATAATTATATTTTTCATTATATTTTAAACTTTAATTTTTACTGACACTTTTTGTCAGCAATCGTATCTTTTAAACACTTATAAGAACATAAATTCAATAAACCTGGAAAGCAAATTAAAAAGACATTTTGATATAATTCTTTCATTATATTTTGTTCATACTTATAAATCAAGGTTCGTACAACTCCTGAAATTTGAAAAATTGTTTTGATAGTCTTTAAAACTTCCTGAATTTGTACTTGATTTTTGTTGCATTTATTTTGGTTTAGAAAATATGGTAAACATTTTCTATGAAATTCCAAAAACCAAATTGAGTATTAGCTCTTAATGTTACCATTAAATGGAGACACGATCAATATTTGATTGCTATTGTATGCATAACTGTTGACTAAAATAAAGATCCAATTCAGCTCCTATAGCTTCATAGTAATCAAGTTCAATCTGCATAAGATGTAGTATTTAAAATTATGTGTGTGAAGTGAAGTAATCACCAATAAGATCGTCTTATGGTGCAATCAGGCAGGTGATTTTAATTGATTATATTTTGCTATTTGTTTTTAGTTTCTTTATGTTGTATAAAATTTACTGACTATCAATACCTAAATATAAAATTTCTGAGTTAAAATATAATCTAATATATCTTTGGTGAAAATTGTGTTTAATTTCAGTGAATTGGGACAAATTTTTTTTATAAAGATTATTCAAGAAATAAATTATCTATATTAATAATATAAAATAAATTATAAATTATCTATAATTGTTTATCAAGAAATAAATTATTTAATATGCTGGGTGAAAAGTATCTTTTCAATGAATAAGTGTACACAGGTAGCACAAGTAATGTAATTTGGAACCTTAACTTAGTTAGGTTCCTGGTAGATTCACAAATGGCTTGAAAGCTGTGCTAATATACTTGGCTAATACAGAAAGGTAACCCAATCCAATCCTCGCTATAGATGACAAAAATAAATAAATAATAAAAGATTGTTTGCTTCTTCTGGTGTTAAGCAATCAGCCAGCAAAAAGCTTCCAAAGGAACAGAATACTGATACGAAGGGGAGCACTGAAAATGTTGCTGTTGCAAGAAGTGGAGTTGCCATAAGGCAGCACGCAGACACCACAGTTAGGGAACCGGGGGTTCTCACAAAAACTCAAAGGTGCCCAGAAGGTGGAAAGTACCAAAAGACTTGGGACTGAGATATCAACCCCTTCTCCCAGTATCACAGCTACTAAGAAGTCCAAGGAGGACCATGAGCCTGGGACTTTTGCTGAGGCTTTTAAATGCCATGAAACTGCCTTTGTAAAGGATGAATTTCCAACCATCATACTTAACAAAGAGGATGCTGACTCCATACAGCTGGAGATCCTTACGAGGACAGATCGGAAATCATCTGCTTAAGATTAGTTCCACAGTTTTAAGATCATCACAAATGAGGATCAGTGCTCAGCTTAGTATGTGGAACCCTGATCCTCATTTGTGATGACCTTGAAACTGTGGAATAGATTACAAAAAATCCTTCCATGGTAATAAGTGTTTATCTGGTAGTGAGGGACCCACAATTTTGGATCCCAGTGATCTCCATAACCGATAAAAGTGGCTTTCAAGACAAAGGACACTCATACAAAGGATCGTGCCATCTTTTTGAAACAGCTTAATAGATTCGACCCAGAGGTGAAGTCTTTAGAATGACACACTCTGCAAAATCTGTTGGGATACATTCTTGGATGGATCTTCAAGCTTGATATTAAAACCGCAGAAGCCATCGAAAAGTCTAATTATGCTGCTTAGACTGGGGGATTTTTTAAAATTCTCTGGGATCAAAACCTGAAGGATACCCAAAATATAGAAGAGATAGTAGTGCCAGAAGATCAGTACTAGTAAGGAAAGTGAATTACCCAGCATTAAAGAAGTGGATTTAGATACTGATTCTCTGATACAACCCTGTAGCCTAACTCTCCTTTAGCTGAGAATGAGATATAAAACACTGCAGGAAGCTCAAGTAAGTGAGTCGCTTACTTGTAGTCATATGAGGAGCAGTGCTTCTTTGGATACCACAATGGTTAGCATCATCAAAGTTGCATAGATCAACCTTCATCATAGTCCATCAGTTTAAGCTATTAGCTAGAATATGACTAGATTGAAGCTTGACATTGTTTTAATTCAGGAGCAATGAATTTGTAATGGTTCTTTTTTGGGCCTACATGTTCAGGGTTTTAACATGTTTTATAATAAATGTTTGAGACCAAGAGCATGTATTTCTGTTAGCAACAGATTAAATGTCCTTATTCTGATTAATTACTTAAATGGGGATAATGTTGCTGTAAAATTATCTTGTTTATTGCAAGGAATCAAAGAGGAAATCATCTTTGTCTTCATATCTTCCCTTTGAAGATAAAGATACATTCAGTGTTCAAATTATTAGTATTTAGATCATAACAATTTGAGTAAGAAAAGCATCATAGGATATGATGCAAACAAATCACGCACAATGTGGAAAAGTGATTATAACAGACGTGGCGAGGATCTTCTAGAATACATTTTGTATTTTAATCTGTTTATCCTTAATAAAGGTAATGAACCTACTTTTATTACTATAAATAGAAGTCATTGACATTACTTTATGCAACAGAAGTGTGTTGACTTTATTAAGGATTGAAAGGAAATAAGCTTATCTAACCACCAATACATTAGCTTTTCTGTTTTAGTGACAAACAGACTAGAAGTGTATAGGAACCCAAAAATACTAACTAGTGTTCCTATAAAAATAATCTAGCGGCTCTAGTCAAGGAAGGTGACTTTGTTTGCTCGGCAAGATTAGTTCCTTGGTGGTCTAAAGAGTTAAGTAAATTACGAAGTTTTTTGTAATTTACTTTATTTCTTCGCCAATATAGAGAAAGCTCTTTAGTAGAGCTAAGAAGAATGATGAGTGTTAGAAATGTAAACAGGTATTGTCCACTTATAATAAAGCTATCAAGAATTCCTGACAAAATTACTGTACTGACATTAAGATTGTGTCTGCAACTGCAAAACTTGTTAAAATAATGTCTAAAGACAGAAACTGCTGTCTAAACATTTATAAAATGCCCAATGGTAAGTTTTCAGATTCTGGTAATGAAACCTTAGCTGAATTTTTAGAGTTCACTTTCCAGGCTCAAAGGAATACTCCTAACTTTATTCTCTCTATATCAAATTGAGGTTAAAGTAAATGTGTGTGTGGTATGTTGCCAAAAAATTATAACTTATGATAGAATAAAATATGCTATTTATAAAATCTTATTCCAGGTGATTTAAAAAGGTTTAAATATCTTTAAACCTTTTTAAATCACCTGGAACAGATAGACTTGTTCCGACTCAGCTCATTGAAGGAGTCCAAGTGCATTACCCCGATTTGTAGAATTTTTAGGTCATGTATAGCTATATACCTTTTGTTGGAGGCATACAAAAGTAATTTTTATTCCTAAAATAAGGAAAAGTAATTACTACGAAGTTAAATCTTTCAGACTTATCAGTATTTCATCTTTTCTTCTAAAGACCATAGAAAAGCTGATAGATATATTAGTGAAGTTTGCATTGTGGAAAAAACACTTTCTGACTCTCAATATGTATTATCAACCTGGTAAATCCACAGATAGTGTGTTCTATAATCTGTCCTTCGTTTTGGAGAAAAACTTTAATGCTAAGCTGTTTTCTTAGATAGTGAAGTTCTTACCTATGGAACGCATTCTACAATCTCTTTGCTAGAAAGGGAATTAATGACACTAGCTGTTTTTGGATAAAAAAAAAATCTGCTCAATAACAGATTTGTCTGTGCCTCCTTTTTAGGAGAAAACATGATCTAATCAAAAGCTGGTTATCCGCAAGGAGGGGCTCTTACCCATCTTGTGGTGTGTTGAAGATTTCCTTCTAGAGGTGCTAAGCAATCCAAGCATATCTACCACTGGGTAAGCAGATGATTTAGTTACTATCGTCAGAGGTAAGTTTGACGAAACGATCTCTAGCATCATGTCCAATGCCCTCAAACAAGTTGAGACTTGGTGTAATAAAAAAGGCCTTGCTGTGAATCCTCTAAAAACATCTATGATTGCTTTCACAAAGAAAAAGAATCATAATCTGAAAAAGATTTTTTTTTGTCAAGAATTATTTTGCTCCAAAGAAGTTAAATTCTTAATATTTTTTACATGAACTTAAGTTGGAGCAAGCTTTTGTATTGAAAGAGCAAAAAAAGCTTTTTTTCATGTCGAAATGCATTTGGAAGAACTCATGGCCTGAACCTCAAAATAATTCATTGGATTTACACTATGATCACTTCTCCCATCATTACCTATGGCTCAGTGATCTGGTAGTCTAAAATCAAAAATGAAACTGCAAAGGCAGAATTAACAAAATTTCAAAAGATGCTCTGTGTATCTATCTCTAAGTATATTAAAACAACTCCCGCATATACTCTTGAGCTTTTATTTAGTATGCATCCTTTTTACATGCGTATTGAAACAGAAGAAATAAAAAGGCTTAATAATACAAGTCTGTGGAAGGATAACTCCAAATATTTGTCTTGGGAAAATCTTAATACTGACGTAATCAGTCATCTTTCTGTAAGTATACCTACTGATACTATGATTACATGTGTTGCGTTCACTTAACTGTATAATGATGAATATCGAAAAACAACTCAACTTTATTTTCTGACCTTCAACTTTTCCGTTAAGCAATACAAAGTTTTGTTATTCAAAATAAAAGTCTAAACCAAAGGTGGGTATTTTATTGCAATTTTTGTTAGGTTTCAAATCAAAACTCAATCTTACTCAGTGCGAGCTATAAGCTTACGACCATAAGCTCCAAAACAGTTTTTTGTTGTGACCTAACCAAAAGTGGCTGTAATTAAGTTTGAAGCTCTATTTAATAAAATTTGTGAATGTGAAGGACTTTGCGTTATGAAATCTTAACGTAATAATATTCTGCTATAATTTTTACAATTGAATCTGCATGGATACTGAATTGAAACCCTACAACATGATTGCTAAATATGCTTTCTTTAAGCTTACAATAAAATCTCCCTTGCGAGAAGATAGGAATCATGTCATCAGTGAAAACTATTGTTACTTATGTACTGATGGCTAGAAAAGGAATCCCAACACTCGGGCTGGTATTTGTTGTCCAACTGATTGTACGAAGTTGTCATTCCCATTGGACAAACATATAACTGTATTCTAAGCAGAAGCCTTTGTCATGTGCAGTAGAATATGCTTGGACAGAAACTATTCTCGTAAAAGAATAATTCACTTACAGGACACTTCCACGTTAAGAGACATCTCACCATAAAGGGTGTATTAAATATTACATATAGGGGTTGTCTTTATATGGAAAAAACTTCATTACACATCTTATGTGAAACTTTTTCCGCACATAGATTTGAACACTTGAGCCAGCACTTAATTGAACTTTGGATGCTGCAGGATATGCCTGTTGTAGGGACGTAAGAAAATGGAAGTTAGAATTAGGCAAAACATTGCATTTATTACGACATTACACATGATTAAAAAATAGTTACAAAGAAAGTACTTAATAATTATTAACAAGGATACATAGTACCTATGCAGTACAAATTATAAACAAAGTTATTTATGAACCGGATGGTTCGATTTCCATTCCTCACATCTCTATTCTAATCCTCTAACTCTATTGGATATTGAATACTTTGTATTGGGCAGTAACGCCATCTATTGTCAGTAGAGTTAATATGGATCTGTTACAACCTCCCCCACTGACCCCAAAGACGTCCCGACCAAGTCAGCAGGAGTTTTCCTGGAATGGTTTTGCTCTTGAGCATGAGCTATGGCAGGAGTGGGAGTTTTAGGACTGTTCATTTTTGTTGGCCGACCTCTTCTGCTCAAAGCTTTGATAGGTGAAGTTTACTTTCCTTGAAAAAGAGTCAATGCCGAAGTGTGGTATACTCCTATTGGTATATCTAGAGAATCTGTGTTTGCCACAGAATACGATACAGGAGATTTTTGAGTAACGATGATAAATGGTTCATCGAGGCGAGGCGAAAATTTTGCTGTAACACTAGCACTTCTATTACTTAAGTTTGGTTTGCTAATCAAAACTAAATCTCCTTATTTATATGTAGGAGCTGGTCTCCTTCTGGTCCGAAAAATTCTTGCTTTTATTTTGGTGTTCAATAAAGATCTCTTTGGCTTCAGATGTGAATCTTCCCAGTCATTTTAGAAACGGGGTCATTTCAACGACAAAGTTATCATTCTTGATGATACCACGAAAGTCGTTGGTAACATCATCAAGTGTGCGGAGCTCTCTCGTCCAAAATTGAGAAAAGCTGCAGTTTTTCCAGTTGAACTGCACTTTGAAGTGTTCTGTGCGAAACGAATTGCAAGGAGTTTCTCGGATCATGTATCATGTCGAGTTTTAACTAATATGGCAAGACGAGGTTTCAAATCACTGTTCATCCTTTCAACTGGATTTGCTTGAGGGTGGTAAACTGAGGATTGAGGAATTTTCATGAAATAACATAGTTGCTGCATCATAGCAGAAACAAATTGTGGTCCATTATCTCTGATAATCCTGCGTGGTATTCCGTATCTCATGAGGATTTCTTTTACAAGAGTGACAGCACACTCTTTTGCTGTTGCATTTTCCAAGGCAACTAGCTCGATCCACTTCGTAGTAATATCTTCTATTATAAATATCAATTTCTTCCCATAACTAACAGGAAGAGGGACAAGCAAATCAATGGATAACGTCTCAAACCTTTGGAATGATACTGGAGTCTGCAGCAGACCAGCAGATTTTTGGTTGGAGGGCTTGTATCGCATACATTCTATACATTTTACATAATTGGTGATGTATTTCGCATGCCAGTCCAGTAGTACCTTCTAGAAATTCTATCAAAAGTTCCTTCAGCACCGTAATGACCTGAGGCAAGATCATCATGGTGAATTTTAAGAATCTGCTCTCACGCATCTTCTGGAATGACAAGCTGAGCTTCATCAGATCCTGAATCAGGTGCATATTTGTATAGGACTCCTCTGTTTATCAAAAAACTTTTTCCGTCCAGTTTCTAAATTCTTCAGTCTCAAGTCGACTGCCTCAAAAGATTTAATTATTTTCTTTAGATTTTCATCTTGAAGTTGGCTGTCGCTGATTTCTTTAGGACTTTTGGTAGGAAAATCTACTGAAACAACAGTGGGTTGGTTAACAGTCACAGAACATATCTCACATGGGTTATCTCCTTGGTTTCAGAAAGAGCGAGATAACATATCAGCTACCACATTGCTTTTTCCAGGAACGTACTCGATATGGAGGTTGAAATCTTGGAGTTGTAGAGTCCAACGAGCAAGTCGTCCTGATGGGGACTTTAAAGACATGAGTCATAGTAACGCCTGATGGTCCGTGGCAACTGTGACTTCTTGTCCTTCAATATAGCATCTGAATTTTCCTAAAGCCCAAGCAACTGCAAGGCTTCACGCTCTGTAGTTGCGTAGTTTCTCTCAGCACTTGTTAGTAGTCGGCTTGCATATTCAATGGGATGTTGATCTTCCAGGGCTTTTCCTTGGAGGAGGACAGCACCTGAGGCATACACACTAGCATCAGTGCGCAAGATGTAAGGTTTACTCGGGTCACATTGCTTAAAAACAGGTGGTGAAGTAAGTAATGTCTTTAACTTTTGGAATGAAGCTTTTCCTTGTTCTTTCCAGCACCAAGAGAAGGATTTCTTGGTTAGATTACCGGGAAGTCTGGCTATTTCAGAAAAGTTCGGAATGAACCTCTTGTATCAAGAACAAGTTTGCAAAAAGGACTGAACTTGTTTAACAGTTTTGGGTTCAGGCATGTCCACGATAGCAGCAGTTTTGGCAGAATCAACCTGTAGACCTTCAAGATTAATATAATGCTCAAGATATTTTATCTTTGAACATGCAAAATTGCATTTTTCTCGGTTAGCTGTCAATTTGAATAACTCAAGTCGTTGGAAAATATCTCTTAAATTTTCTAAATGTTCCAGAAACGACTCTGATAGTACTATAATGTCATCAAGGTAGGAACGAAGAAAAATGTCACCAAAACCACTTCGGAATTTGTCTATCAGTCTTTGAAAGATCATTAGGTCATTTTTCAATCCAAATGGCATTCGTATGAAACGATATGTCTCGAAAGGACAAATAAATGCAGTTTTGTCTCTATCCATAGCAGCCACATTTACCTATTGATAACCAACTTTAAGGTCAATGGTCGACATATAACGAGTTTGTTTAGCTTCTTGAATTAAATCATCTATGCGTGGAAGAAGGTAAGAGTCTGTCTTCGTGATGGCATTCAATTTTCTGTAATCCACACAGAATCTATAAGCACCATTTGGCATCGGGATAAGCACAATAGGCGCTGCGTACGGAGATTCGCCGGGCTCGATAATTCCTTCATTTAAGTCTATCAATTTCATTTTGCATGATTTCTTTCCTTGCTGGAGACACTCGGTACGGAGGAACAGAAACCGGAGGATGGTTCTGCGTTTCAATGTAATGTTCAATAAATGGGGTTGCTTCTCCCCCTTGACTGAAGATAGTTTCATACTGGGATAAGAGTTCATTTTATTCAATTCTTTGTTCAGCAGTCAGATGAATACCTTCATCTTCACGCTAATGATGAGGATGATTCTTTAATTTCTTTTCCCGGGTGGGTGTCAAATGGAGTGTTTCATCTTTAACAGTACTACCTTTTTCATTCACGGTTAGCGGTGCAACCGTTTGGGAAGCATTTGTTTGTAGCGACCCACAAAGAACTGGCATCGGCTCTTCAAAAGAAAAGTGTCGTTTGGGTTGATCATTGAAAACCAACTGTTCCGTTTCAAATTTAATACAATCCCAGCCGAATTCAGAAAGTCTATTCCCAACAGGGTGTTGTTTCCTTTTACCTTAAGGATAAAAATAAGGTTCAAAGGCAACGTACAACCTCCAAGACGAATTTTTACCTTTGTTGTGTGAACTTCTGTTCTTATTTTACTACGGTCTGCTAAAGACATTAGTAGTGTACTGGTGGCACAGACTGCTCCTTGTTTCCTCAGGTTGTGATAAAGTGCTTCTCTTGCGATTGAGTGGGTTGCAGCAGTGTCTGCGCAAGCCGTACCCATGACTCCATTGATTGTTACTCTTAACGTTACCATCTGTGTGGGTGCACTAGAAGCCGCTTGAAGAAAAACGTTGCTTAAAGTGCCAGAAATTTTCTTTTCCTTTCCTTTACAGGTAGGACATTTAGGTTTAATGACTCCTGGGTTATCAATTCCATAGCATGCAATTTCGCTCGACTCTTTTTAAGATTTTCATTTCTTTCATGAGTAAAGTGTTTAAGGGGAAACTGCTTCTTTTGATGTACTGGAAGGAGAGATTTCTTTACACCACACCGGACACTTTCGCAAGCATCTAATTTTTCAACAAGATCAACCAGGGAAATAAATTCAGACCAAATATCGATAAAATTTTCTTTAACGTCAGGGGGAACTTTCTTCTTGATTTTGTCTGCAATGATAAGTTGTTTTAATTTTTCGAAATCCTGAACCTTCAGTTCAAGCTAGCCATCAAAATAGCTAGACAGATCAAAGAATCTCCATGTTTTCTCTGGATCTTATTTGTGTTGAGCAAACAGCTGTCTGAATCTGTCTCCAGGCAATTTAAATCTTTTACTTTTTCCTTTTATCTTTTACAATATGCGTTTATCTTTTACATAATCTTTTACAAAATTAAATCTTTTACAATATGCGAAAGTAATTCCTTTACTTTCGCGTATTCTTGTGTTTCTTCAGGCTATCGAACGATGAGAGCTGCAATGTCAGATGACAGGGTGCCTAGTAAGTAAAAGATGCATGAAGATTCAGGTAATTTCATAAATTTAACTTATCTTTCGAAAACTGTGAAGAATGTGCCTAATTCTTTTTTTTTCGGATCGAATTTTGGCAAAAGAGTGCTGAAATTACTAAAATCCAGCTTCTGGTGTGCTACCGAGGGACCAGTTAATCTATGCTTGCCAAACTGTGAGATTCAAATTGAAGCTGGAGTTTCTCCAGCTCATATTTTTGTTGTTTCTCAAATTTTTCCTTCGCATCAGCTATTTCGGATTCTCTTAAAAAAAGCTGCGGTTTCTTTCGCAATTTGCTCTTCAGTAATTGCTTGAAGCATACATTGACCACAGTTTCATCATAATTAGGTGCTTTGCTAATGAGATCTGTTAATTGGATTATTTTTAAATTATCTCCCACAACCAAACCAAGCTCGTCGGCTAAGGTCCTTAAATCTTCTTTTCGGGCACGGTAAAGGAAGGCCATTCTTGATCTCAAAAGTTCTTATTTTATGACTTATTATTATAAATTAATTTAATCAATTAAACAAGTTTTGTTAAACACTTGTTAAGCAATATTAATTAAATACTAATTAATAAATTAATCAAACACGTGTTTTTTTAATTACTTTTCAACAGTAATATAATTTGAAAATATTTTCACATTTATCACATTCTAAGACTAGTAACAATACAAAAAACTAGTAATGATATGTTTAAATTATAATTCAAATTAAATTACAAACTAAAAGTTATGATAATATCTAAAGTTATTTCTTTTTAAAAAAAAGAAAGAAAGAAATATGAATAATAAACAATTTCTTCTAACACCTTCAATTTTACTATTCAATTAATAAATTACTTCCATAATAATTAAGCAAATAATATACAATTATTTCTGAGTGAAAACAAAATTATTTCTAAAAATAATGACAGTATTTTTTATTTTTACAAATTTTTAAATAAATTCAAAAATTAATTTCTGCATTTCACTTGACAATCAATTTCACATCATTAGTTGAATAATTACTACTTATAAATAAATTATTTTTCCAATGTAAAAACATTTAATGTTCTTATACATTATTTAATAAAACCATATGTTGTATATATATTATAATATACTCATAGAAAATATTCAAGATAAACAAATAAATACAAAACATTTATTTCTAATATCTTATTTTAGTAATGTCATAAAATACAAAATTCTTCAAAGTATTATTTTCTTTCAAAAGAAATAGAAAATTCTTAAGATATCAATAGTAAAAGCAAAATAATAATGTCACTACACAACAGAAATATTATTCTTATATTTTGTTTTGTTTTCGTTTTCAAAACTTAATAGATTCCTCATAGATAGAAAAAATATAAATTTTCTTTCGAATATAAAATACTTAAAAATAAATAAATAAAATATTTACTTATTTTTATCAAAACCAACATTCATGGAGCCGTTACTTCGATTTCCAAACTTTTGTCTAGACAGAACATTGACTCTTTTTATACATAGAAATTATTCTAATTTTATTCTTTCAACGAAAATAATCAAAGGTAATCAGTTTTTAATTTAAATATGCAATATCAAAAGCTAATTCTAATTTAAAACAATAACAAAATCAATCATTTTCTTTCGATTTTATCCTTTCACGAACAATATAAAACTGCGTTTTGAGTCAGTTCTGTTTTACAATATAAACAGTTTAAATTCAAGAATTTTACTGAACATATTATACATTTCAAAAGATAAACTTCACTATACATGCAAATTGACGTGCAGGAAGATATATACCAAATACATGCAGTATTAGTAGACAAACTTTTCACATTCATGCAAACGTTTGAACAAAATTTAATCAAAACAGAAGTTAGATCGACTAATGCTACAAAACAATAGTTATGTTATTCTAATTAGTTTTAATACAAAGCATGCTACTATTTCATAATGCCAACATTATCAGGATGATAATGAAATTTGTTAGAACAAAATAAAACTGACCTGTTTTCTGGATGAAAACGATATAGCTCGGCGAAATTAAAATATGAAATACATCTGTTCCGTTTCTGGATGAAAATGAACGACTCGGGGAAATTCAAAAATGGAATGCATTCCGGATGAACACATAATCAGGAAAATTCCAATGTGGAATTATAACTAACAACTCAATAGAGCTAAAACTCAAAACCAATTAAATGGAAAACAGTGGGAAGGGCCACTAGTTGGAGCGCCATTGTAGGGACGTTAGAAAATGGGAGTTAGAATTAGACAAAACATTACATTTATTACGACATTACACATGATTAAAAAATAGTTACAAAGAAAATACTTAATAATTATTAACAAGGTTACATAGTACCTGTACAGTACAAATTATAAACAATGATATTTATGAACCGGATAGTTCGACTTCTATTTCTCACATCTCTATTCTAATCTTCTATTTCTTATTGGATATTGTAAGTTGTATTGGGCAATAACGCCATCTATTGTCAGTAGAGTTAATATGAATCTGTTACACTGTTAAATTTCTGCTGAATTTTTCCTCATTCATTGGTTTCTTCAAATAGGGCTTTTTGAGGGGTATAGTATAATAGACTTAGGGTCGCTGTGCTAGGTTCTTTTGGAACCATCCTACTCTAAATCTAATCTTTTCAATGATCAGTGGACTTGGGGAAAGCCATATAAAGATTGACTTTTGCATGGTTCAGAAGAAACGCATGCCCATTTCCTGTCTAGTTTGTCAGAAAGACTGTATTTCAAATATGGGCAAATTAGCTGTCAAATTCTATATGAAAGAAAAAATACACGTATTTATTAGAGCAGGTCAAAAGTATATTCATTAAAATTTTTTTAATTACTGCTGTTTCTTTTATAGAATGTGAACCCAAAACATGTTCTGAAATTTTAGATTTGTTTCATGAAAAGAAATTTTAAAGGCTGGAATTCTATAGGTCCTTAAAGTTTTAAACTGTGGATTTAGGTACAGTTCTTATAATAAAATTAATTCTCTCTTTCAAGCTATGTTTTCAGATAGTGCTATTGCAATGCAATTCAATTGTGGTAAAAGAAAATGTGTACCTTTTTAACAGTTTTCTGAATTGCATTCTATTTTTCTAGCTTATTGCAAGCCAAAACAGACTGTGTGGTAAGATTTTGGGATAATAGTTTTATTAAAACACTGTATTAATTGTCTGATTTTTTTAGGTCTCTCAACTGGAAATATTTTGTTTGAAAAAGTGAAGAAGTGCTTAGAACTATTAACAAGTGGATTATTCCAGCTGTCAATGGATGGTCTAAGTGTGAACTGGCTCTTTTTTCACTAAAATGGGTGATTTTTTAAAAAAGTGTACACCATTCAAGTTTTTTAATCTTTGGAAAAGGTTGTTATGCGCGTCTTGAAATATTCAAATATATAAATAGTAATCTAATGAAGATGTTTAGGAACTCTAAAATTAGCCATTGTTTTATACAATGTATAATTCAATTATACAAAAAATATTGTTTGCTTAAATACTGATATTGATTATTTAAATAAAAAATTCTCAGTTATAGCTGTAAATTCATTGAAGAGTTTTTGAGTATAATTATTAATTATAATTCTAACTTAAATAAAAAACAGTCTAATTTTTACAATTACTTATTTCTATTTGCAAATATAATTTAAAAAATGCTGCATATATATTATTATATGGATATTTGGTTAAAAACAATTGGTAAAAGTTAAAAAACGTTATTTAACATGAATATCAATAACTGTTTTAAATTTTTTGATTTAACACTTGGGAAAAGTCTTGGAAGTCTGTGTATGAACCTTGACAAATATTTAATGTTCTTGATGAATAAAGCACATATTAAGTTTTTTGTTATGTAAAGTACTTATTTTTATGTATCTCAATATGGTTCATATTTTCTGGTGACATTCGAATGAGTTATGTTTTAAATAAAGAAGATCACCTGTATATTCTATGCTGATTACGTGTATATAACATAAATAACACTCACATGAGCTCTTAAATTTATAGATAATTAAAAGTTAACTTGCTGCATTTAATAATAAAGTTAATTATTAGTTTTCGTTCTTTCACTTTTGTTCGACTCACATTTTATCCCTTCATTGGTGGAATGTATGAAGATCATCCGGAAAATAAGTTTTCTAAGGCTCATATAATGAAACAAGATGTAATTATCTAGAAGATTTATTGCAAAAGATACAACAATATTTCATCTACTTCTGAGCATACAGAGCATCGGAATTGTTGCGCTTTAAGTAGCTATAGGGTAAGTTTTAGTATTCCAGTATCATAGAAGTTTGCCATTTGGGAATGAAGCCAACGTGTTACAGCTGTCTGCAGATCTTCATCTGTGGGGGAATGACGCCCGGAGAGGCATTTTATCTGTTCTTGTTCTAGAAGGCGCAAGAAGTGATAAAAGTCGCTGGGAGTAAGGTCGGGACTAAGTTGGATGGTCAAATACTTCCCAGCGAAACTTCTCCAGAAGTTTTTTGTGAAATTTGCCCCATAAGGACAAGCACTGTCGTGGAGTAACACAACACCAGTACTGAACACCCCATGCCTCTTGTTCTGAATGTTTTTTTTTAGATTTGCACAGTACCTTTCAGCGTTTAATGTTGTACCCTAAGCCAAAAATCAGAATGCCTTCCTTGTCCTAGAACATGCACATCAATTTCTGTGTGGTTACAGTCAGCTTGACTATCTTTAAAACGAGGTATCCACTGTAATGCTAATGCATCAACTGTTGCTTGGTTTCTATTGTAAAATGAGTAAACCCACATCTCATCAACCGTAATAATCCTATCGGGGTACTCTTCATCTTCATCGTGGTATCGTTGCATAGTCAATGATGCTCCCATGTGTTTCATTTTTGTTCGGTTGTAAGGTTCTTTGGCACCCACTTGGTGCACAATTTCTAAAACAACCGATATTTCATAATGATTTCATGCTTCACAGTTCAAGATATTCTCTGAAAATGGCTACTGAATTCCGTAATCGTAACGCGGCGATTCTGCTGATTGCACTGTCTTACGTGCTCCACAAGGTGAATGGTGACTGACCGCTGCTCTGTTCATTATTGAGATTTTGCCTACCTTCAGAAAAATGACCATAACACAGCAATGTCATAAACACAACTGACAATGGGTTTCGATTGGCGCTATCTTCTGTACATTCAAAAACGTTTATTACAGACCACAATTGACATTTAGCATGAGAAGAAATAAGAGCCGACTTATTTGGCCATTATGATGACTTTAAAGTAAGCTATCCAAAATTTAAGACTGTAACATATATATATTATAGCCACACCAACAATCTATCCTACTTATACGTTCGTGTTTCGGACATTTTACTACTTTTCAGGTGACTCTCATAAAAGTCAGAGGAAGAAAGATCAACCAAAATATCAACTTCTTTATATGACTCTTATAATTTCACAAATAATATATAAAATATTTATTAGATAATAGTCAATATTCCATTACATAAAAAAATGATCACATTAATTTTGTGCACCTTTCTTTAAGAAGTTTAATAAACTTGGTACTGCTGCCTAATTGCCATATTTAGACTAATTCTGCTGTTATATAGACATTAATAATTTTAAATAAATGCCACACGCCTGATTTTTTTATATATATATATATATATATATATATATATATATATATATATATATATATATATATATATATATATATATATATATATATATATATATATATATAAAAGTAAACTTTACAAATAGGAGTTAACAGTTCTTTGAAATAAATTAGAAATGAAAGTTATATATAATGCTTTATTCTTGTTTATAGTGATGTGCATTATTCATTGAATTATTAAAACTAAACTAAACTTCATGGCACGACATGCCCATGTGGGCCAAGGCCTATGGTGCCCATAACTGTTTTCATGACCGAGGGCCCTGCGGTGCGAAACATATGTCCCAGTTAGGTGGTCAGCCTAGCGTAAAACCCCCAGTGTTTAGTTCCCAAGCATGCTTGGTACTCAGTTAATCGACCCACTGAAGGGATGAAAGGCTGAGTCAACTTTTCCCAGCCCGAGGATCGAACCTCGGACCTGTGTCATGGAAGATTGAAACGCTTCCCCTAAGCCACCGGGCTTTTATTGAATTATTAACTGTACTTATTAGATTTGTGAAGCTTTTTTAATTAACTTTAAAATATTTCTATTAAAATAATGCACATACATTACTTTTTTGTTAGTTTTAAAAAAATATTTTTTGTTCTAAAAACAAATAAAAAGAACGAGTAAAGCATATATTAAGTTTTTTAATATGTAAAGTACTTATTTTTAAGTCTCTCAATATGGTTCATATTTTCTGATGACTTTAGAATGAGTTATGTTTTAAATAAAGGAGATCGCCTGCATATTCTATGCTGGTTACGTGTATAACATAAATAACTCTCACATGAGCTCTTAAATTTAAAGACAATTAAAAGTTAACTTGCTGTATTTAATAATAAAGTTAATTATTAGTTTTCGTTCTTTCACTTTTGTTCAACTCACATTTTATCCCTTCATTGGTGGAATGTATGAAGTTCATCCGGAAAATAAGTTTTCCAAGGCTCGAGGTAGAAATTACCTCCAAACCATCTTCTTCTGGCGTAAGTCAGGAAGCTATCCCTAGCATGACTGACTTTCTGACCAGATGGGACTGTTTCAGCAAGACCCTTTCTGCTGGAAATGTCATACGCAAGAGGAAACGGCAGAGCATATCATTTACGAATGTGGGGCTCTTGCCCTCCCTAGTATAACTTTAGTTTTAAATGCAAAAACTAAAAACAATTGTAAGTAGTGGTGGAGCAGGAAGCTGGAATTGCTTGTGAATATTAATTTTTTAATCTGTGTGCCTTGAAATTAATGTGGTTTTTAATTGCTAATTGCTTTTTAATTTAATTCAAGTTTATTATTTTCTCAGAAATTATATAAATATTTTTTTTGCTAAATTTACTTAGTTTAATGAAGAGAAATTGAACATAGAATAATGTATCGTTTTCAAAAAAGGGAAAGACGTTCAGTTAACCATTACCGGCCGAAGCACTTAGTAGCTGCTTAAGACCCACGTTCCAAAGAGGTAAAATGAAAATAATGTACTTTTTGTTATTACAAATTTAATATCTTGAAAACAAAGGAATTCATTTTGTTCGCGCATGCATGCACGTTACGTAATATCATATGAAACAGAGCAGAAAAAGTGTGTTAGTTGTGGAGAACAGTTATGTTTTTTGATAGGGAAGTATTCCTCTTCTCCTTTGTTATATATATTTGCGTCTGTAATAAAATAACTAAAAAAGATACTGGTCCGTTGTATATTTATTATATAAACTAACTATCGCTAAATAATACATTTCTTATTAATAACAGAAATAGCATGAGAGACTTATAGCCACTAATATCGTAATGTTAATTATATTTTATGAAAATATGTGTGTGTGTGTACTGCACAGTAATGAATGAAATAACAATAAAGTTGTTAGAAAAAATATTTTGAAGGAATTCTTATTAATTCTTATTAGATTGAAAAAAACTTATTTTCAAATGTAACTAATCAACTAATTGATTATCCGATCATTGTATTTCTTATGTAAATGATAAGTTAAATATCATCAATCAATCAAAACTTGAGAATAAATATTTAAACAAACGATAAAAATTTATATCAAGCAGTAAACAATTCATCTCATTAATGATGATGCAATGTTTTCTAATATAATTATAGAAGAATACATATTAATGTCTCTCAATATGTTTGGAAAAATTTTAAATCATCCCATTATGTAACATATTACTGTCACAAAAATTTAATAATTTATTTAATGTGAGTGAGAAAATTAAATACTTCTAGCTAGATGCATCAGAAATTTACTTTGATAATTGTTTTCCTAATTTAGTTAAATCATCAAACATTTATTTAGTTCAATGCCTAATTGTGTAACTGCCCAAGTAGTAAAATAGTTTTTCCCAATATCGGCAATCTTGCCAAGATAACCCCAATAATGGATCTATGATTGGCGTTACGTTTTCCCCAATATACAGCATGTAGAGATAAGCCCAGTAATGGACACCTACATTCCCAATATTGGGCATGCCAAGATAAACCAAGGCTGGTCCTATATGGGGGCCAAAATTTCCCCAATATACAGTATGCTAATATAAGACAAGATTGGTCCTATCATGGGGGCAAAGTTTTCCCCAGTTTGCCGTGATAAGCCATTATTGGTCTTAAAAAGGCAGCCAAGTTACTACCAATCTTGGATATGCCAAACGTTTGCCAAAATAAATCACAGTTAGGGTTAAACTCAATATGGCTGCCTATTTTTCTAAGCTGTTTAGTTGCATTTTTGTTAATCAAGAATTTTCTTACTGATTGAGATTAATCTTCCTGAATTTTAATCATTTTGATACTTCGATTATTGAAGTTTAATCGCGACTGTTTTCTATTTCAATTAATGTATCAAGAAGTTTTTAATAAATCACCGTGTTGGTAAGTTTAATTTTTCTCATATTTGAAATAACAAATTTTGGTTAAGATGAAAATGTGTTATATCTATTTGAACTAAAATTATAATCGAAATCAAAATTTTTATGTTTAGATACATTGTGTTTTATTTTTTACTTGTAATAGTTTTGTATATTATTAACCATGAATATACCCCAAAGCGCAAAATCCGGTGTTATTGTAATACATAAAGTAACATTGATAAAAAAATTAGCTGTATAAGAGTGTATTTACATTTATTTATTCACATGTTAAATTTATAGTAAATGTATTTACATATTATTCCAAAAGAACTATTGTTTAGATTTATTAGAATTAATGGCACTTTGGAGATGTTCCTGGAATTCAGTCTTTTATTTTCTACGATGTAATTATATATGTAATATAATACTGTGTTTTAAAATATAATAGTATTATTTTCCATTTGATTTATTCATATACTTCTGTAAAGTTATGTTTTACATTTACAATAAATTCCGATTTGGAAAAGCTGCTGATTTTTAATTTTGTTTTTTCAAACATTTGTATCGGTTACCATGAAAATTTTTATTTTTTAAAAAATTTGTCTGTCTTCAGAACTTTATTTAACAGTTTTAAGTTTTATTGTGTTACAATTTATTCGGCTTTACAGCACAATTCCTGGGAATTTATTTATTTTCATTGCATTTATGTACAGGGAGTATGCCATATTTTTATATTGTGTATTTAACATCATAATACAAATAGTTTCCATTCGACATTCTTCTGTAAAGTTATGTTTTTCATTTGAAATTTTGGTTAGAAATTTCTTTTGCAAAACATTATTTAATTGTTGTGTTACTTATTGGTAATTACTTATATATATTTTGGTAGAATAAATAAATATTTTAATCCATAGACAAAATTGTTGGTTACTTGTAAATATTAAAAAACAGCCTTAAGTTTACAACTTGTTTCACTATGCAGGGAAATTCAACTACTTTATTTAAATCAAATATAAGTATAGAAAATTTATTATATATAATGTAATATAAATAATATAAAATAATAATATAATATAATAAAAAAATTATAAGTATTGAAAAATTTGATTATAAGTTTACTAAATTTTATCTATATAATGTACCAAAAATCTCACTGGATAAATAAAATGTTAACAATTTTTTAACTCATTTGTATCGCCAGTATGTTAAAGATTATTGTAGCTTTTTACACTCATGTCCATAAATTAAGGATAATTCAGAATCACACAAAATAAAAATTTCACATGTAGAATTATCATACACATCTTGAATAATAATATGCAAATTACAAGAAACCACCAGATGGCGCCGATAGTATGTCGCAATGACGAGAGTGTAAGAGGGGGGTATATAAGGAATGGTTGCAGAGAAATAAAATTGTTCACAAGCGCTTTAAAAGTCTTTCAGTGAAATAATCGCATAGGTAAAATATTTTACTTGGTAGAATTATCGGCCGTCTGGAATGTGGACGTATCCAGCTGGAAATATCCAAAGAACTTGGAATTGTCAAGACTGTCATTTCCAGGCTTTAAAAAAGGTTCCAAGATTATGGTAAGGGGAGAAGACAGGTCGCTCCCGAGTTACAACACCGAATGAGGACCAGTATTTGGCAGTTACTACCAAAAGAAACAGAGGAGCACAGCATCAGACCTGTCTCGTCAGCTTTCTTCAGCAACCGGTACGACAGTTTCAAGGCAGATCGTGTACAGACGCTTAGGGCACATTGGTCTATATGCTAGTAGGCCTGTCAGATGTGTTCCACTTACCGCAACTCACTGTCGCATGCTGTTACCCTGGAGTAGAGAGCATGCTTTGTGAACACAGCAACAATGGTCTTGTGTGACGTTTTCCAACGAGTCCAGGTTTAGCTTTCAGTCTGATTCTAGCCGGGCTTTCAAATGCAGAGGGCCAGGTATCCGTTACCACCAAGAGAACACTACTGGACGACACATTTACGGTGGTGCAGGATTGCTCGTTTGGGGAGGAATTATTCTGGGTTCCAGAACTAATCTGCTTGTCCAGAATGTAACCATGACAGGCCACATCTATCTGCATGTCTTTCTGAAACAACATGTACATTTGTTTGGGGGCGCCATGGGTACAGAATTTCTGTTTATGGATGACAATGCCCGTCTTCACCCTGCAAGCATTGTAGACGAATGCCTTCAATCGGAGGATATCACCCGTATGTACCGGCCAGTATAATCATTGGACTTGATTCCAATAGAACATGTGTAGGACTTACTTGGCCGATGAATTGCAGCCCGTCAACCCCCTCCCACACTTCTACCGGAGCTTCAGAGAGCATTTTTTGATGAGTGGTGTAATATTCCCCAAGATCAGATCGATAATTTGATATTCAGCATGAGTAGGCGTTGTACGGCCTGTATTGTATAGTCTGGGTGGCATACTATGTATTAATCATCATACCAACCATATTATATTGGTTTTTCTAAATAGGTTCTTTTTTGAAATATGCTCCAGGTAGTAAAAAATCGCAATTTTTATTGATGTCAAACATATAGCATCTTTTTTTATCTTTACCTTTTGTTTAATGAATAGACTTTAGAAATAAGTCACATTTGCTTTGCTTCTGTCTCTTTCTTTGCCTGAACTTGCATTATCCTTAATTTATGGACAGGAGTGTATATTGTTGACTATATTTTTTTGAATTTTTATATTTTATTTATTAAGAATTATGTGCAAAATATTATTCAACAAATTTGGATTGAGTTATTCTTAAATTCAATGTTACACATTCATTATTTTATTTGCATGTTAATGTCCATCATAAATTTTTTTTCAAACGGTAGGATTATTTGTTTATTACTTATTCAGTTTCACTGCTGTTCAGTTTCAGTTTAGAATGAATGAAATGGGAAAATTTGTGAACAAAAATATTCAAAGTTCGGCTTGAAATCATATAGAATAGTATCTTGGGGAATGCATGTGGTGAAAATCTAAAGACCACATTGAAAGTAAATGTTAATTTATAAAAACTACAAATCATATGCAAGTAGTTATATTTTGGTTACAATCATGGTTTCATTTTTATTCCAGGGTCATGGAATTAAAGTAGTATCTTTTTCTTTTGTAGTGGTCCTGTAGTCTTATAAATTTTTAATTCATTATTTACTGATGTCCAGCCAATTCTTAGTGTTTTGAAAATTTAATAATCATTTATATAGTTAATTGCTTGAATAACATAATGCAAATTTTTAACTGAATAGCAATGAAAATTATTAATTCTTACAGAAAAATGAGATCAAAAAGTATTTTCTTAAATAAAATTATCTAAAACTAAAAAAAAAAAATTATCTTGGATTCAGCTTTACTATGAAAAAAGGTGCTCATTAACTCCATTTGTGTTTTACATTTTTCATCTTAATATTCATTTTACTCAAGCATTTTCCAAGTGAATTTAATCATGACATAATACTGATTACCCCAGAAATATTATGCATCATTCATTCTTAAAAACCTGAGTATTTGCATAAGTACTTTGCTAAGCAAAATTGAAAATGACTAAGTTGAAATTACGAAATTGCTTGCTATTTTTTTCACCAAGATATTCTAATATAAAAATCAAAAATAATTTTGTGCTACATTTATTTTGTTCAGTGAAGCGAGTTTCTAGGAATTTCCACTTTTATTTAATGTTCACTACTTTTGTTTAAAAACTTTTGTCGTTTCTGAGCAACAAACCCTCATTAATCCAGACCCTATTAAATCGCCCTTCGCTTAATCCGCATAGTCATTTAGATGTGCATAAATATGCTATTCTTAATTTTCTCTCATGCAGCTTTATATTTCATTCTCTTGAGCTCAAAATACAATTTTTACTGAGTAGAGTAGTTCATTTATGTATCTTAGCTCAATTTATAGGTTATTTTGTTTTATCCATACTTTCATTAATTCGGACAAACTGAATCCACTATTAATCCGAAATAATGAGGTTCTAATGTACATTTATCTTAGTCTAATTTTGAACATTTATCTCTTTCATTTACTTTATATAAATACTTACGGTAACTACATCACTTAGTTCTCTTTTGTGAAGAATTTGTGGCTCTTTTCTAAAGACTGTGAAGGCGATGGAAGAGCTCAAATTTTTAAACCTAATCGATTGCTTAAGATTGTATCGATTATAAAAAATTAAAATTTACTTAAAGGCTTAAATTGCTTTTTAATATTTGGCAACAAGTCACTTCTCTAAACGCCATAATCTGTGTTTTGGGATTTTCATCTGGGTTTGTTTGTTTGTGCTGGGACTTGTATATATGCTTTTGACTTCCTATAAGGTATGCTAAAATGTTTAGTAACAGTTGAAGATTTAAAATCAAAGTATTCTGCAGAGGTAAGTTTATTAAATTTTTTCCTTCTATATAGATTAGCGGCTTTGGTCGATCTTTACCTGGCAGATGTGCGATTTTAGTTGATAAATTATTAATATGTGAAAATTGCTTCCTTTCATTGTCCAGTGTAAAGTGCTCAGTATTTTTTGGTACTTGTATGGTTTTAATTCTTAAGTTATTTGGATTTCATATTGGAGAATATCAATATATTCCAATTTTCATTCAGTATTCAATTTTGATTTGTTATGATCGTTGATGTTTTATTACTTAGAAATATTGTTTCCACTTTCGCTTATGTTTTAGCTTTTTATTCTGCATTTGAAATCTCACATAGTTTCCTCGGTCGTCTTGTTTGTCCTGTTTTATTTAGTGACTTTGCATTGTAGATTTTCTTAAAGGTAAAATATTTATCTGGAAAATTTATATTTGATTCGTCTTATCCACGTATTTCCTGCGATTGACTTACCTATTTGTTATTCGTTTCTCTTTTTATATATTAGATTAAACTTATCCTCAGAATTGTCTGTCATTAACTTAACTATTAATATCCTTTTTCATATACTGTTAACAGTTGGATATTTATTATTTTTTTTAGGAGTTTTCGAAACTCGTAATGTTCTTAAAATGAATAAGCTGGTGTCATTTTTTTGGTTGCAATTTGTTTGAATTTTTTCCTTATGATTGCCAAGTTTTCCTTCTATTTACAAGTTCCATATTATAAATTGGATAAAAAAAGTCCTAGAATTCTCAAATTTTTAATTTTTATGTTTATTCAATTATTAAAGCAAAACATGAGTTTGTATAATGTATTGTAAATGTAACTGTCATTTTGGCTCAAGATAAGGTGGATGCTCTTTCAAAATATTTATTTTAAGAATAATGAAAATATTCATTATTGAATTTTTTTTATATGAAATGGCCAGTGTTAAGTAATTATCAGGGTTGTTTGGCTTTTGATATTTTATATAAATCTATATATTGAGATATTTCCAATTTTACACCCTGCAAAAAATAAAAAAAATGATAGGAAATAATTCTTTAATGTATGAACTATTATATGTAAAATTCTATGTAACAGTATTCCCTATTATTATTCTAACATAAATTTTTTAACTCCTTTCTTTACTAAATTGTTTCTAGTTTTAATCTTATGATATATAAGGATTTTAAAATGTATAATGGAACTTAAAATTACTGTTTTAATCACATTTATTAAGCTTCATGACTGAGAACGTTGGCTTAAAATCGGTAGAATATTGTTTTTATTTCTAACAAAATTTGTTTTTTTATTCCATTCTGATTCATAATTTACTCTTTTTTTACCATTGTTTATAATTTTACAAAAGTAATTTTTTTTAATGTAAACAATGTATTTCCTTAATAATTTTATTGTTGAAACTAGTTTATTTTATTGCTTTATATGATATTTTCCCTGTTGATGGACAACATGAATGTAATAGTTTATACTATTAAGTTACAATGCTAACAAATTATTTTCAATGAAGAATGTAAAATTTTAAATATTTAAGCAGTGTAATTTTTAATTTTTGATAAGTAACTATTTACAAAGAATTTGCTGAATAATAGCTTCACATCAAAGATTTATATTGTAAATTTAATTAATTTAAGTACATTCATATGAATACTAATTTTTTTTATATTGTAATTTATTTATTGTATCTGGGGAGTTTTTAATCTAAAAATTGCTTTATTAACAGTAAAAATCACTATAGATTATTTTATGCTTATTTTAATATCTCTGATATGACACATTATCATAATAACGCGTGCTCCAGTTAACTTGACATTTTACAGGTGCTTATAGACCTAGTGTCTGATGGAATGTATAAATTATGGGGAAAATCATGCCCAGGTGAGGAAATATTTTTTTGTTGCTAAATCATGTATAATAATGTAAAAAAATGTTTTTATATTATGGGATCTGTGAAAATGGTATTAAAATATGTTATGTGATCATTATGTTTTTTTTTTTCAGTATTATTTTATGTGTGTTAATTCAATTAATCTATTCAAAGTGTTTTTGGTTGAATAACTCATTATTTTTAATAAATGAAAGAAGATAGTAAATATTTTTACTAAATTCCATTATTTAATTTTATTTTCTATTATTGAATTATATTTTTAAATAATAGTTGATATATAAATTTTTTCTGTGATTCTGTAAAAAAACTATTTTTAAATATTTTATGTCTGATAATACCATAAATGTTTTTTTGTTTATTAATAGATAATTCTTTCATTCACTTTCATAACTGAGCAATTCTTGTTGACATACTAAATACTTGTAAATATTTATGTTTGTTTTTCTTAAAATAAATTTCAATATTTGTATTAGTTACATTGTATAAGTTATAAAGAAAAATATATTTTCTACGAGTATTGTTTTATAGGTAGATGATGTAATGTAATTTTATATGAGTAGAATATTATTTATGATTATCCAAATGTAATTAATAAGAATATAAACATGCAGTGTAATGTATTTTAAAATATATATTGTAATATATTTATATAGAATGATAATTTTCTTCTGAGATAATGCTGTGAACAACTTAACAGCTTAAATATAAGAATTATTGTTAAGTTCAAATAAATGTTTTAATCCTACTAAATTTGAATTATTTATTAGAGCAAAATAAAATAATAATAAACATTTTCAGTTTTATCATAATAATAATTTATTATTCATATTATTTTTACAATTGAGCTTAGAATTTTTATATTAAATATATATATTTACAGACACTTATACACATATATGTACGTACACATTCAGTTTACGTAAATTAAGCTAATGCATTTGTGTTGTCCATGTTTGTCATAATTTAGTTTTGTCTGTGTGATATTAAACATAAATCTTCATAGCTTATAATAAATGTTAATAGGCACTTAATTTGTTGAGAAATTTTTCTAAGTTACATGAAAAATGGCAAAACTAAAAATGTAATAATACAATACTATAAAAGATCAATTTAAACTTTTATTGTTTTAAGTATTTTTTCTTAACTTTATCACCAATAACTTCTTTTCCAAAATGCATATTCTGATATAATATAATCCATATGCTGATTTCTCATCTTAAAAAATTTAGGAATTTTATTTCTTGATGAGAATTTCTCTTTTATTAATGATATATCTTGATAGTCAAAATAATTTAAAAAATTTGGTAAAATCCTCTTAGTATTCAGAGTAATTACTTATAAAATTGAATATCTTGTTTATATCTTTTTTATTTTAGTTTAAAAGGGAAGTAAACTGAAATTGATTAAAAAGAACTAAAAACTTATTATATTAAGGCTCTGTGTTCAAGAACAGTTTACTATATTGTGAATATTTTGCTTGCAGATTAATTGAAATAATATTTAATAATAGAATGAATCAGCTTATTTTGATAAATTTTCATGGAGTGTGTAATAAATATATGTAGATTAATTTTTATTAATTTTGTTTTATAAAATACAATATTGTAGTTAATTAATTGAAAAAAAATAGTTCTTAATGAAATTTTACATTTTCAGTGCATTGAAAAACTATCTTTTAATAATAGGTTTTATATTTAACAAATTTTTTTTGTTAAAAAAGCATAGTAAATTATTTTTCTTAATTTTCAGAAATGGGTAAATACATATCCTAAATTTCTTTAATTGTGTATTGAAATTAATTATGTTTATTGTATAATAGGGTAAAAGAGAAAATATTTTATTTTTATCAAAAGTTTTGATTATTTTGCTATTTATTGTTTTTGTTAAAAGTTGAGAATTAATCTAGAAGGAGAGCACAAGGGGTGACTTATAAATTCTTTTGCAAAAATATGTGTGCATTTTATATAATTATTAATAAAGCTTTTAATTAGTTGATAAAACTATTGTTTACCTTGCTCAAATTTATTTTTCCCAACTATAATAGACAAATAAAATGTTTAAAAATCATTTTACTAAGTTTTGTTTTGATTCTGCTTTATTATTATGTATTAAACAACAATAATTTTACAATCAATATTATGTAATTTTGAGCAAATTATTAGTAATAAAGTTACTGCTTTAGCTATATATTTTTTCATAGCAAATTTGCTTAAATTTTACTATTTCAAATTTACATTTGATATGTAAAATAGAATGATAATATTGTTAATAATACATTCACACCATATAGAACTCACAAAAGTTTTCATCCTTTAGTGGGATAATTTGCTTTGTTATCTTTTAATTTTTTTATATTTTTAATTAATTACAATAATAGTTTTATAATATGCATTGCAAGAAATAAAATTTTGTTATCATATTCATTTCATTTGTTTGTGTTAAATATCTTAAAATGTTACACATTTTAATAAATTTTACTATTTAAATATTTAACTAATACATTCATTAAAATGCATAAGTATTTTGCATTCTTGTCATTATTAATCTGTAATAGTCGCCTTTGAATGTTTAAAACTTTCATGCTATTAATGAAAAAATTACAAAAAAAAAATTAATTCATTTTTGTATGATGTTTCCTTGTTGTGTTCATTGCAGAGTTTTGCTGTGGTTGCCATGACAACACAGAGTTTCATGCCAGACATGCAGACTCTGAGTGGAGTACAGCAAAATTCTCCTGTCCCATCACAGCAACAATCCCCACAGACTAGTATTAGTCAATCAAATCATACTCAGTCAAATCAGGTAATTAATTTTAGTTAAATTGATGTTTATTTTTACTTGATCATTTGCTTCTGAATTTATATATTTTTAAATGTATATATCCTAACTAAACTATCCATATGTTTTAAGAGATTCATTTCTAAAATACAGGTACTTTAAAAATTAATAAAGTTAGAAAATTTGTTAAATGTATGTATATGTGATGATTTATTTATTTTTTATTTTTTGGTTATTTTTTATTTATTTATTTTTTTTGTGTGGATCATAAATTTGATCTATGTTAAAATTAATTTGAGTCATGCTCATGAAACCAAATTGTAAACTTTTCTGTAACTTAAAATTTGGACAATTATATCAAATTTAATAAAATAACATATGTATATATATATGAAATTTAAAATATAAAATTTGATGTTTTTCTGTGTTAATATCTGGAGTTTCTTCAGCATCATTGGAAAATGTATATTATTCTTTAAACTTTATTCTTGCTCAGTTTGTATCTTAAATTTTTAATAAAATATCAGCCCAACTTTATCTTTAAGTTATTTGTAAATGTAAAAATAATTTCAAAAATAACAATTTTGAAATTATTTTTATGAACATTTCATTGACATCAGAAACATTTTGTAGTGACATTAATGTTGTTATTGAAATATGAACTGTGTGACTGTATATCAATCACAGGATCTATTATCTTGTTATTATATACAAAGAATATTTTAAATTAAATTTTTAAACATTAAATGTTTTTGTTGATAATGCTTTAAGAGATTAAATGATATTTTTTCTATCTATTTTTTTATAATTTTAATAAATAATAAGTAAAATTTTACATAAATAAATTGATTAATCATCCATTTTTGTTATTAAATTGTACTAAATAAATAAATTTTGATTTCGTGAAGGTTTTTCTTATTATCTTCTTGTAACTTTCCTTAAAAATACTTTGTTAATTTAAAAATGTGTCTGTATATTAATATCATAATTAATTGTATATATAATAATAATAATAAATCTTATAGTTTATTATTAATATATAATGATTCATTATTTTAATTATAAATTAATATAAAATATTATATATATTATAATTATTATTGTCGGCTGTTTAATTATGTTTTTATAGTTTACAATAATTAACATAATGTATTGTATTTATCAATTAATGTAAATTCCTTATTTAACTAAAATGCTAAATTAAGGGGAAAATGTCAACATTAAATTATTTACTTTTATTCATATCTATTTTAATATTTCTACATTAAACAGTTTTCTTATTTAAAATATTAAACAATGGTGTTGTAAAACTTGTACAAAGTAATTTTTAAGTTACATATTTTAAAGTGAATTGATATTATTATGATATATATCTTTTATAAAGTACCATCATTTTACTAAGATAATGGCCTACAATGGATATAAAAAACAAATTATGTAAAATTTTAAAATAGCATTGTCAAAAAGTTTTTTTTTAATAATAATCTTTTAAATACATATTTATTTTTATTAATATAATTTTTTCTATCTGTTCTCAAAAACTTGCTTAAATTTAAATTCTTAGAATAAATGTTATAAGAAATACATGTTTATAAGAATGAAATATATTTGGAATATTGTTCATCAAAAACATTTCTCTTCATAGACAAATTTAGAAATTTTATCTCAATAATTAGCTAAAATTGATATTGGATAAAAAGAATACATATAGATGTGTGTGTGTTACTGTATTTTAACTCCGAAACAAGCTAAAAACTAATTGTATTTCAATATTGGTTGCAATGTTTATTTTAAACATTATTTTAAGTAGTTCTTTGTTTACTGACTTTTTGATCTTTCATAGTTGTCTATCAATATCTATCAGCTTTCTTACATAATGATTTTAATTAATATAATGAACTGTTTTTGCAGGCGACACTTAGTCAAGCACAGACCGCCAATTCATCTTTAAGTGGATCAGTCACACAAGGAAGTCAGACAAACCAAAAACAGCATCCAATTCAAGGTGTTGCAGTTTCCTCCTCCATTACAGCTGCTCAAGTTGTTGTAGCTACTCATTCACCTCCAATCACTCAGTCACAACAAGAAGCTGCTGAAGCTGTTGTTCAAGCATCTCAAGCTGCCAGTGCTTCACAGTTTATAACTGTTGCAGGTGAATATATTTCTCAAGAACAAGTTATTTTTATAAGTATTTATCCATTTTCACACATTTTTTGTCACCTTTTTTTACAGTGTTGCATTGTACAACTAAGATATTAATTTTACACTATACTTTTTGCTTAGTGAAAAATGTTTGTACATATTTATTAACTTATTACTATATGTTGTCAATTTGGAATTAAAGGTGTTTTATTTGGCATATATTTTGTATAGTAATAATGACTTTGACAATTTCATATATTGTAAATAAATTAGAAAGCATACTAATAGCAATTTTAAATTAGTGTTAATTTTTCTTAGACCAATTAAAAATGAAGACAATAAAATGTGTGCATGTTTGCACTAAAATATAAAAGTTCTTTTTCCATAAAATTAAACTTTGAAAATCATAGTCAGCCTATAATTGAAATATTTCCTATCATAAGTCAATAACTTCATTTTTTGTAACTTGTGGGTGGAAATTATTACCATTAATAGTCAATGCAGTTGTTTTTGAAATTCTTCCACTATTGATGACTAAGCAGTTATAATTCAGTGTTTGATTTTTAACTGACACTAAACTCACTGTTAAGAGTATTATATTTAAATTTCTATATATTTGTTTAAAATTAGCTTTGAATAAATGATTTGAACATGAATTCAAAATCTGTAATAAACTTTTAATTCCATCATAAGTTATCATTAGATTTCAATGTTCTTTTATTTAGTTTTTGTTTCACTTAGTCACACTAGTGTATCTGGAAAAAATTTCTGGTTTTTTTTTATTTTGAATATTTAAGTATTTTAAGTATCGAAAAACTTCTTGCCTCTTATACCACATTGTTGAGCTCCAGTGGCTCTGTAGCATCGCACCGCTTCTGTTAAGATTAGCAAAGTGAAGCCTTATTTGCCATGTGCAGTAATTGCAAGGGTAACCACAATATGCCCCTCACTGGGTTGCTGGAGACCTGTGGTTTGGGAATGTATTCACATTAATATGTGATGTCCAAAGTCCTTCTGCTGGCGTGGCAGAGCTATGGAGAAGAGAATACTAGCTCAGTGTGACTTTGTGGCCTGACAGTGGTTCAAAATTATGAGGCACTTAGTGATGAATGAGTATTCTAAATCCATAAACCTCAAAGTACAGTTCGCAGATTGCCTTTGCCACTGTGTACGTATGTATACCACATTGCTGAAATCCAGTTAAGTACAAGTTCCAATATCATCCATCAACCATCATGAATTCTTACAATAACACTACTTAGAGAGTTTTTTCCATTGAATTACTGAAGAAGGATTTTCTGATTAAATACTATTTACAGTAATAATTTTTGTCTTAGTGCTCAGTATCTCTGTACACCACTGCTTTTTTGTACTTTATGTACATATTTGTACACATTATTACCATGAATTATTTATTGTAAAATTGCATGTCAAATTAGACCAGCATTTTGTCTATATTCTAGAAATGTATGTGAAATTTTTTTTTCAAAGTTAAATTATATATTGTGTAAAGGAAACTGTTTTTATTCACTTGGGGTACATTTTTTATAATTTTAGTTTTTTGATTATTTCAGTACTTAAACTGCTGAATCATTAATAAAAGAAAATGGTGAATTCCTTTGAAGAAATTTTTCTTTTATATTATTTTGTTTTCAGTTTGAATAATTTCTTTTATGATTTTCTGCTTAATGAATAATCAATATTTTTTTTAAGTTATAATTTTTTTTGCTCTTATGATTTATTTAAAAATTATAAAATGTCAAGAAATTAATGAAAGGAGCTCTGTCATAAGTCAATATTTATTATTTGCCTCTCTTATGTGAAACTGAGGCATATGGGGCAATATTTAACTCAAACTTATTTCTGTGTGTATTTATTTTTTCTTTATTTCTAACAATTTTACTTTATTTTTATTTAGTTATTAAGCAATTTAATTAAATTATTAATTTAAATGTTTTCTCCTTAAATTTTACTTTTAATATGTCCCACTGTGGAGTCAAAAACCTCATTTTTTTTTCAAATCAATCATCAAACGACTGTCCAACATTCAATTTTTTAACTATTCATTGAGGGGGGAGATCTGCTAATCTGGGTCTGCACTCTGGAAATAAAACCAGCTATTCATGACTAACAGTTGTAATGACATCCACATTCCCTGTTTTAAAAAACTTACCAAAAAAATATTTCTCTTCTAGATATTTACACAGTCATTCTCAAAATAAACATTGGATTTTCAAATTTTTAAATATTTCATTATTTACAGACCTTTAAAGCATTGTTTCATCAAACCATACATTATATTAAATCTGCTTCTTAATTTCCATATTTCTTTACAAGGTTTAGCAAGTTGAAATAAGGTTTGTATTTCACTATGTATATATTATGCTCCTGGGCCATTGTTATTCACAAATTAAATTATAAAATTTTCTCTTGCCTTCTTGAAGTTATATTGTGTCTTAAATTAGTCACACCTAGTGAGGTGACTTTCTAATAAAGATCTTGATAATGAGTCATTATAAATTTAACCTTTGTTAGAAATTGAGCTTCCTACTGAAAAGTGTCCTGTTGGTAATAATTTATTTAACTTTATTTATAAAGGGAATTGAAGAGAGATGCAATTTAAAGACTTGTCTAATAGAATTTATTCATAAACTTCGTATCTGGCTTATATTCAGGAGATTTTTTTTTTATAATTTCATGTTAAAAGTTAATATGCTGCCTATAATTGCACAAATATGGTACATCACATTTTGAAATAGTTAATAAAAAACAAATAAATTTAATTAAAAAATTCAGTGTATCAAATATCTGCTAAATTGAAACTGAAGCTAAATAAATATTTATTTTAAGTTGTTAAATGTTCCTTCGTCTAATGCAAATACCAGTTTACATTTGAAGATGTTTATATTATTTATCCTTTGAGATTGAAAGCTAATAATTTATTGGAAAATAAGATCATTAATTTAAAAAAATAATTTAAAGGCATTTAAAAGGAGCAATAAACTTAAAAGTATTTATAATCAGAGCTATCAAAAAGTATCATTAATCATTTTATAGTATCATGGTAGTATTAGATTAGATATTAGTCACACATTTTAAAGTTACTCAATTGCAACATGTGAAGGTTTTTTCTTGTTCAATCTTTCTTTCTTTCATTCAATCTTTTGATCAATATATTTTGCTGTATATGATTTGCAATACCATAGCATTTAAAAGAAAAAGTGTCACATAATTCACAGCAGCATATAATCTGTTGCAATTTTTTACTGAATAGTGAAAAAATATATATAGCTGATAATGTGTTGTTACCCAAAAGAAAGATACACAGTATGATTTAAAATATAATAAATTATACAAAAGAAACATTTATTATGAAAATCATCTGAGTGAATCCTATTTAGATCCATCTCATCACATGATAAAATGAGATAAAAGCACCAAATAGATCATCAAGAGTGATAATTCAGAAAAGCTTTTTGTAAAACTTGTTGATTTTTAGTTTTTAATAACTTTTAAAATGAAATTAGAAATGTATTAAAAATAAAATATATTTGTTTCTCTTCAATAATTAAATTTCTGTTGCCATTTTTTTATTTGCCTTTTCTATAGGTTTTAGTTTAAAATTTGCTGTCCAACTTAGATGACTTTGTTTCCACATAACTATTATGAACTTGCATAATTTCAGAATGAAATAGCTCGGGTCAAGACAAAATGTGAATTGACAACCAATAATGACTGTAACTTTTCCGAGAAACCAAATTCTTTTATGAATGTAATTAGTTAAAACTGATTATAATTGAAATAAATCAGTCAAGTTGTTTCACTATTTGTTATTTATTTTATAAAACATAAACTGCAAACATAATTATCATTAATTTAAACACTTTCTAAAATTTTCTTTCTTGTAATAGTATAAGCTTCTATTCCTTTAAATTATTTGAAAAAATTATCCGTATCAATTATTTTAAAGCAAACTTTTCAACCAAAATATGTCTAAGACTTGAAGAGTGGAATTAACTTAAAAAAGTATTTATAAGAAACACTATTAATCTTTCTATTTTATTGTTATCAATGGATGCATATATATTTGTATATGTGTGCTAATTAGTTGAAGAACACTATAATAAATTAATGACTTTTTATGAGTTAAAATTAAAAAAACGGATCATTCTATTTAAATACAACAAATTTTTTCCTTAAATTGTGGTTTAAAATGTCTATAATTATGTATTTGAATTTAATTTTTTCTGTCAAATAATAATTTTGTATATGCATGTTATAATTAAATTGAATAATCTATTTAATTTATGCTTTAAGTATATTTTATCAAAAGTGTAATCCATTAATGCCTTTATTAAATTTAATTACACTGATTTTGGAAATAACAGTGTATTTTGTTGTTTGTTGCTTGAACACTCAAATTTATTTTTTATAAATATTACTAATTTTATAACAATATGAGTAATTTCATTGCAAATTTAATGTTTAAAGATTAATGTTAAAGAAGATGTTAAATTAACATAAATTAATATTATATTTAAAGTTCTTTTCTTTTATTTGTAAAGTAAAATCCTTTCAGTTAAGACAGTATTAACTTAATTATTGTGTCATATCTAAAATATAAGAGTAATATTTTTCAAAGGAAATATTTTATATATTGTTATTAACCATTTTCAGTTTCAGAACATGATAATCAGGCTGAAGGAAATGTTGCCCTACAAAATCAAGCTGTTCACCCAACTTATGTTCAATATGTTGATAGTACTGAACCTAACATTTATGCTGGCAACAATGGGCAAATGTAAAAAAAGTTCTTTTGCTTTTTTATTGTTATTATCTTATCTATTCGTAATGTAACATTTACAAATCTTTCAGGGCTGGTTATTCTGTCTACAGCGTAGCAGATGCTTCATCTATGTATACTCCAGCAACTGCTGGTTATTATACGGGTGGTAATGGAACTCCTGTTACATATTCTCAGGTGAAAATGATATTAAGAATATGTGTATCTTTGTGTATCTGGCATCAAAAAAGTTATTTTAATTATTTTTTTCATTATCATAGCTAATGGATGATAGTGGGAATTATAAAGTTCAGGGGCAAGTAATAGAAGCAGATGGTCATCATAATTTAGCTCCAGTTTCTGCAGCTGTCACACTGACTAATAGAATATCTCCTGTATCTGTAAGATAATTTTATTTCATATGTGACTTTTATAAAATAATTTTTTTTTAATTTATCATTTTCGTATAGGATTAAATTTAAGTGAACCATATATAATTCAAGTTGTATGATTAACTAATCTCGTGTTTTCTTAAAATAAAATCAATTTTATTTAACCATCTTAATGATTTATATATTAACAAGTTTTAAGCTAATTTTATGTCTTTAAATGAAAGTCTAAATTGTTATTAAGGAGCTGTGAGTAATATTTTAAAATATGGTCCATTTTAAGCAGAAGTACCTTATTTCAGACAAACTCAAAGTAGAAGTAGAATATTTTAAAATTATTAGTATTTGGATGGTTAATGTTTTATTACTATGCATTTTTATTCTCTTCTCTTGCTTATTGTTGTAACTTATGTTAACAGTCAATGGTTATATAATTAATTAAATTGAAACGATTAATATGAATTAGTGTGTCACAAGCAGTCACTATAAATCCACATTTTTTAAGTATTCACATCCTTTTTTATTTAGTTATTCTGAAATTAATTCAGTTATAATACTTGTTTCTTAAAAAATATCTAGAAAGAATTCTTTTTTAGATTTTTGGAAAAACAAATTTGATATAAAAAATTTATTTATACCTATGAGAAAATTATTCTGAATGATGTTCATGCACAAAAAAAGTTTTATGAATGTAATTTAAATTACTTAGTTTTTTATTTTTATAAATGATTATGTTCTTTTTATGGAAACATATATTTTTTAGGAGGATCCCCGAAAAGTTGCAGAAATAATTGCACCCTTCACCAATGATCAATGTGTTATCCAAACTTTGCATAGTCCCCATGATACTACCCAACTCCAACTATCATCTCAACAGAACCAATCACAATCACAGCCAACACATCATTCCCAACATCAAAACGTTCGTGATATGGACATTATTCATGTAAGTTGTAATTTCTATCATTCATCCTTTTTAGGAACGAAAATAGTTGATTGCATATTTTTCTGTCATAATATGCATTTTGTTTGCATTTAATTAAAATAAGCAGTAGAAGTAAAAGATAACTTCATAGACTGAAAATAACAAAATTATTCATTTCATGGGACTATAAATTAAAAGCAATTGAAAATAGTATTTATATGATTATGAAGATAAATACATTTATACTTTGAAATGTGTAGCAAAATATTATTTTGATTTGCAATGATTGGTTATGCATACCATTAGTTTTAATAATAATTTTAACTCTAAATGAATAATTGAAATTCTTGATGTGCTGAGTTAAATTTCAGAACTAATAGACTTGTAATTGTTACAGAATAAAGAATACATATTATTTTTGAGTCAATTTTATAATACTCAGAATTAATAGTGTGTGATCTAATATAGTCCTTATGATGTTTATGTTGTAATTTGATTGTTAAAACTACAAATTGTCAAAACTGTAAGGAAAATGTTAAACAATATAATTGCAGTAAATGCCTTGAAATTTTTTCCATCACTTGCTTTAATTTCATTGATCTATTTTTTTAGTTTTAACAGATTGCTGATCAAAATGGCTATTCCTTTTTTAAAGTTGGGTTTTTCAAGATGTGTACTTTTGCCTCCGAATTTGATATTGATAATGTTATTCATAATAAAACTTTGTGTAGTTGAATGTAAAAATTTTTTAAAGATTTAATTCTACAATAAATATTTTACAAATCATCTACAAAATTTAATTACATAAAAGTAATATATGCTTTATATAAAAATAATTTGAAACTAAGTTTTCCATTCACACTATAATTGGATAAATTCCTTTAATCTGGATAAGATAACATTGAAAATAGTTAAATATATAAAGTAAATTATAAATATATCCTGTGCTGAATACTTCACAGCTAGTATTAAAACGAAATTGACGTAACTAATGTTTTCATTTTGACTAAATTTTTCATGGTCAGAATTTTCCAATTGATTCATAGGAAAATTTTGCTACCAAAATTTATTTCCTTAAATTAAAATTATACATAAGTTTAATTAAATTAATGTTAAATTTGTTTACTTTCAATTAAAATTAGAAAATATTAAACATATACTTTTTAAAGAATGAAGTATTCATAAACAAAAGTAACAAAACATTTATTTTTTATTTTGTTATTTTCATTTGAATTTCAAATTTATCTACTATCATTATATAAATCATACATTTACATAGCTGCCAACTTTACTGATTTTATTGGGATACTTCTGATTTTTTATTGTTTTTTTTGCGATTTCCTGATAATGTATGAAAATCTTCTAATTTTTGGCAGTTTCAGTGAAAAACTTAAAAATTGCCGAAGTTTTACCGGAAAAAAGGTCTATTTAGTTTTATTAGTTTAAACAGAGTCAACAGATGGTGGACTAATATAATGACTATATATATATATATTTATATTGAATATGCTCCTCAAAGTTTTTAACCCAACCTGTCTGGCGTGGGAGGAGCATGATCTAACCACTAGGCTAGGCTACCAAGACTCCTACCAGCTGGCAGTCATATAATTAACATTCAGAGCTGACACCAGGTGCCTGTTTACAAAAGCAGTTCAGTTAAGAGGAACATTACTAGTTATTAATAATTTAATTAGGAAAATATTTCTGTCGAACAAAGTATTTGTCACTGAATTAAATTTATTTAGTAATGTTTTATGTTTTTATGTAATTTTATAAGTTTAACATTTATAAATTGCACTAGTGTTGTAAAAGTTGCCCTATAAAATAAATATTGGGACAAAAATGTTGATATTTATTTATTTTTTTACTTGTAGTATACTTTTATTTTTCATAGTTCCTTTATGAGGTTAATGAAAACTTTATCAAAATGTTAAGACAAACACAAATGTTGTTAGTATTGTCTTCTGATTTTTTTCCTCTTAAAATCAGTATAATCTACTGATTTATTTTCCTCCAAGATGGGCAGGTATGCCTTTACTAAACTAGCTGTGATCTAAAATTTGTCCTTGATTTCACATTTCTGTTCATCTAACAATTTGTAATATGGTTTTAGATTTTTTTTTCAGTTGCAAATTTATATTTATTGGAAAAAGGTTAAACTTTTTCAGTTTTTTGAAAATTTATATATTTTAAATATTATTTATTTGTTTAAGCACTGTGTTAATTTTTCTCAAACTATTACTTAATATTTTTGAATTTTTCAATTTGTAGGTTCAATGGTTAGTTGAAAATTACGAGACAGCAGAAGGTGTTAGTTTACCTAGAAGTACTTTGTACAATCACTACATAAAACATTGTACTGAACACAAGTTGGACCCGGTTAATGCAGCATCATTTGGTAAGCTAATCCGGTCAGTGTTTCTTGGTCTACGAACAAGGAGGCTTGGAACTAGGTGATTTTATTTTATTTTATTTTATTATTTCTGATATTCATAAACTGCTTGTTGAAAGTTTTTATTTCCTGTTTCTGATTCATAGTTTTGCTGCATTAAAAGTTTTTAAATTAGCTCATATCTTGAAGTATTTATTTTTTATATTCACTTTTAAGGCACTCAACATTTTAAAACTACCAGTTATTAAATGCTGAATTAAACAAACTAAATGATTGTAAGCTTAATTTATCAATTAAATTGTCAAAATATTCATATTCAAATGTTACTTTTGTGAAAGAAATGTTTTTAAAATTATCTTGAAAAGAAAATTACATTTGATTTATTTATCATAATTTCTTGTATATAATCTGGATTATGAGTTAAAAACTTTCGAGTTTCGTTGTGCGTATTATACGCCACCGGTAATAAGTTTGATGAAAAACATTCTCCACCAGGAAAGCTTATTATAAAGTTTTGAAAGAAATGCCATTTATGTTTCATAAAATAAATAACATATGATGCTACAGCTTGGCTGATTCATTTTAACTATAATCAGCGTTGTCTAATTACGTTCAAGAACTAATTCGGTTCCTCGAACGGAGGAATATTACAGTTGCAATGGGCTAACATCATTTCCCAAAAACACGTATTCCAGCTTCCAGCATTCTGTCTTGGGATGTTTCGTTCTGTAAACGTTCAAATAAGTTTATTGTCACGTGGAAGCGAAAATGTTTAAGCTACGTATCAAATTTTAAATTAAAAGCTCTAGGGAAGGCAATAAAAAAATGGGCAACAAACGTGTTAATATCAGTAACAAACAAAGCATGCGCGATACGAATAAAAAAATGTATCAATGAGCAGCTCCAAAATATTCCATTTCTTTCATTTAGTTATTAACAAAACAAATATATTTTATTTTTAAAATATGACTAGTCTAGATTTAAAAGTTATTAAGCAAAAATAAATGAGCTTTAGGAGAATCTTCTCGGATGTTGATCGATGTCACGCTTTCATCTCAGTTTATCGCACTTTGCGTTGAGGTCTATCCCAAAAGATCTTTTTCATAATAAAGATTCTTTCTGTACAATTTATTATATTTTTAATCACGCTGTGTATTTTTTATTTTATTTGTCACCACATTATCAGAGCAGTATTAAAATATTTACCAAAAAAATTGCAGTGGATCATGTGGTGCTTTTTTTTTTACTCAAAAAAAAAGTCTTGCAGATTATATACTGGAAAATATGATAAGCATTTATTTTTCATATTAAATTAAAGAAACAATGATATACTCTTGTTTATTTGATTTATACCAGTTTTGAATGTCTAATTTTAAAATTTAAAAAAAAAATTGCAATAATAAAAACTATTGGAGATTCAGGTACCTAAAATGAAAAAGAATTTTATTTCCATTTTGTAATTAAATATTTAATGTCTTGAAAATTGGCCTAAAAGTCTTCTTTTTTTAAAACAGAACAGGCAAAAAATTTTTGCTAAAGACTTTATGGTAAAATTCATTAGTACATTAGTTGAAAAATGAATACATTTTATAGCAAAATATTCATTTATATTTAATGGATAAATATTTTTGGATATTTTGAATTTTCATTCATGAATGGAAACTCAAAAATATCCCCTACTTCTGAAGGGCTAAATTAATCAATACATTCTGTATTTTATTATTTTCCTGTTTCTTAAATGATTTGGCTACAATATTTATTCTGAGCAATTGTATAAAACTTTTGCTGAATGCCTCTGTTAGCATTGTTTTGTTAAAATTAATTTTTTATTTTATTTTCTCATATATATATATATATATATATATATATATATATAACTAAATGGAGGGGAATTATTAAAAATTTAATAAGATAAATTTTTAAAAAATAAAGGAAACTTGAGTATTTCATTTTTATTTATTTATTTTTTATCTGTAAATTTTAGGGGAAATTCCAAGTACCATTATTATGGTATACGAGTGAAACCTAATTCTCCATTGAATCAAATTTCGGATGAAAACTCTGGAATGAGGTCAACACAAAGTCTAAGTCAAATCAAAAAGTAAGTATTAGCTTTATTAGTGGAATTTAAGATGATTAAAATGTTTTAATAAATTTGTTTTTATACTTTAAAGTAGTAATTTTTTATCTATCACATAACTTTTAGTTTACTTTGGTATTTTAATATATTTTCTATAAAAAAATATGTATGTAACGTTGTATCAAACAAATGTTATAAACAATTGTTCCCAAAAAAATTAATAACAAGATAATCTTTGAACTTTTAAAAAAAATTTAACTTTTTAAATTTCATGTATGAGTTTATTATTGTAGTGTTGAAAAGTTTTTTTAATAATTTTTCTTAAACTGTTCTATATGGAGACGATTTTAAAAAAATAAGGAATCAAAAATGCTGTTAAAATTATTTAACAGTGGAAAAGGATATATAATGTCCATTTATGTATTTTCAGTTAGTTACAAATCTACCCTTTTTTATTCATGTCAAAATTTTACACAAAGTTATCAAGATTTTATCTTTTTATAGATAGTATGGAATATTATCTTGAGCATTTCTATTAACAAAGCATAAAAGATATCGATAATTTTTATAGAATCATTTTTTATTTACATGAAAATGTAGAAGTAATATTGGAAACGTATTTAAGGAATCTGTATTGTTTAAAAACATCAAAGCTTTTGTTAAAAAATTGAGAGATTTTTAATTAGTTTGCAATTAGGATTTTAATATCTCACATTCTGGTCCTTTGGTTCCTTTTATATTAAAAACAATATTATATAAATTAGAAATTAAAAGTTCATTAAATTAATCAAGTCATTTTTAAAATGATACCTAATCATATATTATACTCTTTTTTAATGGTGCATAATATATTAATCAGTGTTGCTTATTATGCTAAATTACATTTTTGGGAAATGTTTCCTGAAAATGAATTGCAAAATTTTATGGGTTTGATTAAATTAAAGCATCAATTAATATTAAAGAATTATCTTCAAATAAAAATGCAAATGATTTTAAATTACAAACTACACCAATTTTGTTGTTAATGATGGTTGCATTGACATTAATTCAAAACTAGCTTATTATAAACATATTCTATCCTTTTAAAAATTAGTCCAAATTTAATAAGATGTGTGCATTATATTGAATTCAGTTCTGATGATAAAATAGTTTTGCAAAGAAAAAGGAAAGCTATAACAATATTCAAAAGAAAATAAAGAAAATTGAATAACTATTGGGTGCTCTTTTCATTTAATCAATCTTGTCTCTGAAAAAGTTGTAGTAAACTTGCCACATACTCCCAGTCCTGAGAGGCTGTTTCTCAGTGATCCATCTGTGTACCAGGTTAGATCTCCTGTTTTAGTTTCGAACATGTTGTTGTCCCATTTGTCTTTAGTTGGATTCAATGTATTTCAAATGTCCTTTCAAACATGTATGACTTTTCCATGATGTCCAAGGGCATCAGGAAAGTAGGATCTTGAATTTTCCTGGTAATACCCCTGTGTCCTTTGACAACAGGTTGGTTGTACCATTAGTTTTGTAGCTTCATTCTGTATGCAGTCATTCTGGCAGTGCTGCAGATAAAGATGTCTAAGGGAGTCAGATCCAACATGACTTCCAATGCTCTGGTTGGTGCGGTGGACATTGCTCCTGTGATGCAGATGCAGGCCAGTCTTTTTAGACCTCCTAGTCTGTCAGTCAGTCTTCTGTTCCACCTTATGCCACTAGATCATGCAAGCATATGTGAGAATGGGCCTGACAGTAGCTGTGTACATCCAAAACATCAGTTTTGGATGTTGACCCTAGTTTTTACCAAGCATTCGTCTGCAAATCATAATGCTTTTCTTTGCTCGGTTAATTTTATCATCAATGTGCTTATACCAGGTGAGTTTTTGGTCTAAATAAATACCCAGATACTTCACCTCTGAAGCCACATTGATTACAATATCAAAAAGTCTTGGTATGAAAAAACCCTTCATTTCCTTTTGCGTGTAAAAAGTACAAGGTAGGTTTTCTGAGGATTAACCATTAGGTCCCTTATCGATGGAGCAATGACCTACATGACTTAGAGCATCCTGCATGAGATGACAAGTTATGTTGAAATCTTTGCCAAGGGATGACAATATCATCAGCATATCCTTGCGTATAATAGCCCCTATCATTTAGATATTTTTTAAGGCTATTTACAACTAGGTTCCAAAGTAATGGTGACAGAACACCTCCTTGAGGACAACCTCTTGTAGTCATTTTTTCAAATGATTCACCGAAGATGCACATTTGTATACATCTATCCGAAATCAAGGCCTCAATCCAAGTACACAGGGTCTGATTAATCCCTGCCCCTCTAAGTGCATTGAGAATGGATAGATGGGATGTGTTATCAAAGTCACCTTGGATGTCGAGGAAAGTTGCCAAGGCAATTTCTTTTTGATCCAGAATGGTTTCAATCTTGGAAACTAGTTGATGTAAAGCAGTTTCAGTAGCTCAGTCAGTTGATAGGCAAATTGAAGAGCATGCAAGGGACTATTACTACCCAAGTAATCTCTAATATTCTGATCAATGATTTTGTCCATAATTTTAAGAAAGAATGAAGAAAGACTGATTGGTCTGTAAGACTTGGCCTGGTCATAGGTGTCCTTGCCAGGTTTAGGAATGAAAACAATCCTATTCTTCTGCCAAATCTTTGGTATGTAACCCAGTGCTAAGCTAGCTCTGTAAATTCTAGTTAGCACTGGTATTATAACCTCCTCTGCCCTCTGGATCATGATGGGCATAATTCCTGGCTTTTTCCCTGGCTTTTTAGAGGTTTAAAGGCAGAGACTGCCCATTTAACATTGTTGTAATCAACGATATTTTTAGCGAGGGTCCATTGATCGCTATTGACTCTTTGCGAAGTTCCAATGCAGTGCTCCCCTTCATTGCTATAAATACTTCTAGCTCCTGGAAAGTATGTTTTGGTCATAATTTCCATAACCTCTTTCCCAGAAGCAGCAAAATTACCCTCGTCCTTTAAGTATGCTGCCAAAATAGGTGCCAACCAAAATAGGTTCATCCCTTTTGAGAAGTTTTTGGTGTCTAGCTCCTTCAGAGATAGAATTTATCTCTTCACAGAACTTCCTCCAGGACTTAATTTTGCTTTTCCTAATTAGTTTGTAATAATTAGTGAGGGCCATTTTATAGTTCTCCCATTCACCATTTTTCTTGGCTTTATTAAAAAGTTTCCTAACATTTGCCTTTTCGACTGCAAGAGAGTCATTCCACCAAGAACATTGGAGTTTAGCTCTCCTAGTTTGAATAGGGCAATTATTATGATAAGAATCTAGAATACTATTGTGCAGGTCTGCTGTAACTTCTAGATCGTAGTTGTCTCTAATAGGCCTTTTCCTGAGCTCAACCAACCCAGTCAAATCCTCCTGAGATTTTTCCCAGTCCGTCCTAACTGGGTCACTGAATATGCAATCCAGACACACATTAGAGTGAATTTCAAAATGGATGTTTTGATGATCTGAGCCAGAAGGTCTGCCATCTACTTTCCAATTTTTGATATTTTTGTTATTAGTGTTTATAGTAATGTCGATTACTTCAGATCGATTGGAAGTAATGAAAGTTGGTTCGTTGCCCTCATATAGAATATCTAACCCGTAGTTTAGAATGAATTCTAAAAGGCACTGACTTCATTTTTTTTGCGTCTGTATTTCTCCAGACAACATGGTGAGCATTACAGTCTAGTCCTAGGACTACCTGTAAATTGTTGTCTCAGCAAAAGTTCATGAGCTTGTGCAGAGAATGGTCAGGTGGAGTCTTCTCTTCATAGGGCAGGTACACAGAGCCAAAAACAATTTCTCTGTCCCCTCCTATGTTGAGTCTGACTTTCACAGCTGTCAGGTCCATAAAAATAAATTCAGAGAGGGGTAAAACCTCAATGTTTTTATGTAAAAGTATGCAAGTTCTAGTGTTACTATTGGTACAATAGATAAGCTTACCTTTACTTCCTTTGTGGCCATTGATTCTCCCCCTAACCAGCCAGGGTTCTTGAATCAGGGCCAGGTGTATATCCCCAGCAAGAAACTTCTTACTGAGGTTAGTGGTACCACTTCTACTGTGGTGGAGGTTGGCTTGAACTACATTCACCTCTATCAGGAGAAGTGTGTTTGTCAAGCACTTTTGCCTGCACTTGGTGAAGTCCGATATGAAACTTATATCCCCTTACACCAAGTGTGGCAGCATCTAGTTCGGGTACACTAAGAACGATGATCTGCCCAGATGGGTCGTTCTTGATGTTATGAACGTTCCACTCCATTGGAGTGACCCCATTGTTCTGTGTCTCGATTTTCCTCAAGATCTCTTTAGGCTTCAGTTTACTGCAGATTTTTGGCAGTTTTGCAATTATCTTGGTGGTTCTGACAAGTTTTCTTGCCTCATTCACCAAGAGTTTTTGCTCCTTCTTCTTCACTAGCTCAGCAGCCTATTGCAGGCCAAGGCTGACTCGCTGATCTTCTTCCAGCTGACTCTATTAGTTTTTGCTCCTGCCAGGGGCTTATGTCACTGACGGTCTGTTCCAGCCACTTTGAGCTCCCCAGACCTGCACAGTTGACAGTTAGTGCCCCATTCTCAAGTTTACAGGATAAGAAGGTTGGGGCAAAACCCTCCTCATTCCTTCCTATTTTCTCGGTTTACAAGAATTCCAGGTCGGAGGCCTGTTCCTCTGTTAGCCGTTTTTCTGGATGACCCTCTATGAGCACATCTATCTTGACTGCCGTGAGAGCTGCCCTGTAGGTAAATCCTCCAGGTCTTTTTCTCTTGGCAGCCTTTCCAGCCTTGCCCTGGTCTGTCCGGGTGGTGGGACGTTTCTCGCCTTTGATTGCCTTGGGTTTTTCAACCCAAGTCCCCTAGACGATTTTGCGTTCCTTCGCCAGCTTCCTTTTCTGGGCACCAGAAAGTCTCTTTTTAAGCTTGATTCTGGTCAGAGAGTCAGTCATGCTAGCGACAGCTTCCTGACTCTTACCAGAAGAAGATGATTTGGAGGTCATCTCTACCTCCTGTGAGGGATTCATTGCTACCCCTTCACTAGATTGCTTCTGGGCTCCCTTGTCTTTTTCAGCAAGGTCTGCTTCAGAGGCTTCACCTGCAAATGCAAAAAGGTTTGTTATTTTTTCCTTGTCTTTTCAGCCCTAAAATAACAGTTAATAAGCTCAGGTAATATGACACACCACCCAGCATTGCCTGAGTTACTGGCCTAGACAAATTACTTTAGAAGTTCGCCAGGCAACTAGAGGCTCCGTTAAGACACCATTACAGCGGTGCCAAATAGCCCTAGGCATGGGTCGCATAACATCAGGGTTTACGGGAGCTGGTTCGCGGCCTCTGATTCTGTGTATTCAAGGCTACCCTGTCATTCGTACAGGACTTTCGGCGATCCACCACCTGCCGACATGCCAAGTAGCTGCTAAGGCCCCAGGCACACACACACATCTATATAATAAAATAACCTAAAATTTGCATAGTAAGATTATTTTTTGCTTAATGATGCAAACATATCACTAATTTTTTTTGTTTTAAATGCTTTGGTTTTTCTGACAATAAAGTTTCTTTTGTTTTATATATAGAAATAATATCTGTTCCTTAAAAATGATTTTTGTTCCGTTTGTTCTTGACAACGGTCAAAGGAAAGTTTTCTGTTTCCTCTACATCGGTATATCCTCAGAACTTGAAGAATGGGTGTCTTACCTGTTGAGCACTTCATTGACGATCTCATCATCAATTGACTGAAGTACAGTTGGAGCATTTATGCCAGCATTTAAGGAATCTTGTATAGTTTTTTCATCAATTATTTCCTCACTTAAAATGCTTTTGGCATATACTAACAATTCTTGGATCATTTCTTTTTCTTGTGACACGTTAAAATCACAAAATTCGTTTTCTTCTCTTTCAAGAAAAATTAAAAGAGGCCAGATACAATGGTTACTCTGAAATTTTTGAGATACGCACAGACGAGAATTTACAAAATAAAAATAACGGTTTAATTTTAAAGTACAAAGTATTTTAACACAGAAGACGATTTTTTACTGATTTATTTCAACTTGTTTAGTGTGGAATAAATTTTAAACAGAAGAGAAAATGGAGTTGACGCAAGAACATTTTCGCGCTATGATTTTGTACGATTTCAAAGTAGGATTAAATCAAGAAGAATGCGTTCAACGGTTGCAATTAGCATTTGGTGATGAATCTCCAGCTCGTGCTACTGTATTCAGATGGTTTAGAGAATTTAAAAGAGATCTCAATTTTCTTCAAGATGAAGAACATACAGGAAGGCCACCATCGACTGTAATCCCGGATAATGTGTCTGCCTTACGAAAAATGTTAATGGATGATAATCGCTGTGCCTATCAAATGATACAGAAGGAACTTAACATTGGATCTGCAGCCATACACAAAATCATTCATGAAGAATTACTTATGAAAAAAGTAGTTTGCCGTTGGGTTCCCCATAATCTAACTGAGCATCAAAAAGAGGAGCATGTCAGAATCAGTAAAGAAACTCTTAATATGCTGAATGATGGTGGCCACCGCATCATTTCTGAAATTGTAACAGTTGATTAAACGTACATTTCGTTTTTTGACGTTCTAGCACGTCAAGAAAGCAAAGTATGGGTCTTTGAAGATGATCCCACGCTGACAGTTGTGAAAAAACAACGCGCACTGAAAAAAGTGATGTATGCCGTTTTCTTCAGAAGTACAGAATTGGTCAAGGCCATCAAGTTGGAAGGACAGAAGACAGTAACAGCAAACTGGTATACCACTAAATGTCTTCCAGAAATTTTACAAAAACTGAATGTTAGGGGACTAATGCTTCACCATGACAATGCATCTTCACATACAGCTGGATTAACAGTTGAGTTTCTTAAACAAAAATAATTTAAAGTGATCGAACATCCGCTGTATTCACCTGATCTAGCTATGTGCGACTTTTGGTTATTCTTAAATCTAAAAAAAAATTACGTGGACGTCATTTAAATTCAAAAGAAGAGATTGATGTGGCTATAAACGCATTTTTTTCATCTATTCGAAGAAATGAATGGTTGAGGCATTTAATCTGTGGAAAATTCGTCTACAAAAGTTCATTGATGCTGGAGTCAGTCTATACTACTTTTTAAGTATCTGTGGGCAGATGTCATTTTACCAATACCCGCCATTAGGCTAATTGCCAAAATAATTACCACGATAAGCAGAGCTGCAAATATTAAACTTTAATGCAGTTAAACAATGTTACCTATTAGTTTAAATACCTATAAAGTATTTCATTCTATTAATAGAACCTTTAATAAATAAGAAACTAATAACGTGCCAATAATTAGGCTTTCTTAAAAATAGTAAGTTTAATTTATTGATACTAAACATAAAATAATTACATAGCATAAATTAGGTTTAAAATTTGAGAATAAAAATATTCCAATTAAATAATTCATTATCATTAACAAAAAATAAGTAAAATTAAGTTTAAAATTTGAGAATAAAGATATTCCAATTAAATAATTCATTATCATTACTAACAAAAAATAAGTAAAATTATAATACCATTGAACATAACAGTTTTCAACCAAAACTATCAGACACCAGAGTTTGATTTTCTGAATCCAGTGCTTTTAAAACACCTGGGATACGCCCTCTTTTTGACGAACTGGCATGCTTATTCAGTAAGTTAATAATTCAATCATGAATATAGAAATGCCAGATCGGCAAAAATAAAATTTTAAGTGTGTTTGTAATAAATGATCTAGAAGTATGCCGGTAAGGCATAGCAGAAAAAAATAAAGTTGAAAATAACGCACAAGTATTTTAAATGAATGATAAATATGGTGATAAGAAAAATTAAATAGAACAGTACTAGAGTAACAATGCCCCACCCCCTCTTATCACCATCAACTCCAGATTTACAAGAAATTACTATGTCCGGTATCTGATTACAAAATAATTCCAATGAAGATAACGTATCTAAATTTTATAATTTAACATTATCAACATGTGCAACATATTAGTTATACACTTAGCTCAAATAAACATATCACATAAACATCTGTTAATTCATTAAGTTTACTAATTTATACAATATTCACATTTCCCTTGAAAAACAGTTCATAAACAGCATGTTATACAAAACAATACTTAATTCCCAACTATGGCTGTGTGTTGCGTGTGATTAAAATAATACATTTTAGTACATAATATGCATTCACACAATACATAAACATTCACACACGGGGTCCCGATACACAACATACAATGTACTCAAAAATAATGCACGCACACAGAATATTTTTAATTTCAATTGAAATCAACCAAAATATTCCTAATAAATTAAAATTACAAAATATAAAAAAAATCAACAGCTTTGTTGGTTTATGATCAAAAAATATACATGAATAAAAATCTTTCAATCAATTCTTAACTATATTTGAAATGAACTTCTGCCGTTCAAATTTTGTTAGCCACTTGGTGAAAGCGTCAGCTAAGTTTAATTTACTTCGTACAAAACTGAGTTTAAATTTTTGTGTATTATATTTATCGCAAATGAAAAATAACTTCACATCTCTATGTTTTGACTGATAATTTTGAATTGGAGATTTTATAAAATCTATAGCAGCTTGATTATCTGCAAACAAAATTGGGATTTCTGGTTAACTTGTTACAATACCTTTATCATGACACTCATTTAGTATACCACTGAACCAAACTATTTCTTTAGAACCTTGGTCATAGCAACAAACTCTGCTTCCATAGTTGACAAGGTGACACTTTCCTCTTTGAATGTTTGCCAACTTATGGGAGAATTTCCTTGTAAAATGAGTTGACCTCCTAGAGACGTTCTGTCATCTCAGCTTGCAGCGAAATCAGCATCTGAATAAACTCTAATTTGGGATTGTTTACAAGAAAGTTTTAAGCAAAAATCTTCAGTGTTGATAACATAACCTAAAAGTCTTAATAAACCATCCCAATGATGCATCCCTGGATTGGACTGAAATTGGCTGAATATATTAACAGCATAAGAGAGGTCAGGGCGAGTTCTATTAGCCAAAAAGGATAGACAACCTAATACACTTCTATAGGGGTATTTTAACATTTCTCTTTCCTCTGCTGTAGAGGGACAGGAAGTTTTAGAATAAATTGAACCTTTAGATATGGGTAGTGATGAAATTGGTATTTTAAATCATTGGAAACGCTCACATACATCTTTAATGTATGAGCGTTGATGAATCAAGACACTACCATTTTCCTCACCAAACTCTATGCCTAAAAGGGTACGAGTCTGGCCTAGTACTTTTATGTCAAAATGGTTTTTCAAATTATTAATAGTTTTATCGATTGTCCTTTGGTCTCTGCCAAATATAACAAAGTCATCAACATACAATATCAATATTAAGTAATCTCCTAATAAATAAGCAGAGTTACCCCACTGAAATTTACAAAAACCCATTTTTAACAAAACATTATGGACTACTTTGTCGTAATCCATATATAGCTCGATCTAAACGACAGAATTTTCTCTTTTGACTAGTTTCTTCAAAACCTGTAGGTTGTGTCATATAAATTCGCTCTTCTAAAGGGGCATAAAAGTAAGCTCCTGTTATATCACATTGAAGGTGGTACCAACCTTTACATGATACGAGTAAGGCAAAGAAAAATCTGATTAAACTAAAGTTGACCACAGGGGAAAAAGTTTCATCATATGAGATACCCTTCTCCTGTTTATAACCCTGTGCTACTAGTCGAGATTTAAATCTTACAATTTTTCCTGTATCATCTCTTTTTACGGTGAATACCCACCTACATTTAATAGGTGTAGTATTATCTGGTAAATCTTCCAAATGCCACACTCCCCGGTTCTTCATGATACAGAGTTCTTCTTTCATAGCATTTAGCCACTCGTCCTGTTATTCCGATTCAATTGCCTGCTTAAGTCTTTGGTATAGGAATGCGATCTAGTCAGCTAGATATGCTAAGATTATTGGTGGTCCCATTATCTTTATTATCTGTTAAAACTGCATCACGACTGCTCAAAACAAGACCTTGTGTCTGATTTGTTCCTTTAAAATCAAATAAATTAGGATTGAAAACAATATTATTTTTATTGCAGTATTTTGCAACATCATTCAGGGATCTTAACCTTTCCTTCTTGCCTTCTTCATAATAATAGACATCTGTATGCGATCTATCTTTTCTCTGAATAGCCTTTCTTTCCCAGTTTACTAATCTAGGTTCTGATATAGGGTTAGGAATATTGTCTATGGAGACTTCAAGATCACTGTCGTCTCTTTCAGAATCATGAGGTACACTGTGGTATCCGATATCGTCACTTCCTACTTCATACTCATAGAAGACAAAGACACTTTAAGTGGAGCAGTGCTGGGCCCTAGTGACAAGTCGAAATCTTGTCACTAGGGCCCAGCACTGCTCCACTTAAAGTGTCTTTGTACACAACTTTCTCATTAAAAGAAACATTAATAGTTTCAATTATTTTGTTTGTTTCTGGCGTCCAAATCCAGTATCCTTTTGTACGAAATGCGTAACCAACAAGGAAACCTTTTCGGGTTCTGATATCTAGCTTTTTTCTATGTTGTCAGGGTACACCTATATATGCTACAGTACCATAAGGCTTTAAGTGTTTGACAGAGGGTCTGGACCCTGAGAATAATTAGCAAAGCTTCTTTTTCAGCTTATTGTGGTACACTCTATTCCAAGTATATGCAAAATATAATATGGCTTCAGGCCAAAAACACTTAGGAAGACCAGAGTCCTGCAGAACTGCTCAAGTACCACTTGCGACAGTTTGGTTATATCTTTCACTAACACTGTTTTGTTCCAGGGTGAATACATTCGTTAATTCATGAGTTATCCCATTTTCAGCTAAATAATTTTGCATCTGTCTATTCACAAATTCTATCCCATTATCTGATCTAAGTGCCTTAACCTTTTTATTTAAAATATTTTCAACTCTGGTAATATACATTTTAATTATACCAAAAACCTCAGATTTCTCAGACATAGGAAATAATGAAACTTTACATGAATAATTATCAATTATGGTAATAAAATACCTTTCTCCCATTCTTCCTTTGACAGATTGAGGACCCCAAACATCAGCATATAACAGCTCTAATGGAGCCTTGGATCTCACTTCTCTCAAAGATTTAAATGAAACTCTTTGATATTTACTAATTTTACATGGTTCGCAAAAGACTGTCTTATCGCTTAAGAGTGGTAAGCTAATCACTTCTCCTTTCCTACTGATATGTGAAATAGTGGATGTGCTGATATGTCCAAAACGTCTATGCCATAGCTCAAGAGCTTTGCTATTTTTTAAGTTAGTTGTAAATGAAACATTTTTGTCAGATTTAATTATACTGGGTGAAACTTGGTAAATACCTTCTTTCAATATGGCCTTAAATACCGTTTTCCCCCCTTTTTCTGAGACTTTCACTGCATCGTTAACGCCATGATACACAAAACCCTGAATATCTAGTTTTGGACCTGAAATAAGATTTCTCCGTAAATTTGGAGAGTACATTACATCATTTAATGTATACTTTTGTAAACCAAACAACAATTTAACAGTTCCTTTTCCCTCAATAGGAAAGTCCACATTGTCAATGGCAACTGATATTTTTTCATTGATTAATGGTACAAAACTAATGAAGAGGTCTCTTTTTTTACAAAAGTGATGTGAAGCTGCTGTGTCAAAAACCCAATTCACTCTTTCTTTAGTTTGATTAAATAAACTTGTTATAGAAAAGTTTGACTTATATGGTGAATGTCCGTCTTTATTTGTCGAAGTGGTGTTTTTAAATCCAATACCACGTTTATGTTTGTCCTTACACCGGGAGAAACGAGATTGATTTTGATAAGTGGAATTTGAAATACGTGACTGGTTCCTTTCTACCACAAAGTCAGATCTGGGTTCTCTGTACAGACTTTTGTACTCTGAATTGAAACGTCTGGTTTGCTCCTACATTCTGGACTAGAACATCTGGAATGGCTCCTGTATTTTGGTCTAAAACATCTGGATAATTTTAGTGATTTTACTTTAAGAGGACATGAATTTCTATAATGCCCAGGCTGTTGACAACCAAAACAAAGAATTTGTTTCTTCACAGATGTTACTGCACTAGCCTGTGTTAGAGAGTCTTTTTCTTGTAACTGAAGACGAACCTCTTCTGCATTCAGGGCGCCTGTAATAGCTTTGTAGCCCTTAGTTAAAGTTTTCATCCGGCCAACCAAGAATAACTTGCACTATTCTGTCGAAATGCATAGGAAGATATCTCAGAAGTTGAAAACTAGCATATTTTTCATTAAAAGTAGGATCAATAGTTTTCAATCTGTTGTAGACTTTTAATAATCTTGTTGAAAACATGAGAATACTTTCCTGAAGTAACATCTTAGTATCACATAATTCTGAAAATATAGTCATGTGATTTGCTCTGGTATCTGGATGGAAGTATTTCAACAATGTTTCCCAAGCAACTACTGGATCTTCTATTCCATCTATTAAACGTTGATGATCTTCATCAATATTCAAATATATCAGAGATAAAGCAATGTTTTTGTTTTTGTTGAATTCTTTAAGACTTTTGGGATTCGCAGTATCATTCAAATCATCGAATGAACCAGTTTCAGTTTTTAATATCGATGGAATGGGAGCTTTTTCAGCTCCTTTTACAACCTCCCACACATTTCTCTCCATCAGAATGAAATTTATGTCTGAAGTCCATGTCTCATAGTTTTGGTCGCTTAATTTATTTATTGCGTTAGTAGCCATGGCAAAAAAGTGAACAAAATCGCAAAAAAGTTTTATTTTGAGAAAAAGATTAATTTATAAAATTTGATTATTATTATAATTATTATTATTATTTTTAAATTGAAAAACTAATATCAATATAGGCCCCCATCTTAAATAATCTAATACATTTTAAGATGGGTAAAAATTCACTTAAAGTATTTTAAGTGACTAATTATCTCGAGATAAATTTCAAGATATTTGATACATAACCTAGGCCCATAACCTTTTTGTCAGTCTATACTACTTTTTAAGTATCTGTGGGCAGATGTCATTTTACCAATACCCACCATTAGGCTAATTGCCAAAATAATTACCACGATAAGCAGAGCTGCAAATATTAAACTTTAATGCAGTTAAAACAATGCTACCTATTAGTTTAAATACCTATAAAGTATTTCATTCTATTAATAGAACCTTTAATAAATAAGAAACTAATAACATGCCAATAATTAGGCTTTCTTAAAAATAGTAAGTTTAATTTATTGATACTAAACACAGACCTGCCAACTTTTACGCATCGTGCGTAAATTTTACGCAAGATCCACATGTTTTAAGCTTTTACTGATAGCATGAATTATTTTACGCGTTTCGGTTCTTCTGGGCAAAGTTTAAAAAGGAAAAAAAATTTTATATCTTAGCACATAATGGCGATCTTTTCTTGTCAGCCATGGTGAGAAGCAGAAATTAGCACCCCATTCAACCCATCTGTGGGAAGAGAGAAATAACTTTCCGGACTGTGTGGTCGTAGCGGCTCCGAAAATGCACATGTCAAACCCTTTTTCTATCGGAGGGGGGAGGAAGCTTGAAAAACTGTAGATGAGGAAAAGAAATGGTAGAGGTATATTTTTTTTTTAGTCCCACGGATTAAAACTGAAAAGTTTTACTGAAATACTGTTCTAAAAGTTGGCAGGTATGTAAACATAAAATAATTACATAGCATAAGTTAAGTTTAAAATTTGAGAATAAAGATATTCCAATTAAATAATTCATTATCATTAACAAAAAATAAGTAAAATTATAATACTGATGAACATAACAGTTTTCAACCAAAACTATCAGACGCCAGCGTTTGATTTTCTGAATCCAGTGCTTTTAAAACACCTGGGATACGCCCTCTTTTTGACGAACTGGCATGCTTATTCAGTAAGTTAATAATTCAATCATGAATATAGAAATGCCAGATCGGCAAAGTAAAAGTTTAAGTGTGTTTGTAATAAATGATATAGGAGTATGCCGGTAAGGCATATCAGAAAAAAATAAAGTTGAAAATAACACACAAGTATTTTAAATGAATGATAAATATGGTGATAAGAAAAATTAAATAGAACAGTACTAGAGTAACAGACTACTTTGAACACACCTAAAATTTGTTAAGTATAACTTTAAAAACGTAGTTGTATCTCAAAAATTTCAGAGTGACCTTCGTATTATGCAAAGCATTGATCAGAGTATTCTTGTTCAAGGAATTCCAGGAATCAGCAATACTCCAAAGGCCATCTTTGATCGCAAACTTTTTTGAAAATCTATCATTCCCTCTCTGGAGTTGCAGAATTCTAAATATTTTCGGATAAAAGCCGTTTTATATGAGCATTTTAACGAATTTAGAATACCCTGACCCACTGGCTGGATAAAAGATATGCAATTTAGTGGTATAAAGACAACTCGGATGTTGTACTTTTCAAAAGTTTCTGCCTCAGGTTCAGCCAAACAGTTATCCAAAAGAAGCAAAATCTTCGAATTATTTGGAAGCTTTGTTTATTACAATGACTTTTAGCTTCTGGAACAAAATGCTTTTTTAACCATTCTGTAAAAAGTTCTTGGGTCATCCATGCAAGTTTATTACTTTTGTAAATAGCAGGCAAAATCTTTACATTTTTTAATGTTCGAAACCTGGAACTTTTGCCAATAACTAGCAATTTGCACTTATGAGTGCCTGCTCATTACTGCAAGCAAGAACTGTAAGACGTTCTTTGCAGTCCTTAATTCCGGATGGTGCACTTTCTTCTGACATTATGTATGTTTTTCTTCCGTATTTCCAGAATAAACCTGTTTCGTCTGCATTATACACCAGCTCTGGCGAGTTCTGACTATCAAATATTGAACTGGAAAATTCCTCACAATATGATTCAGCATTTTCATTATCCGCTGACGCTTTATGCTTAATATTCTCAATCCGTGACTCTTCTTGAATAACTTGACAAATGCTTAATATTCTCAATCGATGACTCTTCTTGAATTTGTTGAACCACCTAGTAGAATAATCACACTCGCTTTTCAGATCTAACTGTTCATGGAACACTTTTGCTTGGGCCATAATAACAACACAATTAAATGGGACTTTCTTGCTCCTCTGTTGTCGGATCCCCTCCATTAACACCATATCCAAATCTAGATTTCTTGGTTGATGCAACTTTTTACGATTTTTTATTAGTTTTGCTGAATTGTTGTTGCTGTAGAATTTCAGCAATGCTGGTTTCTGCTTTTTAAGTCATAAATTGTTGACCTTCCGACACCGTATTGTTCACATCGGGATTTTATGGATGTTCCTCCGTCTAATTTCCTCAAAATTTAAAATTTTTGCAATATACTTAGGGAAATGCAATTTCTTTTCACCTCTCTTATATAACTGTTTTCGTTAATTCTTTTAGAGATCCTCTCATGTTTGAAAATAAAATTGCTCAACTGAAGCATGGATTGATCCGATCAAACACCAAGTCACCTCTTGGCTAAAAAATATGCGCAATCCTTGGTCTTCCCCCTTCCCCTCGTATGGTTAATCCGATTGGATGATTGACATCCAATCAGGTCTATAACATTCAATCTGCTAGTCACCCTATCCTTTGACCTTGAAATATGGAATGACTCCCTGTTCTGTTTCTCCGAATGCAATATGGAATACTAGGAAGCACGGTAGATAACAATGAGACAAAGCTTCGTCACATGGTTTTCAAAATTCTTGGAATGTTGTTATATATCGATATATATCGGTATATATATATAGAGAGAGAGGGGGAGAGAGTTATATAGTATTATATTTCTTACTATAGGACAGGCTGACAAATAGAAAAAGAGAATGAAGTTTTAGGTCGAAAATATTTTTTAAACTTACAAAAAAAAAATTTACAATCTGAAAGATGGTGGGTTTTGGGAAGCCGAATAATGTATCCTATACTGTATATATATATATATATATATATATATATATATATATGTATGTATGTATGTAATTAAGTATGTATATAATGATGGATTTTTTGATATTATACTTGGATTTCTTAACCATATAGAATGTGAGATTCTTTTTTACTTATTTATCTCTGTAATGTCTATTGAAATATTATATATTTTAAATATATTGAAAAGTAAATAATTTGATATTATGTTCTGTTGTGTTCCAAGTCATGTTGGCATTGCTGGGAATAAGCTTCCAGATAATGCTGCTAAAATTGCCACTGACTTTTTACATAAAGCACTGGCATTTTTTCAGATTAAACAACTTGACAAATATTTTTTTTACTGGAAGAAGACTTGGGATTTGTAGATAAACAACAAATAACATAATATATCCTCATGCATTCTTAAATTCTCATTTGTTCCCATTTAAAAAATTGATATTAAACTTACATGCCTTCACAAGTACTGTCTCAATTAACACACAAGCACTCATTCTTGTTTTAAAGTGCTCAGATTTGTCATACATGTAATGAACCATATACAGTACGTTATTTTTTAGTTGTCTATCCTAATTTCAACAGTTCAGACTTAGTGTCTTTTAACTGCATAAATTTAGTTATATCAGATTTGATTGGGTTTAAACGCTTGAAAAATTAATTATCATTTTTACTTGTTGTTTTTTTAAATTTTATTTAAAGTTTTATTTATTTGAATCTGTTACATAAACTTTTATTGTATTTTTAATTCATTCCATCTCATACATTTACTAGCCTTTTATCACAAAGTTTCTACTTCTAGTTTTAAATATTGTAAGGTGCAGAAATGTCCAATATTGAACATTGCACTTATAAACTTCACAATCAATCAATCAATGTAATGGGTTTTTATATTTAATAAATATTTTATGACTTCTTGTTCAAGAATTTTAAAAGTAAATTAGGTGGTTTTGCTTAGGCTTTATTTAAAGAGAGAGAGAGAATCCCCATTTTACTTATATTTATTTGTGTATTTAATAATCTCCTATCTTAAAAGCTTAGGTGATTATCAAAATAATGGAAACATCTGTGAATAAAATTGACATTTTTAAATGTATTTCATAAGCATTAATAACAAGCATTTTTTATAAATAGGAAAATACACATTCTGGTAGTATATGGTAGCTTTATTAAAATTTTGTTAGTCTTGGATTTTTTTCAAAAGTGTGAAATGTTGGACCTCTCTGATTTTGAGAGACCAAATTGTAAGAGATCATCTATCTACAGAAAGTGTGACCAAAACATCTCAACTTTTAAGTGCTTTTAAAAGTATGGAGTCTAAATTTATTAAAGCATTCACACAACACAGCAACACAAGCTCAAAAATAAGCTAAATAGATTAAATAAGGTCAGTGAAAAAGACCAACAGGTTTTGAAGCAGATTATATTGTCTAAAAAGCAAACAACTGCAATAAAAATTGTCCACAAAGCTTAATCATTATCGAGATTTTCCTGTGTCATTGAGAAGACACCTTAATAAACATTCACAGCAGAGAAGCAATTTCCAAGCTGCTTGTCACAGATGTTAATTCCTAATGTTGTTTATAGCAGGGTCACATTCATAACATTTGGTCAAATAATAAGTGAAAGAAAATAATGTGATCTGAAAAATCATTTTTCATGCTTTTCTTTACAACAGTGCAGGTGCATGTTTGATGGACTTCTGCACAAGCGTAGGATCATGATTGTTTTCTAACAGTCAAGCATAGAGGTGGATCAATCATGATATAGTCAGCTGTTGGTCAGTCTACTAATTGTAATCCTGATGAAAAGATCACTGGGGAAGGAGTATTGGGAAATTTTAGCCGACCAGGCTTTTGTCCTTTTATCCAAATTTCGTTTCTTAAGGGAGATGGAATTTTCCATGATGATATGCCCCTGTCCATGTAGCAGGACTTGCCCAATCATGTTTTGATGAAATTGAGACTGAAGTTAAACGTCTATCTTGGCCCGCACAGTATCATCCAACCTCAATGTAATTGAACCGATATAGTTCATCATGTTTGTATATTTTGTCACATTTTTCTATTTGATAATGGAATGTGAAAAAGTGCATTGCATTTAAATGTTAATAATTCATTGAAATATTTATGAGAAAATTATTTATTTAGCTAATTATAATTCCAATTGATATTTTGCTTTTGTAGTCGTTTCAAGTCTAACATACCACCAAAGACTGAAAGCAATGATGGAAGCAATGCATCAAATTCAAATGGAGTTGCTAGTCAAACTGATAATCCTCCATCTCAGCCAGCTCCAGTTCCTCAGCACCAGCATCAACAATATCTGGGTGATGCATCTGCTGCCATTCCCAATTTCATTGACATCGATACCCTTAACTTTCCTCTTCCAGATGGAATCACTAATGATAATCTTGAAACATTTAAACTTTTGTACAGAGAACACTGTGAGGTGAGAAATAGCAAGTTTTTAAATTATCTTCGTGATCAAAATATTTTGTTTTTTATTTAAAATTTACTAATTCTCCCTATAGTTTATATGTTTTGTAAAATGAAACTTGTGATTTATTATTGCAGATTTGGCAAGATTTTAACGAGGTTTAAAAAATAAAAATATTTTAATCTTAGTTTGTTTAAATAGAGAAATTTGAACTTTACATAATTGAAAACTAATGGTTAAGTTGAATTAATCATTCATATAAAAAAATCTGGCCTTGTAAGCCTTATCAAAATGTAGACAATAAAACTGACTGGCCATGTGATTTTAATTAATAAAAATGTTTCTGAAAAGATTTATTTTAATAAGAACTAAATAAAAAGATATTAAAGTTAAATGGCAAGCTAGAAAATTAATAATTTATATGGAGAAAGGAAAGAAGATAATGATGTACCCAGTGAGAATAAAACTTATTTGTGAAGTTTGTTATTACATATTTAACATATTAGTGCTTTAAGATTAAATGATATTGTTATAAAAGTTGTAATTAAAAACAGTCTTTCTAAAAAGTTGCTGTTCTTTTAAAAGTACTATAATTTGTTTTTGAAGATCATCTACTTTTTTCCTTTAAATAGAGCAATCAGTATAAATTACCTTTCAGTTTCAGTAATTTATTATTACTAGACAAGTATTTTGTTTTTGATTGAAAGAATGAGAGTGCATGAAGTTAATTTCTTTAAAAAGTAATATTGAAATTCATAACAAGTCCAACAAACATATATTTTTAGGAGTCCAGAGTATCTGATTGTTGGTGTGGTTCAATATTTTTAACCCAGTATTCATGTTATGTATACTAAGCCAATGTATATGTGTTTACGTTGGTTTAATACGCATATGATTCTACTTCGGTAAAAATCAACAGACTTAATTCTTATGTCAAGATGAAATTATCATATAAAAATATTATTCCTATATTTTATATTTTTGTATGTTTTTAGTATTGAAGTTATTTCTAATTGCATGATAAAAATGATTTTTAGTTATAATTTGAATTTTTCTTTTAGAATTTTTTAGATGCTGTTGTTAATCTTCAATTTGCTCTAGTGGAAACGCTATGGCAATCTTTTTGGCGAAATTATAACAGTGGAATCAATAGAAGGTTTGTGTTATATCTTGATTTATGAAATCAATTTTTTCATGCAATTTGTTTGCATTTACTAATGCATGTTATTTGATTGTTGATTTTTATGTTTCACTTATTTTGCTTAAAAGTTATGCTAGGGTATATTTTCAAATAAATTTTTATTTTAGGGATCAAGAAAAATTACTTGGCAAGAATAAATTTTTTCAACTGTGCAAATATGAACCTGTTCTTCACTTTATGCGAAAATGTGATTACCAATTTTATCAAAATTTAGTTGATGTACTTATACCTGATGTTTTACGCCCAATACCTAGTAAGTCACATTTTTTTTAATTCAAAGTATAAAAATGTAACTATTTTGTACGAAATTTCTTATCATTGCTTTTAAGGAAAAATCTAGTCTAATTTTATGTATATAAAAAACTTGTTAAAATGATATACTTATTTAAAAAAATAATCTTTGTCTCTGATTTGTAAAATTTATAAGCTAAAATAAAGCAAATATATGTCAAAATCATCTCCCGTTTTTGGTTAACATCTTTAAATTACTTATTTTGAGTATTTATAATTTTGTTTGATTATAATTAATAGGTTCATTGACACAAGCTATTAGAAATTTTGCAAAATGTTTAGAAACATGGCTTTCAACTGCAATGACTGGCTGCCCAGAAGAAGTCATAAAAATTAAAGTGAGTATTTTTGAAAATGTTTATATTTTAAATTTTATAATCTTTTAAAAGCTGCGATAATTTTTTTTCTTTTTACAAAATTTGCGTATAAAATGATTAATTATGATAAAATATTTCTTCATTTTCTCTATAATTGTAGGACATAAATGTTTTATTTAATTAAAAATTGTTCATTGAATAAAAATAAAGGTAAAAAATAGTTTTTTCTGTCACTAGTTCTATTCCATTTGTTTGATTTCCTATTCGATTTGTTTGATAGATGAGTGCAGTAAGTGCCTTTGCTCAGACTCTGAGAAGATACACATCGTTAAACCACCTTGCCCAAGCTGCCAGAGCCGTCCTACAAAACTCTTCACAAATTAATCAGATGATGGCAGATTTGAACAGAGTTGATTTTCACAATGTCCAGGTATATTCTAGGATCCTATTATTCCTCTAGTAAAATGGATATTTTTTCTCTTTGTATTTTAATATCCTTTGCATTCACTAAATTCACTATTTTGTTCTAAATGACATTTATGTTGTATCGAGATGGTTTGAAATTGTAATCAAAGATACAGCGATTGTGATTATTTTTATAAATTTCTTTTCAACTTTATTGCTATAAAGCTTAGCATCATGATTTTGATTGAAATCTAATATTTTAGTATTTTGTTTGTTTACTCTATTTGCAAATAAAATTGCCACAACAAGAAGACAACTGGGCAGGAAAAAGATATGATATTCAAATAATTAGCTTTTTTGAAGAAATTCATATGAAATGAACAGTATGCTGTTAAAATGAAGAATAAGAGGACATAAATCATGGGTGTCTAAACTATGGCCGTTCGTGGGACGCATGGCAAAAAAATTTCAACTTTCTTTCAAACGCTGTTAGAAACGTTGTTTGGAACATATTATTAATAAATTGATTTTTTTCCTTGAAGTCTCAATTATAAATCATTCAAATGCCCTGTTAAGTCTACTAAAAAAGCTAAATCTGAAACCCAATCTTCGTCTTCAAATTCAGTCACAGGTTTCCCTTTTGATTCCATAAATATTTTTATTTCAGTTCTTAAATTGTAAAATCTTTTGAGCATTTTCCCCTTACTGAGCCATCTTACTTTTGTATAATAAATAACGTCTGCAAATTCAGTGCCCATTACCTTGAGAAACTCTTGAAATTGTCTATGATTAAGTTCTTTTGCTCTTATAAAGTTAATGGTTTTTATAACAACGCTTAACACACTTTCCATTTTTTTAAATTTTTCCACGCAAATTGTCCTGATGTACAATACAATGATATGCCATCAAGATCATATTGCCAGCTGCATCGGTGATGATTATGATAGCTGATAAATTTTTCTTAGATAAGGAAAACCTTTCCATCGTCGTTTTTAATGCATGGAATAAATCTACAGACTTGGTTATGTCTTTTAACGATACTAAAGCAGCCATTTCTTCAGTGATATTATAATGTTCATCGATTCCTCTTATAGAAATTGCCAATTGTGCTGTATCAGAAGCGTCAGTGCTTTAGTCCATGTCTAACGAATGAAATTTAAAATTAGTACAATTGCTTTTTAAAAACTTTTCAACTGCATTCCCCAACTCTTCAATTCTTGTGGCTATAGTTTGGTGTGATAAACTGATTTTAGAAAATTCCATCTATTTTCCAGGGCAAATTATGTTTGCTACGCTTTCCATGCATTCTTTTATAAATTCGCCGTCAATAAAAGGTTTTGATTTTTTCGCTATTAAATTTGCTACGACATAACTTGCTTTTACAATGTCATTATTTTGAGTAGCTGTCTTTTTAAAAAAATTTGTTCAGACGATAGCCCATTTTTAGTTCTGTGACTTTATCTTTACGGCAAACACCGAGATGTACATCGTATTTTGTGGCATGCTTTTGACTAAAATGTCGTTTCAAATTGTAGTCTTTAAAAACTGGCACAAAGTCAACATATTAAGCAAAGTGCTTTATAATTCTCCTCCATAAAAAAGTATTTCTCTGTCCAGTTTTTATTAAAAACTCTTTTCATCTTCAATTTTTCTTTTTTTAGGTTCTGGTTGTTTTTTAATGACATGGAGGCCACCTAAAAAAAATTTTATATTTTAATTTTATGAGCAAATATCTATAGTGAATATGATTTATTCATATCTTTTTAAAGAATTTGATACAAAAATTAGGAAATCAAAATACAATGCAATTTATTGCATACAAATATTGTAATTCTTCAAAGAATATTAAATTTTTTTGAGATTGTTTTACACGATATTTTAACAAAATAGTAAAGATAAGTTAATAAATTTTGAAATTTCAAATGAATATGTAAATTTTATAAATCAAAACTGAATACTGAAACTGGGACACAAGGCACCAACTGGTACAGTAATGGAAGTAAGGCAGATAGTGGAAGGAAAAGTAGAACAAGGTGCCGGAACAGTCAGATTTGTGCGGTGAGATGGATAATACTCTCGTAGAGGAAATAAAATCTCTCTACTCCACTACTAACTAATTTGAATGCTGGTAATGCTGTCTTGAAAACTGATTGTGGACCGGTCAGGGATCCCTTTTATAGACTCGGAGAGCATGAAGAATTTTCTGGAACACCCCCAGCTGTAGAAGACAAGATTGGGGCAAGTCGGTGCGTGATGTAGGAACTGGCATGTGACCATGCACCCAGATCAGGCGCAGAAAGGGATTCAACAAGAAGGCCAACAGGCTGGTTCGATTTTGCAAATGTTTGATGGCCCCTTTTTCTGAGAGGGCTCCCTTTGGCCAAAAATCAAAATACAATTAAATATACTGCATATAAATTTGACCAGGGAAGAACAATGCAGTGCAACACTGCATTGTACAAACTCTGGGAAAATTTATTGCTTCTACTCTTACACGGGGGTGAGGAAATCTTCGGAAACAAAAAACTACATTTTCGGGCGTTTTGGTATTTTGAGTACCCTTAAGAGTTCAAGCCTCGGTATTCAAAGGGTTAAAGAGTTAAATTTTTATTTCAAACTAAATGTCAGCAAATTGATTATATATGAAAAATATTGCAACATTAATTTTTTTAATAAAAATGTGTAAATTTAAATATTTTCATAAATTGCGTTTGGGCCGCATTTTGACAAGCATGACATAAATGTTAGTAAAAAGAGAAATTTATTTAACATTGCATAGAAAAGTCAAGATTTCTTGAACACAAATTACATTTGAATCTTATTTGGTGAAAATACTTTATATAAGAAAGACATTCTCACTGTCACATATCTGACATTGATAGACATTGAATTATTGCCTCCTAATATGTTAGTTTATCAGATCACTTTATTGTCAAATCTGTCAGTTAAGGTTCTATAACTATATGTAGAATATGAAATTGGTGGATTCAGGGCGGTCATCCAGAATGGTATCCTGAATCTTGGTGATCCACAATCATTAACAGAGAAAATAGGCATTGTACTTGCACATCATTAATGAATCATACAGCTGAATTGATTACTCATCATGCCCTTGTGCTCATGGTCTGATTTAACTAATGCAAGTGTGTACTGATGGACAGTTATGGAACTTAAATTGTACAAAAATTCTCGTTTGTGAATCCTTAAAAATATATATAAAAAAATTTAATAACTTTGGTATTTTTTTAAAATTGAATTTTTGATTGTGAAAGCAGCTTTGCTAAAAGCATTTTGTATCAAATTCCAAATCCAAAATAATTTATCTCTATCTGTCAGGGCCTCCTATTTGGTTTATGAAGTCAGAAAGGCCCTTTATGGAGCTGAAGTGTACCTAAAGTAGTATTCAAGTAAGGGCAAGGGCATCACTTTCATATACAATAGGGTACATTGTTGTCTCACTCTTATAACTGAATTTAGATTCTAATTATGCTGGTTACACTTTTTAACGATTTTATTGTTGTATGGGGTTTTGCAAAAGTAATTATTACACAAAATCTTAATTTTAATGTATTCGTTCTTTTTTAGAATTTCCTCTACAAAACCCCACTAACCAACGAATACTCCTATAGTAATTTCTACCTCTGATACTGAAGGATTCGTTTTTGCTTTTTCGGTTGATTTACTCTGGATTTCCTAATCTGGTAAAGGCAGGTCTACCTCAGAAGTTTTATTTGCATGAGCATTTTTAATCTCAGAAAATGAAAGGTCCACCCAGCTTTGAGTAATTGGGTAAGACAAGACTCTCGAGCAGCTCGTGAGGTATAATAGAGGCTCTATTAATACACCACAATTACAATGTCATTCACCTTAGGCACAGTTCGCATAACTCCAAGGTTGTGGGAAGGTGTTTGCAAACTCTTAAAGAATTGTCATTTGCAAAAAACAGATGTTCTGCTATCCGTTTTCGAGATATAACTTTTTTTTATAAATATATATATATTTCTATATATATTTGGTTTTTAGATAAAACTTTTTATATAGAAAAATAATATTATGCATTTATATATTTTTTGTTTACATTCTGTCATTTCATTAAAAGCATATTTATTGTTCTACTCAAAAAGTAGTGTACATCAAATATGCTTAATTTTTTTATCTATTTTTCTGTATATGTATATATTTATAAATATGTATAGATGTACATGTTACAATGAAAGACTGAAATCTGATGAATGTCAACTTTCACCCATAAATGTCAACATTCACATTGTTATTTGGGGTACCTCTCAAATATTAGCTAAATACCCTTCTGACTTACACTGGCAAATGTCATCTAACACCATGCACCATAACTAATGCACTAGCATGGTGAATGATGAACATGTTGGAGATACATATTTTCTTCTCTATATTTCAATCACTATAAAACATCACAATAGTGATGTAACTTTTTCATCTCTCTTTCTGAGAGGAGTGACCAAGAACTTAAAACAATCAGTACATTCTAAATGAGAAAAGAAAATAATGTAAATTTAAAATTTTCTTAATTATGTTATTCAAATCATTTATTGCAATTATCTTTTAAATTGTACTAAAAAAATTTAAATTCAATTTGTTAATATCAAATAATTGAAGTACAGATTTTTAGTCAGTCATATTGCAAATTTAAAGAAAAAATTGATGGATAAGAGATTTATTGCTTAGTTTTTGAAAATGTTTAAGTTAATTATTTTATTTTAGTAATATAAAAAATTATGATAATACTTGTTTGAAACTATGTTTTGATTATTTTTCTAAAGTAACTTAACTTTATTTAAATTTACAGCTATAATTTATATCTTTTATATAAAGTTGTAATTAATTTATAACAGGAGCAAGCTTCCTGGGTTTGCCAATGTGATGAAACGACAGTTCAACGTCTTGAACAAGATTTTAAAATGACTTTGCAGCAACAGAATTCACTTGAGCAGTGGGCTCAATGGTTAGAAGGAGTTGTCGACTTAGTATTGCAACCATACGAAGGCAAAACTGATTTTCCTAAGGCAGCTCGTCAGTTTCTTTTGAAGTGGTCTTTTTATAGGTACTTTTCTTTCTTTTTTATTGAATGTTATAGTAATTTAAGTAAATTTTGTTTTAATAGAATACGAGGTTTAAATAAAAGTTTTACAAATTATTTACACATAAATGTTTATGTAGTTTTAAATTGAGAAATGATTGTAACAAATATCTACTATTAAACATTTGTACTTTGTGTTTTATTTTTCAGTGTAGACCAGTGGTTCTTAACCTTTTTAAGCCGCGACCCAAATTTGGGAAATATGTTCATGTCGCGACCCAAAAAAGTCAAAATTTTTTCATTGCTTTATTTTAGATCGTATTTTTAAAAAATCTTCAATCCTACGATGATGATTTTTTTTAACTTACAAATTTTTTATTTATTTTTTTGACCAAATTAAAATATATTTATAACTTTTTGAAAATAATTGACATTTTAACTTATTCCTAAAAAAAAAAAAAGAAATATCAATACATATGTTAAATCTTTTAAATTTTAAATGCAAGTCATACAGTTTTAATGAGAACCTTGTGCTTGAATACATTTTGAAAGATCTTCAAACCTCGGTTGAATGCTTGTCAAGGAACATCTTATATCTATTTCAGGATTTAACTTGTTCCGGTAATTGTTTTTGATTACACACAGGTTAATGGGTGTTTCTTTTCTCTCAAAAAAATTAGACTTCTGTCCGCAATGATAATATTCTTTGAACAACTTTGCCCCGGGACAGCCATCTAACTTCAGAATAATATAATAAATGTTCGTATTCTGCACCAAATTCAAAACACAGTTCGCGGAAAATTCTACAGTTAAGAGCTCTTGATTTGATAAAATTGACTACCGCAACAATTTCATCCAAAACGATACATAATTCTGGTGATTATTTTTTTGAAGCAAGATTTTGTCTATTTAACAAACAATGAATCGATATAATTTGTGGATTCATTTATTTTGCTCTTGTCGAAAATCCCTTTTGAGATGCTGTCATGGCAGCTGCACCAGTCGATGCAAATACTGAAACACTGATTCCAATTTAATCCTTCTTCTTTAAAAAACGAATCGACCATAAGAAAAATATCTTCAACTCTAGTTGTTGTTGACATTGGTTTGCAAAATAAAATGTTCTCCTGTATATCTGTTAAACTTGGATACCGCACGTAAACCATGAGTTGAGCATCTTTACTTACATCTGTCGTTTCATCCACTTGAATACTAAATAAACCAGCAATTTTTATAGCAGAAATAAGTTGATTCTTAATATCAAATGACATATCATTAATTCGTAAACGAATTGTATCATTTGATAATGGTATCTTTTGTAATTTCTTTGAACTTTCATCTCCGCACATGATACGTGCCATGTCAATGGCAGCAGGTTTTATAAGTTTTTCAGCAATATTATGGGGTTTCTTTTGTCTTGCAATATACCAAGACACATAAAAATAAGCAAGTGTAGCTTATTTGGCAGAATTTATAAAATCATTACTACTTGGTGCATCCAAACGCTGTCTTTTTAAATCGGCTTCTTTTCTTTCGAAAAAAGTACGATCTTTTCCCTCAAATGAAAAATTTTTATGTTTTGCATCAAAATGTCTTTTAAATTTGTTCGATTTCATCGATTCATTACTTAATATTTCACTGCACAACACGCATTGCGGCCTGTTCACTCCTCGATCATAAATGCAAGTAAAACCTAATTCTAAAAATGCTTCCTTGTATTCACGTTTTGCCATTATTAGGGTGATTACAATTTTACAATACGCACTGCAGCTTGATCACTCCACTATTAATAATAAGACAAAATTTGTTTCTAAAATGTTTGTATTCACGTTTCACTGTTATTCACAACACAATATGCAGAAACAAGTTTTTGACAGAGATCTTACTGAGTCTGCGTGCACGCAAAGCAATGGCGTGCGTATTACCAACACCTCATAGAAGAGAAAGCCTCAGGACAGGAATTGGACATCACTTCCGGAAGGGATTCGCGGAGAGCGGTAGAACCGAAACATTGTATTAGGGAATAACTCTTCTAGGAGGTGTTGGTATTACTTATTATTTGGGGTGTCCTACCTTTACGTACGGTGCAATGAAATTAAGAGTTTCAGCAGCAAGCCTGCCAGCCTTGCACATAAATTCAAAATCTTCTTGTGAATATTACTAACTTTTTTGGTTCGACTCAGCGCGACCCAAGAAATATGCTTCGCGACCCAATTTCGGGTCGCGACCCATAGGTTAAGAACCGATGGTGTAGACAACTGATTCTGATAAATATATAAACTCATATTTTATTTTCATTGTTTAATGTATTTCTTTTTCAACACATTTGCTGTCACTGAAGCCCAACAGCATCAGCATGGCGTAATCTTGTATGCTGATGATGATTGACTGAGATAAGTTATATGCTTTATTTTTAGTGTGGCTAAAGAGTTTTAACAAGGAGGTTTTTAAGACATGTTAAGTAAAGTAATATTTTTATATTTTAATGAGTGGTTCTTAAGTTTTATGTGCATTTGTAAAAATGATCTACAGTATATTTGGCTTCTGAAGATGGATATATAAATTTTAGTGATAGTGAATGTGTTAAGTAAAATAGAATTGTGAGTTTTTTTAAAAGGGAAGTTTTTCTGTGAATTTATCACTATCTTATGTTTTTTAAATGATTATTTTTATATATAAATTAAATTTTATTACTTGTTTTAAAAATAGATTTGAATTGAATTTCACATCAAGTTCCCATTTGTTAAATTTCTTTGTAAACTCTTAAACATATAAAATCTATTAATGTATTCTTTATTTTAGTTCCATGGTTATCAGAGACTTGACACTTAGGAGTGCAGCCAGCTTTGGTTCTTTTCACTTAATACGCCTCTTATATGATGAATATATGTTCTATTTGATTGAACATAGGGTTGCAAAAGCTATAAATGAAACTCCTATTGCTGTCATGGGAGAGGTAAGTGAAATTTACTTTAAAAGAGGGAATATTTTTTACTTAATAGAGCAGAACTTACGTATTTCTTATGTTTAAAATGTTATTCTTAACATTTAATATTCATGTTTTTTTTTTAATTCATTGCTTTAATTTGTTCCTTTTATTGTGTAATCTTATATTTTTAACTATAAATATGCTATTACATACCTGCCAACCTTGGAGGAAAATAAATCAGTAGATTCTACTGATTTTGAGGGAAAAATCAGGAAATGTTAGTAGTGACAGTTTAGTTAGCAACAGAATATTCAAAACTCTAGTACCACAAAAAGACAATCCATTCTTTAAATTATATATTCTGAGAATGATTTACTTTAAAAATATTTTGTGTTAATTTTAATTTTTTAATAAAATATTCATCAACCTTATAAAGGAACTATGAAAGATAAAGGATATACTACATATAAAAAATAAACTTTAACTTTTATATCTCAATTTTTTTATAGGGCAACTTTTACTACACTAGTGCAAGTATTAAACTTAATTACATAAAAACATAAAATTCATTATTAAATAAATTTAATTCAGTGACAGATAACTTTATTTGACGGAAATATTTTCCTAATTAAATTATTAATAACTATAATATTTCACTTAACCGACTCAGCGGCTCAGAAAATTTCAAGATTATGCGAAACATATTTCTTCTTTAAAAGCAGATGTACTACTTTTACCCTCTTCCCTAAACTATACAAAAATCGTTGACTGTTTCCCATTCTCATTGGGAACATTTCCTACCCCCTGAAAACTGTCACATCGCTCAATTTAGAGGGAGGGGATGTCACTTACTACTAACTACCCTATCTAGGGTTGTATGTATTTGCCAGAAAGAGTTGTACATCCCAATAAAAGTGGTTAAAATGAAAACGTATATCTATTTTTGTATAAAACTTAAAAAGCAAAAATAATTAATAAATAACTGTTTTTTGTTTTATTGAAAATGTTTGAAGATATTCCTCAGTGTTTTTAGGTTGACTTGGTAAAAAATATGAAATTCAAAGAAAAATGGTATCCACAAATTATGATGTTTTAGATTTTTTACGCAGTTTAATTAGGAAAGTTGCTTGTCACATTTTCTTGTATATTTATCATTTTCTGTATAATGGAAATTTTTCTTTTTGAATGAGACACAGAAGCTTTTCAAATTTTTATTACAGTAAGATAAAATAATGTTAGTAAAAATACATTTTCTCACATTATATTTTTCTTACCACAAACAAATATTTACTTTATATGAATACATCTATGTAGTAATTAGTGTGGTGTTTATATGAAAATAAAAGGCTTAAATATTTTTCAAATTTTATAATGTTATTTTCAAAAACATTAATTAAAGCTTTTTAATTTATTCATCTATAAATGTTTTGAGTTTAAACAAACATAACATTAGAAAATTTGCATAACATTGTGAATAAATGTGTGTTATGTTCTTGGTTTATATTATTTCTGAAAAATTACTTTCACTTTATATTTAAATATTTGGAAAAGTTTTTTAGCCCAAAAAAATTCAATGTTTACAAAAAAAGGATTAATTTTCATTTCTGTATTATTGTATATGAAAATAAAACTATTTAATGCAAAATACATGTAGATAAACTTGCATTAACATTGTTCTGTATAAGAAATTTTAACACATTATATTTGCTGATTGTGCACTTTCTTAATTATGATATTTCTTATATATTTACATTCTAAAACAATATTATCAAAATCATTTATTACTTTTACAATTTTTTCTTTCATATTAAAAAAACATTATTTATAGATATTTTTAACAAGATATTTATTAAATTAAAGTTATATTTTAATCGAAAAGAATTCCAAGTGATGGACGAAAAATAAATTGCCTAAAACACATTATTTGTTAAGTATTCAATATACTTATTCTCATTAACTCAAAATAATATTCTATTATTATGAAGCAATCTGGTGAAATAGAAAATGAATTTGAAACTCAAAAGAATTTAAATAAAATTTTTTCAATGTATGTGACAACCTTTTTTTAAGAAAGCTTTTCCTAAGCACCTCTTCCTTTTTCCTAAGCACTTTAAATTATTTGAGAGAGGAAGAGAGAGAGAGATTATTGTGTGCCGTTCTTATTATATATTTACTTTCATTTGGAAATACATTTTTCTCAATTCTTGGAGTTAAACACTTTGATAGACCTCATAGTGATTTGAAATATATATACTGCTATTTAGTAATTTATACTAATAGAAGAGTTGGTGTGTTGCCTATAAGCTCAGAGGATATGTAACATGAAAGCGAACAATTGATATTGAATGATAAAAAGTTTAGGATTTAATTCATTAGATTTTAGATTTGAATTTTTAAATTTCAAAAACTAACTGGAAAGAATTTATTGATTTACTTATGATTTTTATTGATCTAAATTTCCAAAAATACTTTTGAACGTAATGTGCTCTGTTATGTAAGTTCTTAGTTATTATAAAAGTAGAACATAATCATCAATTTGTGGCAATGAATCATAGCAAGAAAGCAATTTCTCATCTGTTTAGAATAATCAGAAAGTATTATTTACATGATTAAAATATCATCCGCTTTCATTCTTTCCCTGACTAACAGGAAACATGCTTAAATCGTAAAAGAAGTCACACATGAATAGTTTTCTTCCTGGAAACAAACTCCTCTCACGTATATAAGAATCCGTTTGAAATAGTATTGTCGAATACTTAAAAGAATTTTAGAAAAAATAATTTTAGCCTTCAATATTCAACTGTCTTGATCATTAAATTCGGAAAGGTTTAATGAAATTTATTCACAGTAAGAATTAAATGAATACATATAATTAAAAACAAAAACAAAAGAATGTTATTTAATTTAGCAAAAGCACCAGATTTATATGAAGAAAATTGATAATACTGTATTGCTTTCTATTGACTTTTCAATTCCTGTAAAATAATACATAACAATATACCAATAATTAATTATTCTTTCATTATAAGAAAATATTTTCATACAAAATGGTGCTGCATTCGCAACATAATATTACGCGCTCATGCGAATGAAAAACATTTATAAATTATATCTTTTTTATATAGTCTCCTAATTAAAAAGATTTTGTAGATAATATAGTATCTTAATTTAAAATTTGAATTTTGATTAAGAGATATAAATTTTCTTAGTGTATTTATTCTTTCTTTTACTGATTAGAGACTTATTTTACTGTCATTCCTAACTAAAACTTATCTCAATTATATTTTAAATAAATGTATTTATATTTTTCATTAATATGATTTTAATGACCCAATAACTCGTATGTGGAATATACCATTTTATGTTTAAACGATAAATTTTGAAAATTAATTTTTAATTCAAATAAGAAGAGTAAAATAGTTGTTTCACGATTTTACAACAATTTTAACTACAGTAAATCTCTAGTTAAGATTATTATATTTAAAAATTCCTTTTATATCTAATATGGATCTCTTTAAAGATAATTATCTGTAGAATTAACGCGCATATTAATAATTTGCTTATTTTAAAAATAAATTTGGTAATAAAATAATTATTTTCTGTAGGTTAAACGTTTAATTGATTAGATACGGCAAAAATGTGATTTCAACTAATTCATTCCCTTTCACATTTCAACTAATTCATTCCCTTGCACACACCTTCAAAAATAAAAGAGCTAAAACTATTTTCTACATTAAAAATTTTAGCAAAACAATTCTACTAAGAATTTTATTTTCATTAATTCCTTACTAGGAGTTTATTGTTACGTCATGTAGAAAAATTATGACATGTATGCAAGTAAATAAAAAAATATATAGAGCCAAATGACTTTCACAGCAGAACAAGGATAATATCAGAAATTTTGTAATTTCATTTTTACTAGAGAAAATTTCCGATCATGAAATATGCTTAAGAAATAATATCTTTTCAATATTGATATATATTAAAATAATGACTTTATTTGGTGTAATAGTAAATATTGTTGATATATTTTTCAATATTATGTTTCATTAGAAAGAAATAATAATCAAAACATGTATATTAATATCTCATATAATTAATATCTCTGCCAGTTCTGGTGAGGAATAAAAATTATCCAATGTTAGGCAATATCCTTTATTTAACAGTTCTCTCGCCAATGTCAGAACAGTTTTTGTTGCTACGCCACAAGGAAAACCCATTTCTTCAAATTCTGTCCCCTTTCCTGTATATATAAGGGAATTCCAAATGTAGCCACTTGAAGATTCACATAGTTGGAACATTTTAATGCCAAATCGTGCTATTTTCGTTGGAATGTATTGTATCCAACCAAGCCGTCCTTGATATGGCATCAACGACTCATCAATCGAAATATCACGATCTGGTACATAAATGTTTTTAAAGTTTTTGATCACTGAATCCAGTATAGAACATATTTTTCTCAGTTTCTTCGGTGGTTCCTCTGAATTTTCCTTTGAAAAATGGAGAAATTTCATGATAAGGCTATACCGTTTTTCACTCATAACCCAAGAAATAAAGGGAGTACTTATAATCTTTCGCTTCGACCATAACCATTTTTCTACAGGTTTTTTTATTATACCCTGTAAAAGAAGAAGACCGAAAAAAACTTTCATCTCTTGAACGTCAGTGGGATACCACTGATGCGATCTTGATTTTGGAGTAAGAATATTCTCTTGTAAATAATTATCAGCATACAAATTAGTTTCTTCAACAATCGTTTCAATTAAAGAGTCATTCATAAATAGTTCAAAAAATTTAAGTAAATCTTTTGGATCGGGAGCTTGCACTTTCATTCCAGGAGAACCTGTGAATGGAAAACGCGGTGGTGCTGGAATTTCATTATTCACGGGACACCATTGTCTGACATAACTTATGTCATCATCTTCAGATTCTTCCGATTCAGAAGAAAATATGTCATTAGATGTTAAAAGAGAAACTTCATCTTCACTGTCACTAGCCATTCTTTCATAAATATCAAAATATATTCTCTATGGATCTAAAAGTCATTCACGATAACGAACCTTTGCTAGGAATAACATACTTTTGAAGGAGAGGGAAGGAATGAAACAAGGTGAGAAAAAGCAGTTTCTCATGTGTCTACTTCAACTAGAGTAATTGATAAAATCCCCTTTCATTCCATCTGTAACTAAATGGAAACATCTTTAACCACACAGGAAGCCACATGTGCAATGAATTATCTTCCTTGAAACGAAGTCTTGACGTATATACTGGGGATATATGGGAAAGAGAAGCTGTTTGAAACAGTACTGTTAATAGTCGAATGCTTGTAAAAACTGTAGAGAAAATTAATTTAATACCTCAACCTTTAGTATTCAACTATCTGTGATAAAAAAAAAAAAAATTCGCAAGGTTTTAAGGAAAGGAAATAATTAAGTGAAAAATGTTTGAATACTATAGGAGCTATTTATAACTACTGCTACATAACAAAAAATATAGTAGTATTAATATGATAGAAACAAAATGATACAAAACAAATTTTGCTTATCAAATCATAAAAGATTACAGGAATCTTATAAAAATTTTCAACTTTATAAACATTCTCTTTTTTTATATAAGTATATTAGAATTTTGGATAAAAAATTTCCAAACAGCAATTTATTTTAAATTTTAAAAATTCTGAAAACAGAAAATTTCAAAAATTACGTTAATAATTCAAATTTAATATCCTTGATTGCATTTCAACTACATTTTATTTTTTGAAAGAATAATTTTATTTCATTTTTTGTTATTTTGTATTGTTAACATTAACAATAATAAACGATTTAATGACTTAAGAGATAAATACCTAAATCCGAAGTTAAGTCTGAAAATTTGAATTTAATCATATAGTTCCTTTTTTAAAAATTATCTCAAATGTTTTCAAAATTCAAATGAATTTTTACGTACAAAAAATGCAAGTATTCTTTTCTATATTGTAAGGTCGTTGAAATGGGAGCCAGCGTACAAAAAAATTTATATAATATGTGCTAAAACAGTATTATGCTTTCAATATAATGAATATCACAAAGTTATATATCAAGAATTAAAATCGAAAAATATTATCAAAATTGAAAAAAGTAATTATTATTTAAATTGACAGAGGGTATATTCTTAAGACTTGAAAAGCTAAACAACAAAAATTTTTATAAGCATTTATTTTTCTATTCTTAACATTTATCTATTACTAGTTTAGAAAAACATTAATGTTTTAGATTATCACAAATTTACTTAAGGCGAAAAAGTTATGTTTGGTATCGAAAGATTACTTATTTATTTATTTTATAAATTCAGAGCACACCTTTATATCTAAATTGATCAGTTTTATGAACGTTAATGAATATTCAATAATGAATCTTTTTTTATAATTATATTTTTAGATCATCATATAACTAATGTATTATAGGTTTTCCGTGAATTTGTTAATTTTCTTTAATATGGTTTATTTTTACTCAAATAAATAACACCATATTCCTATAAAAAAGATTAGCTAGCAATTTAAATATTGTATTAATATATATATATTATATTTTATAATAAACAATGATTATTTTGCGAGCTCAAATTCATATGTATTTTAAGAAATTAAATAATTTTTCCATAATTTGAACAGCTAATTAATTTATTTCTAAGCCAATATCTCATTTTGAACTTAATTTTATTTCTGTAATCAATTTTGTCCATTAAATATAGTTAATCATATTTATGTCATCTATATCTTGTTATCGTTAATTCAGATTGTAACAACACAACTAAATTTAAACATTCTATGATTTCTATAGTCATATAACTTTAGCATACTATTTCATTCAGATTTTTCAAAGTGAATGTTCTTTGTTTTCAAAACTTTAATTTTTTAAAAAGAAGTTTAATTGAAATATATAATGCGTTTATTATATTTTTAAATTTAAATAACACAATAAATCGTATATGGAATATACCATTTTATTTTTCAAAGATAAACCAGAAAAATTAATTTTTAATTCAAATAAGAAGAGTAAAGTAAATATATAACCACATTTTACAACAAGAAATTCTATGGTTAAGATTATTATATTTAAAAATTTCTTATACACCTAATATGGATCGCATTAATAGATAATTATTTGTAAAACTAACGTATTAATAATTTGCTTATTTTAAAAATAAATTTAGGAATAAAATAACTATTTTCTGTAGGTTAAAATTTAATTGCTTACATTGTAGCATTAATATGATTTCGATTCACTAATACACTATTTCAATAGGATCATTCCATTTCACACACTTTCTAAAATAAAAGAACTAAAAATATTTTCTGCATTAAAAAGTTTAGCTCATCTTCAAATATAAAATTCCATTATTTTGCTTCTGAACAGTTTTCTGTTTAAAAATTTGATTATTTATATTCCTCATAAATCTATTTTGTTTTAAATCTGCAATAAATTTCTAGTAAGGAATTTTATTTTATTAAATATTATCGTTACGTCATATAGAAATTTATTACATGTATGCAAATAAAAAAAATGTATAGAATAAAATGATTTTCTCAGCAGAACAAAGCTAATATCAGAAATATTGTAATTTATTTTTTAATTGAGTAAATTTCTAATATAGTAAGATTTTTAAGAATTAGTATCTTTTTAATATTGATATATTAAAATAATGACTTTATATGATGCAACAGTAAATAGTGTTGATATATTTTTCAATATTATGTTTCATTCAAAAGAAATAACACAAGTATAATATTCTTGGCTACACACTTATGAGACAATCATGTTATACTATTGCCATAAGATACTTCTGTATTATTATCAACATTTGAAGTGTAGGTAAAAAGAAATTAAAGTAATAACGAAATAAAAAGAAATATGCAGCGAGTAAACCTATTAGTAAATTTTTTCCTAATACACAAAAATAAAAACACAAATTAAATGAATTTTAGTCATTAAGGTAAATGTTATTTATTAAGAACGACACATCGATTTTACTATAACATCCATGAGCTCTTTCACTGGAAATTAAATAATTTCCGTTTACAAAATTTATTTGTTTATTTCAGTCATAACTAGTCAATAAAAAATGCGGTCAAAAACAATAAAAACTGAATTAAATTAACTAAGATGTAAGAAATAATTAGCATAAGCAGGAAAATTATTAAAATTTAACTTAGAAAAGAAGGCAAGCTCGTTAGTAATTTAAAAGTACATATGGATTTAAAATTTTAGTGTAATAAAATCGTTTAATTCAATTAGCTTAGGAACTAAAATTAAAAATAATAATGTATAAACTTGAATTTTATTTATAAAGCAACAAATTTATCGATTATTAAATTTTAAAGTTGAATCTTGGCGAAAAACTAATCAGTATTTTAGATATTTGGCGTAAAACTCAGGCTGAGTTGTAGTTTTCAAAGAAAAGTCTCCAAGGAGTGTGGTTTGAGTGATTAAGACCGATCAATCAAACCACCGATTAGGGGGAAAGCAAAAATAAGTGGTTTCTACTATGCGAAAATATACGTCACGGCCGCTTTCGGTGAAAACTCTGCGATGTATCTGTGCCGACGCAGGCCACTTTTTAACAGGAAAGCTTCAACGTATCCCTGCCGTCATGAACCGCTTCTTGACCAGTTTATTGCGACATAACAGATACGTCGCGGACGCTGAGTCGGTTAATAGAACTGCTTATGTAAACAGGAACTTGGTGTCAAAAGTTCCAGATTACAAATTATATCCTTAGCAAAAGTGATACAAATTGTTTCCTCTAGAGCAAAATACCAACTATCTGTTGCAATGGAAGTTTACAAATTCAAAATCGGTTTGGGGCCGAACAGTGTGCGAATAAAACATTGGTTTGGACCAATGTTTTGTTTGCGCAGTGTCAATGAATCATATTATTCTCAACTTGAATGGAAAGGAAATTTGTTACAATGTCGAACTTATTCTTTCATAACAATCCTTCAAAGAGCTGCATGTGGCTCGCAAGCCACAGGTTTGCCACCCCTGATATATATTATAATACACTATTATCTTATAATTTGGTTTTCAAGGCAAATGGCTCCGTGATGTAAGGCCTGTCATTTGTGTAAATTGTATTCAATCAATTGTTGCTAAGTTATGTAATTTGTTGAAACCAGAATTTTTTATTTCAAAATGTATTTTGCATGAAATGTTGTAGCTACAGCTTTATTGGATGCCTTTATTGCTCTTCATAAAAATTCATGTGTTCTCGTTTTAATTCTTTATAAGTGCATGTTTGACTCCCAGTATTTTTCTGTGACTTGTTTAAAAAAATTTCCAAACTTGTTATTTTATGCTTTATAGGAAGACTTCATTTATCAAATTAACTAAATTTATGAACCAGAAAGTTTGAAAAATGATAAAAAAAATATTGTTTTATTTTAAATAAAAATTTAACTGAATTATACTACAATATAAAACAGTATATATTCAGAACAAATACAGATTTAATATTTAAAATACAGAAAGTTGAGTTAATTGATTAGTTAAATAAATTAATATGAATAAGAAACATTTTACATTTGTTATTCATATTTTTTATAATTATTTTGAATTAATGGTTTTTATAAATTACTATTTAATGTATACTTAATTACTTTTTTTGGTATTTATTGAATTATTATATTGTTCTTTATTTTTATTTTATAACTAAATAATGTTAATACTATTTTCAGTTCATTGGTTTAGGAACAAAAATGAATTCTTTGAATACAGATTTTGTTTTGAATTCAAAGAATTTATCCTCTTGTGGCACGACTAAAAACATAGTGGAGAACGGAACCATTGCAGAAAACAATTGCAGTATATCTCAGGATATGTACAGCAGCAATACTGCTATGACAAATGGACTGAAGGATGCTGCAGCTTTGCAGGCAAGTCTTATTGGTCAACCTCAAGTGCGATTCATGAGCTCCGTGTCTGAGGCAACTGGCAATGGGGAAAACATTCCACAGCACAACAAAAAGCTGAAGACGGTATGACAGTTTTTTGGCAGTGAAGAGTTATGTTGCCTATTGCCTGAAGTTTGTTTTTCTAACACTGTTTCTGTGTGACTCAGAGAGGCATTTGTATGAGTGGCATGTAGCTGGCCCACTTACAAGAATAGAAACTTCATAAAGTATCATAGAGAATATAATAACAAAAGTTATATTATAATTTTGCATTTCTATCCTTTGTAAAATATATTTAGTTTGAACAAAATGCCTTATGGTATTAAAAAGCAATATTTAAAAGAACTACTTTTGCTGATGATATGAATGAGCAAATTATTCTCAAAAGTATTCATATAAATATTTGTTTTGATGTTCAGAGATTTACAATTTATCAGAAATATTGACTTTGTATAATTTTAATTTGCTTTTTGATAAATACTTAATTTTAACTCAGTTAATCATTAATATTGCATTTTTTAAAAAAATAACTTATGTTATTACATTCATTTTAAAATTTTTATATCTTAACAATAAATAACGTTTTAACTCTAAATGCATTCATCTGATGATTTATTAACTCTATTGAAAAAAAATTATCAAACAATGAATTTTCCTCAAGTTAGTTGGAATTAGTTATAAAATAAAGAGGAAACTTTCTCATTCGATACCTATAAGTTTATAATAAATAATGTTTGAATATTTTCTTTCTCTTATCTCCCAAGAAAAGATATTGAATATTGCTTCTTGAAAGTGGGCCACATTGTTATTTTTTTTAAAGGAGCTATGCATTTACTGTATTTTCAACTGACTACAGGCAACAAATGACTTAAACATTGATTGGGTGTATTCTTTATACAATTTTAGCCATATAAAAATGCCTAATAAGTTTCTTTGTATGTTTGATTAAGTGTAAATCTTCTTAAGATGAGCCCTTAGTAGTTCATATGCCAGAAATATTCTTTCATATGTATATGACTGTAAAAGAACAATTGTGTTCAATGTTATGCTATTTTACATTGAATTTGACTTAAGTTTATTGATTCCAATGATTTTTGATTTAATAATATTCAGTATCTGGTTTAAATACTTGAAAACTGTACACATGCATAGGTTTATGAGAAATTTTCGATCATTTACTTTTGGTTATTATTACTGTTAAAATTGTTATGTTTAATTTTATTATCATTCATTAAAATAACTATTTTAAATTATCAAATTTGAACAAATTGATAAAATTTTAAACTACGTACGTAAAAGAATTAATTGGTAAGTGATAACCATGCAGAGTAATTGTAGTGTTGCATTTTTTTTATTCTGCTTGAAATATTAGAAAAAAAAAGAACCCTGTGATTTTGAAATATTTACAAATTTATCTATTTATTAAAATATATCTCAATAGCTTTATATTTTTTCCAACTGTACAATTATGTCTTGAACTGTTATTTATTTTAAGTCTATATGTTGCATATAATTTAGTTTACGTTTTATAATTTTATTATGTATATTTAGTGTTATCATTTTTGAGTCATTGTTTAATTATGTAAATGATATTTAGAGTTGTCTTTTTTTCACAAGGCTACTATTTCTTTACATTTTGATGTTAGATATGTGATATCATTTATATTATGTTCCATTTTTATTTTTATAGTCATAACTTATATCATGGCGTTTTAAACGCTGTAAACCAAATAATTCTAAGTCATTATTTTATTCATTACTTCCATACATATCATAAAAAGTGCCATTTGGAAATGAAAAAGTTTGATTTTTTTATTAATAACCACTAAAGAGCATTCCAATGAAAATATTCAGTTTAATTTGTTAGTCACTATAAAAATACAAACTGTATTGCATGGTTCACATCAAAGTTTTATTATTTGAATTACTTCATGTCAGATAATTGTTTTGATGTCAGTGTGACTATATAGCAGCATGTTTCTTGCAGAAACTAAGAAAAAAGTCATACTACCAAAAAGTTAAATAGTGTACTCTGATACAAAATACATGTTTTTTTTTTGTGTTTTAATATACAATTAAAATATGTGTAAATGAAAAATACATATATATATATACATGCAAATATATGTGAGTTTATATATATTGTCTCGTGCTTAATTTTGGTGTAATATTTTTATTTAAAATACATTTGTGATACATGTATATAGATATATATTATATATAAATAAATATAAATGCATATTAGAAGGAAGCAATTTGAATGATGTGTTGCTGACATCCGATTAACATTCGTAAACACTAAAAAGTCATTAAGTGCACATTTCTGTTATTATTTCATATTATTATTTTACAATTTATAAGAATTATTTTATTCTCAATTGTGAGATATGAATGAAATATTAATATAAAATTTTTTGTTTGCTCTGTTTTTCATACTATAACAATATTTATAAAACTTAATATTTGATGCATCTTAAAATTAAATAAAAATTTAGAATATATAAATTACAAATTTCTTTTTATACATTAAAATTATATTGAATCTAATTTATTTAGTCATTCCTCTTATTGGTTGAATACTAGGAATTCAAGTGAGGAAAAGACTTTTAAAATGCAAGTTCTGCTTTTTAGCTATTCCTACAGTAAAGTAGGAATAGCTAAAATTATGGTATTCTTTAAAAATTCAATTTAATTAGGATAACTTTGGATTATTAAAATGATTAGTGTAATGTGTAAAATAAAAAAATAACATCAAATTTTCATTTGTGAAAGAGAAATTTGATTTTATTTACATATTCATAATCTCTATTGTTTTCATTAATATTATCAAGTGAATGAATGGGCCAAGAATATTATTGTCCCTCTGAAATTAGTTAATTGAAAAAATATTTGTCACTAAACTGGCTAATTCATGTTTTAAAAATTATTTTATGGAAGAGCAAAAGTTTTTTTTTTCCCTGTTATAGTTTTTAAAGTTATTAGTAGAATTCAAATTTAAGAATTGTGTTATAGATTCATAAAGTTTTAACTATAAATATGTTCCTGTCTTTTTATTTTTGTAACTATGGTTTGTTTCTGAGTGTGTGTGTTGAGTATTAATGATGTAACTGAAACCTGGTATTAGTACTTAAATTTGCTTTTCTTCATTGTAAAAGTGTTAAGTTAAGAAAAGAAAATATCATCCATCTAGTCTTATAGGCCTTGATTAGGCACTGTACAGTTCCTTTAACAAAGTGTATTTTATATTTTGAAAATCATACAGTATTTGTTCATGTACATAAGTGTCTATTTTACAAATTGTGTAGTTTATGCATTGCCAAAGCTCGGCTATACTATTTTATCTTATCGCTTGCTTTGTTGTTGTGATGTATATGTTTACTTATTTCTGTTCATGTTTTATGTGCCATTTTATTTTGGATGTGTATATAAAGTAATATTTATTGAGCAAGCATTTCAAGGGGAGTAAAATTACTTTCAATTGTATTTTACCCATTTATAAAAATATAGAAAATTAAAAATTATTTTCTTGATGCTTTTTGTTACAATAATTGATAAATTCTTTAATATTTGGAATGAATATTAAGAAATTGTCTTTAAAAATAAAATATAATATTTTCTCAAATAGTAATGTGAGATAATTAGCATTTTGTTCAGGATATATACTTTTTACCCCTCCATCTGTAGCTAATTTAAGTATTGGTAAGGCTAAAATTGACTTAGTATTTTTGTGTGATTTAATTAATTTTTAATATTCTTGTAAGTTTTTTTAATATTAATCACCAAAGCAGATACTTTTAATTTTTCTGAAGCATCAAGAGGATTAATGAATATTCATTATATGAATATAATTAATTAAATGTTTGTAATATTTCAGTTCACATTTATAGATTTAATTTTTGCAAATCATATTTCCTTCCCCAATATTATGAGTTCTTAATTGAAATCAGTTGTAATTTAAAATATTAAAAAGCTATTCATTAGTAATTTTGCTAAAATTATGTTTTTAACACTTTACTTTTTAAAAAAATTTTAAAATTTAATAAGGTAATTGAGTACAGATTAATGAAATTTTAAATTGTCTTCTTTTTTCATAAAGAATGTATTTCTTAATTTAAATTTATCGGTTAATTCTAGCTTATCTATTGTTAATTTCATTTCCAATTTTTATGAGAAGCATATTTTATAGTTAATATACAAAAATGTGAATGTATTTGCATTATTTAAATATAAAATACAAATGTGGATCACACACATTTGCTATAATTTACATTTCTAATGTAAAGTTTTATTTTTAAATGGTCTAATATGTGTGCTAGTATTTAATTATTTATTTTAATTAACTATATTGTTAACTTTTCTTTACAATCTATGTAAAATATTTTTTTTAGAATTGGAAGAAAATTAATTTATATAAATTAAAATAATTTGAAATTTGTTAAAGCAAGTTTTAGGTTTTTAAAAACTAAATGATAAAGTTGGAATAAGAAAGATACAGTCTTGTCAAGGTTATTGAATTTTTATTTTATTATTTTTTTTTCATACAAAATTTATTGAAAAGTATTTCACTTAATCAAAAAATGTTTTATTTTGTCTTCATTTCATTATATTTTTAAACATAATGAAGTGAAGGCATTTACCTATGAGATAAGCAATACTCTTTAGTTAAAACTATGAATGTTTTTCTCCTCTTAAAGATTATTTAAATAGGTTAAAATACTAGATTGGAAATATAAATTTGAAACCTCATAGCTTAAAAGTTTGTATATTGCAACTTAAATGTATTAAGTGGAATTTTCTATTAGGCGTAAATTTTTATTATGACTTTATAAAATGTATTGAGTTAAGGATTTCATTAAATTAAAATTTGTGAAGCCATATTATCTATTGAATATAAATTCTTATGGCTTAAATCAAATGTTAATTTTTCTTGTTATCATTTTTTTAAAATTTGCAACTTTAATAGAATGTAAAATATAAAAAAGGGATTTGCAGATTTTTGGAAAACAATTCATAAATATGCATTCTGCTGAAAATTTTTAGTTTCATTGTAATAAATTATTTGCGGTTTCTTTTTTAATCTTATAAACTAATGAAACAATTTAAACTAAATTGTTGTAACTATGTATAATTTTCAAAAGCAATTTTTACATTTAATTTATCTTCTCAATTTTTAGGAGGAAATAAAACCAGATTCTAAATCATTTATATGTTCTTGCTGAGAATTTCAGATGTATGTCAAATAAGAAAAAAAAAATTTTTTTTTATTCATTTTTATTTTAATTTTTTTTACTGTCATTTAAGAATGACTAAGTATTTTATAGTAAATTTTGACTAACTTCTATAATTTCATTCCACATTTCTATTGTCAGAAAATAGATATCAAGTTTTGCAAACGCACAAAATAAATATAGACTTATGAAGTTCAAAGCATCTTTGTATATAAATATATATTAATTTTTGTTATTAAATTTTATTTATGAGATTAAGAGAAAAATTTTTAAACTAATATCTGCAGATATAGAGTAATACTTTTAATTTTTAAGTAATTGATTCTTTTTCCAAATAAAATTCTTTATATAAAGTATTTGCTAAGAAATTTTATAAAAAAATATCTTAAAACTAAATGCTTAACTAACCCTCTGCCTTATGTAAACAAACAATTTGTTAAACTGTATCAATTGAGATTTCGAACAAATGTTGATTTTCCTTTATTATATAGAAATTTTGTAATTTCTATTCTTTTTTCCCAGTGAGAATTTTATTTTATTAAACTTTTTTTTATAAGTTGAATTATTTATGTGTAATTCTTTTAAAAATTTCAAACTACATTCCTGATTATCTATATTTTTTCAGTTTATAAAATGTATTCAATAATTTGTATTATTTTGAAGTTTAAAATAATTTTTATTTTTCAATTTAATTATAATCCAGTAGCATATATCATTAAAATATTGCATAAAATATTTTATTTATGTCTAGTATGCTAAATTAAAATGCTATCCTCTATTTTAAGAATGTATCTGAAAATCCATAATCAACATGTTTTATCTCCCCCCCATTAATAGCACACTTTAAAAAATAATTAAGGAAAAGAGTGATCAAATTCATTTATATAATTTTCATTTTGATTATATATATTTCTAATAATTTAAATCTTAATTGGATGAATTCATTTTATCAAAAACACTGTTTCTGTTTTGGAGTGTAATCTGATATAATGATTGTAATTTTTAGTAGTTTAGAAGCACAAGCTTAAAATTTTATAAACACATTTTTGATTAAAAAAAATATATATAATTTTCACCCATTTCACATGACTATATTTCTTAAATAGTTGAATTCTTTTGAAACTAAAACTGGTTTTCTCTTTCTTTTTAAGTCATAATTTATTATTAATATTGCAGTCATTCCACTATGTTATAGCTTAAATGATCTTGTACTTTTAAAATTGCATCTTTTAATTAAAATTTAAATTTATGAATACTTATAAAAATTACATATTCTAAAATGAATACTGTGCATGCATGAATTGTAGGTTAATTTTTAAAACTTATATCACATATCACTATATCATCTTTCTACCATGAAAAATCTGTACAAATTTAATATTATTTTATATCAGGAGATAATTTTGGTCTTTTGTGCGAAATATATTCTGATTAACAGTACGATAAAGTTTAAGAGAGTTGAGCCTTCACAAAAACAAAAATGAGAGGTATTTTTGCTATTCTAGTGTATGTCTGGTTATAAAAGTGATTCTAAAGGTTGTCCAAAATTATGAGAACTGCACTGGACCAAATTTAAAATATTTGCTTTCTTCAATGCACGAGCTTTTAGTTTAGAATTATTCATTCCACTGAAAATGTTCCATCTTTACACTTTCAATTTTTCCATTGAACATAAAATGCCACTTCAGAAAAACTATATTTTCAAGTGAGCGAAACCAGTTGTATTTTAATAAATAAATAAATAAAAAGAAGGATAGCTTGCATTGTAATGAATCTATAGTTTATTATCACTTTGAATATATAAAGGAAATTTTGTACATTTCACATATGCGCTCTGATGAAATTTTTACTTTATACTACTATCAAAATTTTGTCTTTTTTTAATTGCTGTGCAATACTGTCTAGCTGATGTATGTCAACATAATGCATTAAAATTGTGATGTTTGAAAAATTGTATGATTCTTTCTTGTGTATAATTCCACAATAAACCACACATCATAATAAATCTTAAAGTTAATGATTGATTTTATTTAACTCGTATATTGCTCATTATTAAAATCAACAAAAAAGTTACAAAATTAGTGTAAATGCCATGCCAAAGATTTTAATTAAAATGCATTTTTCATATAAAAGTAGTTTTTAGAAATATTCTATTTTTTTCTTATTAAGTTAAAAATTTTATTAAAAAATAGTTTTTGATATCCACTTGATATCAGCAAGATTAAATGAGAAATAGAAGATGTATATTTATCATCTGTCAACATAACATTTTTTTAAAATACTAAGTTTTATGACAGTATGTTAAAATTGTTTAGCTTTATGATATTGTCAAATTACTTTGAAAATATAAAAGCTTTCCTCTCTAGTTTATTGAATGTGATAGGATTGTAATCACAAAAACATTGCATATATATATTTGATAAACAAAATAAATTTATAAATAAAAGTTTTTGAAATTTAAGTTTCCATTAAAATATATAAAAACCTAACTTTTTAGACTACTAAATAGAATCTATTTAATATATAATAATTCAAATAACATTAGGGAACACAAATCGAACAGTTAAAAAGTACTAAGTATAATACATTTCATTAAACACTATTTCACTGCTCATAAAAGTGAAGTAAACCGCAATTATAAAATATAGAAGGGTCATTTAAAGCTCTTATAAGAAGCTGAAAATGCCAACTAAGTGTTGCTTTAGTTGCAAGTTTTCATAGTTTGGATTTGAGAATTAAATTTTATTTGTTTGTTCCTTTGGAAACACTTAATATTTTCTCCATATTTGTTTTATTATTTCTCCTATACCATTTATTTAACTTTAATTTTATACTTTGGTCTTGTACATATTTTGCTGATTTATGCTTTGGTATGGTTTTGGGGTACAATAAACTTTTGCCCTTGTCCATTGCAGAAAACCCATTACTTTGTAACAAGGTCAATACCTCATGAAGTTGTGTCGATATGTTCCTTTTATTTCGTTCTGCCTATCAAAGTTTAATTATACATTTTGTAATTCTACTTTAGCTGGTTTTTACACTGGGTGGATTGTAAATCTATATTTTATTTAATATTAATATATAAATTTTGCATTACATATATTCCTAGATTTTCTTTATGTATAGAAAGATTTATATTATCTATGTTTAATAAAAAGATCACTATCATGGCCCAAAAAGAAATTTTAAAATCCATTATTTATAATTTTGTTTCTGTCTTTGACTACTGAACTATCAATTTAGCTTCATTGAAGCAAATATATTCTGTTCTAAGTGTACAAAGTGGTATGGAAGTTGAAGAAACTATCCAATTTTATATCTGCCATTTCTGTTCCTGAATTGGTTTCATATTCGATAAAATTTTTTAAACAGAAATTAACTTGACTTCACAAATTTCATTTAAAAGCAACATTTATGTAACAATAGAAAATCCAAAACAAAACCTTTTTTTTTTGAAAACGAAAGCAATATACATTTTTCTTTTGTAAAATATTTAAAAAAATCTATTTTCTGTAGTAATAATTGCACATTTAATTCATAAATATTTAACTATAATCAGTATTTAAAATTTGGTACATCCATGATTTTGTAATTTCAATCGAATGTAAATTAGAAAATATGTTGTGTTATATTGAAAAAAGATGTGGCTATGAAAAATAATATAGTAGTTATAATTTAGCTACTGATAATCGTTTACAAAATTTAAAAAAAAAAAAAAAAACACGTAGTTTTTCTTTAAATATTTAAATGCTTTAAAAAAGTACTCTTATAGACAGAATACTATGGCTTTATGTATAAATAGATATTTTTTTGCTGCACTTTTTTTACTTATGTTTTTAAATGTTATATTTTCTATTGAAAATTTTTCTTTAAAGTATGCATGAATTCTTACTTATGATTACCCCCCCCCTCCTTTTTTATGAGTTTGTCATTAATTTAAGGCTGTGAAATGAATGTTCATGAATTTGACATAGCGTAAAAGTCACTTTAATTTATGTAAAATGGTATGAATGTGGAAAATCTTATAGATTGTACCAAAAAACGAGTACTTTTAATTGACATTAACAACAAAATAAAAAAATTTTTGAGAGAGCTTTTCAGGAACAAAGTATATATTTTTAATAAGGTATTAAAATATAACAGCCCATTGAAGAAATTAAATAGATTAGAACATTTTAAATATTCATATATAATTGTCGAGCAGTTTAAAAAAAATTGCAAACAAATGAAAGAACTTTTTTATTAAATAATAATAAAGGGAAATACTTTTTTTTCATTTTCGTCATCTCTGTTTTGATTAATTTTCTGCTTTTAATAGAAATTGTTAGGCCTCTGTTTTTAGTTTACAATAAATTATACAAAAGTGCAATACAAATTCGAAAATTCTTAAAATATCTATTATTGTACACAATACTTAAATAACCACTGTAATGAATTTTGAATGCCTAATCAAAGTTTTTATTATAATTATTGCTATCAACATTCGAAAATATAATTGCCAAAAATATTAAATTTTATGAAATGCTACAAAATTTTCATCTTAAAAAAAAGTCTGGCTATAAATGATGTGACCAATTGTAATAAGTACTTCCAACAAATAAACATGCATTTTTGTAATTTATTTCAGTAAGGTTTCATTTTGTATGTGTACGAGTCCAAATATTTTATACCAATGAATGTTTCAATTGTTGTGGAATCTACATGTATCTTTTCGAATTGAAGTCATTGAAATAATGTTACTGATGACATAAAATTTGCAATTCAGGAAGATTATTTCCCTTATAAGATTTTGTCCAGATCTTACTAGAAATTATACACAATGTTTAAAAAATAAATTGCAAATCACAAAAACTAGAAAAAAAATACCAGGAAGATGTTTTGATAAATTTCATAAAATAAGCATTTTCCAAGAAAATACTTTAAAAACTCATGTAAATTAAAACCACACATAATCAACATTATAAGAAATTTCCTATATTGACAGCCCTTTAACAAATTACTCATAAAACCAACTGATAAAAAAAATAGCTTAAATTTGTATCTGCGGTTTTTTGGACCTATATCTACACGATATTTCTGTTTGAGAATACTTTTTGTCAAACAATTAATAAAGGCATATAAGACATGTATTATATTAACATCACTTATCAGGAATGAATATTCCTCTTTTTTTTCTCTTATATATTTCATACCTTCACAAAATATATTTGTGAAGGTAAGAAATATAATAAAAAAAATTTCTCTTTTATAAATAACTAGATTTTTACACTTCTTATATGTGATCATTTGCTATGTGAATTAATAAGATTAATCTTCATAAAGGGAATTTTCTTCTCGTTTTGGAATTTGTATCATCCATGTTTATAATGATACTATCTATAGTGGTATGTTCAATCCTAATTTCACATTACAACTCACTTTATTGCTAATAACACACAGTGATATGGAATTCTGAAGAGGAAAAAGGTTTTTATTTCAAAAATTAGTCAGGAGAAGAACTATCCAGCAGGAACTAAGACTATACTATATACTCTCAACTGCAGTAGCCACTGGTGAACAGAATAAACAATATGGCAGAGATGATCCTAGAAAAACATTTTGACAACACTATTAAAGGCTCTAGTTAAATCATCAGTAATTGTCCCTTGTAAAAGGTAGTAAGGATTTTCTCGTAAAATCTATATAATAACCATGAACATTTGACAAATTATTTGTTTTTATAACTTATAAATGATATTTAATACCTCAAGAAAAAAATTTGAATTGTAAAAGTAATAATAAAATATTATTTATGGTAATTTAATTAAACCTAAAAATAAAAGCTTATTTTGGGAAAAAAATTCATTGCTATCAAATTAATGATAGTTAAAAATATTAATAACTAATTCCCCGTACTAACATTTTTCAGTGCTCAAAGATTATTATATATAGTGGTGCATAGAAAAATTTACGGTAACTCTTAATTGTAACTGCAGATTCTAGATTTCCTTTACACATGCTCATAGTATAATAAATGAAATATTTTTCTTCCTTATGACATTTCAAATAAAGACACCTATAATCATAATAATTTTCTCATGTATACATATGTTGATTATAATTAAAATTGTACTATTATAAGTAATTGAAAAGAAAAAAAAAACATTGATTTGATACTTCATTTGAAGGTATGATAAAAAAAACGTCTAATGAAAAAGAGTTTAAAAATCAGCCTACTAAATAGCACTATACATATTATAAGATGTTGACTAAAAGATCTGCTGTTATTGTATATTTGCTTAAATTTCATCCACCAGGACAAGATATCACAGCAAATATGAAAAAATAGATTTTAGTTGCCTCTAGTCAAAACTAGGAGAGAAAAACAAAAGGTAATGGAATTATTAAGAAAAGAATAAACGCTCAAAAAGAATTTTTAAAATGCAAATTAGTTTGATTTATGTCAGTCAATGATAATTTTGGCTCATAAGGTTAGGAGCTACAGTTAAGAGTGGATTCCAAACCCCTATAAACATCCACCCCCAAGATGGAATTCAAATTCATGATTATTGAACAATAGGCCAAAGCGCTAACTCTATTTGTTTGGCAGTTTGGTTAAAAATGCACAAAAGAAAGGATATAACATAACATTGAAAAAGTCAATGAAGAAAGGTAACAAAAGCGTAATAATATCAAAGTAAACAGAAGTGGGATTATCTTTTTTCATACGGAAGTAGTTTTTTTTTTGACAATGCATGTCATGCTGGTAGTATTCCCATAAAATCTGGATTTAAATTCATGGATTCACTGCAGAGACTGGCTATGAAGAAATGAAATGACATAAAATAGACATGGATTAAAATGAAAGGTATAATCTTGCTGTAAGAAATGTGATATTATATAAATATAAATCAAAATAAATTCGATGCTAAGAAGAAAAGGAATTGTTTTAATAATAAAAAGCCATTTACAAAAATAATTATTAGAAAATCATTTTCAAATATTTTTCTTTTGATGCATAAAGATATTCTTAATATTATTAAAGTATTAATTCCATTCTTTATTTATAATAAATCAATATTTTAAACTGGATTAAAATAAGTCTAAACTCTTTATTTACAGAAAGCCTCAAATTTTCATTGACTTAATAAAAGACTCACTGTAATGAGGCACTTTTTAATGACCTATACATATAATGCTTTGCATTAAAAAATTAGCATTTACATGACATTTTTAAAGAAATATTCTCCATGGCACCTGCCAATTTACCAGACATAATTCTGTTCAGAAGAAAATCGAACACATATATATTGTTCAAGTCTCAACATTTTTTACATGGACAAGTTTACCTCAAGAAATTCCCTCTTACATAAGCAGAATGCAAAATTTTTATCATTTTATTTATGACTATCTTTATGAAGTACTTAATGTATATGGTAAATATGGAAATTAATATGCATTGTTTGTATTTTTAATTTCAGAATAAAGTAAATAAACTTGTCAAATATTAGTAACATAATAAACTGTCTTTGAGCAAAGAAATTTGAAATTTTCATTCATTTATTTTTAAAACAATAATTTTTAACTTAAGTGATGTTAATATATTAAATTTATTTATATAACACAAGCAACTATCATTACAAAATAACAAAATTATATGTAGAATATACTATGATAATCAACACATACACAATTTAAACAGAACTGTCAACAATAAAGGAAGTATGTTTGTACTTGTTTACACTAATAGATAAAACACATAACAATGTAATTTTTCACTTCAAATAAATTGAAATATCAATAAATAGAATATTTATTCTTTTATTACAAATAAAATGATAAATTATTTATACATTAACTTTCCTCTAGGTAACTCTTCATTACAAAATACTTTTAATGATTTACATTAAAGTATTGTTAATATGAGTAATGACTTGCAATAATGTTTGATAAATGAACTTTAAATCAAAAACGATATTTTGCAAGAACATGAGATGCTTTTAAATGAAATTTGTTCAATATGAATAAATATCTATCTACAGTAAGTTTAATGGTAATCAAAATGCATGATTTAAATCTGCAAGAGGAACTAGAGTTCAATTTCTCTTCCATAACAACGACAATAAAAACAAATTGGAAGAGTAAGAAAAATTCAATTATATCTAAAATAGTATCACAGTTAAAAACTATTGTCTGTTAATCGCTTCTTTTTCTTCATTACTTTTCTTAAGTCTCTTTTTAGCTTGTATATCAGCTAAAGTCTGCTCAATGGATCGTTGATCCTTCTTCTGCTCACTGGGAACTAGAATAAATCAAAAATGGAATGGAAAAATTAAACTAAGATAACAATTTTTTTACAAATAATTAAGATTATAAATATAATAGTGTTATCTTAAAAAAGATAATACCCTATAAAACTAATAATTTTCATATGAAAAAAAATTTTTTTTAAGCATTTTTTAATACTTTCTGAGATATTTTTTAATTTAATAACCAAAAACATTTAAAGTAATATAATAAAGCAAAAATTATAATTGACCTGAATACATTTGCCATTAAGCCCCTTAATAAACAAAATTGATATATAATGTGCAAAATTGAATATCAAAGATAATTTGTTAAATAATATAAACAAGAATAAAATAACTATCGCATTTACATCTAATTAAGGGCAACATCGTTAAATCCAACCAATTATTGACTGTTGGGAAAAAAAATCAAGCATAATTAATATTTCAGAAATAAAGCAGTGAAAATAATAAAATAAACATTTATTTTTCACCATTAGTCACAGTAAGTTAAAGAAAAATCTCACATTTTAATAAGTAAAACCACAGCGATACAATCAAGAAATATTGAAATTATGAGATAAAAGAGAATTAATAGAATAATTTCATAGGGATTTTCATTCTTTAAACCTTTAAAATAACTTTGATTAGTTAAATCAAATACATATTTCATAATATAATTAAACACTTCAAAATTATGTATAATAATATGTAAAGGAAATATCATTTGATACTTCTTCTATCCTATTCACATTGAAGTTTAAATTTCTTTTGAAAATCCATGTATTTTTGTCATATTTTAAAATAAGTACAAAAATTAAACTTGAAATTAATGAAAGAATTCAAATTATGCCTTTTGTATCATAATTAAATGATAAATATTTTCTAGTAAAATGTAGAAAACACTGAGATAGAATATTTGTTCTATATAAAAAAAACACCTTTCAATATAATTAAAACAAATAAAACATTTTTCAACAGTTCCATTAAGTAAATCCAACTAAGATTAATAATATATCAATTTATGAAAAATTACAAATAACCAGCATTTTAAACCCCAAAAAAGAGTTTCTTGATACATTTACTTTATTTTGAGCAAATAATTCTAAATTATATAATTTTTAATTTAAAACAAAATATATAATTTACTTCAAAATGAATGTATTTTTAAACAGTCATTTAAAAATTAAGTATCTTAATAAATTTCAGTTTTTAGTAGCATTAAATTTAATACTTAGTTTATAAATACATTTTGTTATACCCAAATATATATCGGGAGATGTTTATTTTGGCTTCATCTCTTTGTCAAACTCGACTGTATCTCGGGAAAAGTTAATGTGTGCTCAATTCATCAGATGACAGAACTTTATTGAAGATTTCAAAGGTTAAGTTCTTTTGTTCAAAGAGACAATTTGTGTACCCAAATCATTAAAATAACTTAACAGTTAAAGGGTTACGCAACTCGAGCAACAACAGACAATAAGATTTTATACAGGCAAGACACATCATGAGAGAACTTAAATAATTATTTCAACCATCAGAATTTTATTTTGAAGCACAGAATTAGAAATTTTAGATTTTTATAATACTAGCTAAAATATAATTTTTGGATAAAAAATTAACAACTAAATTACTAACTATGAAATTCTTCCTCAAAATAGAACAATGGTTCATACTATTAGCTATTTATTAAAAATGCTCTTTATGAAATTCATATATTAGTTGCTGAAGTCATGAATTACATTTCAAAGTTTTAAAACGAAGCTACAGTAAGACTTTGGATCAAAATATTTTACAAGAGATTAGTATAGAAAGAGTTTTGACAATTGACAACAATTGAAATTGCTTCTAACCTGACGTCATATATTGTATTCTTTCAATATGAAAATTAATCTTTAATGTTAATAATAAAGTTTAACCAATTTCAAATATTTTGGGAATAGAATAAAACATCCATTTATCATCAATTTTCCAAATTATACATCCATTACAGAAAGTTGCTTATTTTAGTATTGCCTAAATAACAAATTTCGGCTTGATAATTTTTTCTTTACCATGATAAAAACTAAATAATTTAATATAACTGAAAGTATATGAAAGTACTTTAAATTTTTAGGCTAGTTAGTTTTTCTTACAAGAGATAACAGAGCACAGAAACTTACCAAAGCCAAATTGTTTATTTGGAGTTGCAATTTTTGCAGCTGCCTTTCCAGCATCACAACCTAGTAGCTTTTCATATTTGGTAGTATAATTACTACTAGGTTCTAAGGGTAATTTTCTTTTCTTACTTTCCTCAAGCTCTTTAAGTCTCTCTTTTTCCTAGATAATGATACAAAATGCTTTTAATTTATTTTTTAAATCAATATGAAAATATAAAGTAAATTAATAATAGTTTAATCAATTTAAGTTTCACTTTTTTTATGGAAAGATATGAAGATAAATACTAAAACAAATATAAACAAAATTGCCACAAAATCTTTAAGTTACTAATTTTTAAGGAATGAGAAAATATTTTTCATTATACTGAAATAATTAAGTATATAAATATTTTTCCAGAAACTCTTTAGTAATACATATTAAAACAGGAAAACATGAGCAGACTACTTGGTGATATTTTTCAAAATATAAAAAATTACAAAATGTAAGTAAACAGAGGAGAAGAAACCCTTACAAAATAGAAAAAATAAGAGAATAAGGTGAAAAATAAGCAAGAAACATATAAAAGTCATATGTTCTTCGTGCTAAAATGATCTTTTTAATTTAAAATTAGATATTTTAGTCAAAATGAGACAAAAAGGACAGTGTAAAAATTTAATTTAAATTAGTGTATAAATAATTGGCAATCAATCAGTAATAAGATAACAAAAAATACAATATTTAGTAAAACAAAATTTTTCTGTAATGATTTTGGTCTTCTAGAGGTTGGTTGGGTTTTGTGGTGCATGGCCCAAATAAAAACAAGCTGCACTAATAGGTCTTCCAGAGGAGTACAAGCTCCAGACTTAATTAAGAATTTAAAATTTTGAATTGCAATAAAATTGTAAAGGGACCGGCTTCAAAGAGCATACATATTAATGGAGGGCTTCCATATAAATTTTAAAACCAGTTTTTCAAATAAAACATTCATGACTTTTATTCACTCCTTAAAATAATAAAATAGCCTTTTTTCAATATTTCCTAAAAAAATAATAAATAAATGACACAAAAATTACTGAAAATTAAGTATCAACATTTAAAATTTATACTTCCAGAAATAAAAATATTTTTTTAGCAAATTTACAACATCTTTTACCTTATGATTAATTAACATTTATGTAAAAAAATTCTAATTTTACTTTCAACCAAATTTTTGTACAGAATTGAATTCAGAACAGCAGCACAGAATGGAATGAAATATCAGACTGTTAATCACATGCAAATTTAAATAAAACCTATTTTATTTTGAAACCTTGATCACGGTATTTATAATTAATTTAAACCATACATAACCCCCTTAAAATTCCTTATGCTGAAATGTAATCAATTTTAATCTATGCAATATTCTGCTATGGAAGTCTTTTCCCTTCAAAAATGAAAATGGGAATTTTTTGTCACTTCTTAAACTGTGATTTATGTAAAACTGGAGGAAGTAGGGGAAAATACTTTTTAAATAATACAAATAAATTTGTCCTTTAGTCAGTGAATGCTTTATGCTTTTCATATTTTGGACAACTGTGACTTGCATAATAAACACAACTCAGTAATAGGCAAAGAACAGTTTTAAAGTCAATGTTTTTTCCATTACAATGTTTTGTGTTTATGATAACAATAAAAAAACATTAAATAAAATATAAAATGTATTTTAAAATATCATACAATATAATTTAATAAGGACTAATATGCAAATTACCCTTTGTAAAGCTAACTCCTTAGCCTTTACTGGATCATATTCTTGACCATTTCTATATGCTGTGAGTTCTTCATCTGACGGAGCATGTTCCTAAAATAATTAAAAAATAAGTAAAAATAATACAACTTTTTATTCTTTTTAGTTGCTATGAAATGCAATCGCATGTAATCTCTTCTTCATAAAAAGTGTAACACCACAAAGGAATCACATGACTGAGTTAAAATTTTTACAAAATGCATATCATAATGTAGTTATTAAAAGCTGAGCAGAAATCTCTGAATTCCAGCTGAAAGTATTTAAATAAAGGGTTGTAGAGGGACTTTAATAGTAGTTTATAGTTACTTGCTTATTCTAAACGTTAAATAATATACAATTATGTTTCTTTGGCAAATAAAGACAACATGCACAACATAATAGATACGGTGATACCAGTTTTAAAGCAGTGAACTAACTTGGAAATCTGGGATCAAATGAAGAATTAACAGCAATTTTAAAACATTCCTGGAGTATTATTTACCGTGGGATGGTGTTCATTCACATATTATAAGGAAAATTCAAGATACTTTTTAAAAGAACAACAGCAGTTTCCTGCTTTGCCTGGTATGTTGACTATTAAATGTGTGGAATTTTGTTAGTTAGCATCTTGCTCATAAACCTAGTATTATAAGTTTAGTTTGTCGCTCAATGATAATTTTTTGCATATGAGGGTTAATTAGATTGGAAAGACAAATAAAAAAACAGATTTTGAACTCCTACAAACATCTAAACCAAAGGTGGGATTTGAACCAACAAACCGTTGAAATGAAGGCAAGATTGATAACCTTTGAGTTGTTAGCTCAACCCAGGTATTATAGTATAGAAGAATTTTGGATATGCATATAAATAATTCTGAATGTTTTTCTCCATGCAATTATTTATAATGCTTGACTCTATGATATATCCTACAAAAGAAAGTACAAAAGATTTTTTTAACGTTGATTTATAAGAGACTTGTACTTTATATAAATTAATTTAACTGTTGTCATCAATGTTAGATTCATATAAGTTAATCCATTGTAGACATTTTTATCTTAAATAAGTTATAGAAATATCTCAAAACTATAATAATGAATTACAGCTTTTATTTATTGAATGTAAAATGGCATATGATTTCACTGATCATAAAGAATTATTCAAAGCTTTGCATTATTTGATGTTCTCCTAAATCTGGTAAATTTAATGACATTTGAGTGTCACCTCACTAATGGTCTTCTCATGAAGAATAATAAAGAAGAAGATACTTTCTTGCATCTATTATTTAGTTATATTGGTAACACTCATTAAAAATCTGTAGTAAGAACTAGGGACATTTTTAGAAAATATGAGCTAGTACTGGAATTTGCTAATGACATAGAACCCACTGTTAGGCAGAAGTAATACATGGAAATAATGGAAACCTTTTAAACTCATGAGACTGATTCAACCAGAGAACATTATTAATCAAGAATGAATTAAGATAAGACTAAATAAATATATGCTTTTTTATTTTAAAAATATTTATACACAACCCATCTTCTAATCAATGATTATAAATCTGAAATATTTACAGAATTCACTTATTTAAGACTAACTTTTAACAAAAACAAGGATATTCTACCTGAAATAAAGACATAAAATTATGATTGACAAAACCTTTTCTGGATTAAAGAATTTACAAAGATTTTCTTTTCTACATAGAAAAACAAAGTTATTGCTCTATAATATGTAAGTTATTTAAGAATGTAATTGAATTTAATAATAGTTTACGGTGAAGGAAAATATGTCATCTGAGTTGTTAAAAAATATTATTTTAATTTAGCTTTAATATATGATGCAATGATACGCAAAAGAATTTTAATTTAAAGCTAAAATAATTACAGTATTTCATCATAAAATATAGATTTATAATAATTAATAATAATCAATGTAAAATACTTTGTAAATAAATAAGAATGTCTTCAAACATTAGCTTATTTATAAATAATAAATTTAAATTTTTTAAGTAAAATATGTTAAATACAAATTTTACTTGAAAATAATAATTTATAAATATTATTTTATAAAGATGTGAAAACACTATGTTTGATATATTTTAAAATCAAAAATGCATTTTATTAAGGTACTTAAAAATAACAGAATTTATTTAGGATATTATAAATTATTAACATACTTTCTTGAATACCATAACATATCTGTCTACTTCTTCCTCACCAAATGCAAAGGCACATAATCCACCAATATCTGCAACATCATGTCTGTGAAAAGAATATGCTATGTTTTAAAATAAACAAATAATGTGTAGATATATAAATATAAGTGATTCTATAAATTTAACATTGAGACTGAGAAATTTTGACTTCATTACTTATGTTCAAGAGAAAATGTTAAAAATAAAATACATTTATATGTAAAATATTTAAACTTTGACATTGTCTAATTATTAAAAAGTCCTGACTATATATGTAATAAATATCAAAGCCTAATGACTTCATAGTGCTATCCAATATTCAGAGAAAAATGTAAATAAAAATACACATTTTTCTTTGAATATAATTTTAAAGCAAATCAAAAATGAACATTAAAAAACTGATTCACTCCAAAAGTAATTTAGAGAAGAGACATTATCAAATTTAATCGATTTCCAGTCACCAAATATGAAAAAAAATTAAATATAGAACATAAATTTTACTAATTCCTTTTGATTTCTTAAATATATTAATCACACACAAGCATTTATACTTAATTTCTACTGCTATTGTTAATGGGATAAAACTAGAATAATCAAGCATAATAATAAATTAATATCACAAATAAAATAATTTCTATTTATGAATTAAAAAATTTCATATCACCACAACAAATAATCATAAGCAAAAACAGGAGAGAGAGATCTTTGAAATTATTTTTAACCAAATTATCACACAGAAATATATTTAAATGATTCGATATATTAAACTTAGCAGAGAATCATTGTACTTAAAACAAATATAATTTCATGTGGTAATTTTGATCTACCAGAAAAATAATCTTTTACATAGTTTATTTATTCAGATATAATAAATATATTTTTTATGTTATGATAAATATCTTCAAAGTTTCAAAACTTTTTTTATGTTAATTAATCTGCAGATTATGCATTTTTTTAATTAAAATGTGGAATCTCCTTAACAAAATAATTTTCTGAATTGTATTTAAATGATACCTTTTATTGTATTTCAAATGGATAAAATGCAGAAGTTTACACTCTCATTTCCCTTCTTTTCTGTTTCACTTTTAATGTTGTTATTAGTTTTTAAATATCTCTGATTATAAATCAAAATAAAACACAAAAAGAAATACTTTTTAAAAATCAAATGTGTTACAATACAAAATGTATCAACTCAATACATAACTGAAATATGAAAGTATATTTCTTATCAGTTGTATGCAATTTTATTTCTTTACTAGTTACAATATTCTTAAAATCTTAATTATTTTATACTGTAATTTTCATTTGATATTATTCAATGATAAATAAATTTGTTAATTTTTATTCACTTAACTCTAGAGATACAGAGTTGTCAGTCCCAAAATGATATTAAATATATTTGAGAAATATATCCTAAGTTGAAATTTACATAACAGAATTGCAGATTCCAAAAAATTAAATTAAATGCATTTAGAACACATATATTTATTTACAAACTATGAGAAAAATACATTATTCAAATTTAAATGTGTATGGATTGTATATTTAATGTATAAAACAATATTTGAAATAAATCATCAAATATAATTATTTTCCACCTGGGAATATATAAGTGTTTATTATTATAATTTTAATAAAAGAAATAAAGTATTGTAAAATTAAGCATACATTATATTTCTATAAACTTTGTCCATGGGAGAAAACTTGAGCTTATGCTTTTGTGAATCTTGTAAGAAATCATTTATTTCTTTTTCAATCTGTAAATAAAATTTAAATTAAAAAACAAAAAACATATATGACATAATCAAACAATTCATTTCAAATTAAATAAGCTTTTAAAGTTATTACACTGATGCCTACAAATTAAAAATCTGATTTAGGTCCACATTTACACATAGAATTGAGTGTATGTAAACCCCAAATGTTAATACTGAAAAATCACTCTTCCTTTTTTTCAATTTTAAAGAATTATTTTTACAAGAGAGCTATATTTGAAATTTTAAAAAGGTAACACAAAGATATTAAGAACTAAATTCACTGTGATATACATCAAGTTACATATTACAATTATAAGATATTTTCTCAGAGAAGCTCTTCTTCATCACTTTTGATTCCATGCATTGTTGAATCAATATATTTAATAAACTTTTTTTATTTTAGCATATATATTTTTCAATTTTGATGTATTTTTTTTTCTTTTGGAACCTAAAAGTATATAATAAATTTTTTCTATTCATCATCAATAACTTTAAAAATATCATTCACTATTTTATGTCTATCTTTATTTGCAACTTCATACACATTGATTGAAAAAAATAGGAGTTAATTTTTATCATTAAATAATTTCTCATAATTTTTGCTACACTAGAAATTGCTATATATGTCTCACAAATTTTTTCTATTGACTAATTTATTATTAGCTAATGTTTGAATGAGTTCAGTAAGTTTTGGTATTAAGATTATTATTACTAAAATATGCAGTGATAGTTGTTTTAGATTAGTAGATCGATTGCAGACAAAAAATTGAGATTTATTAGCATATATGGTATTAAATCTCAATTTTTGTCTGCAATATATGGGAAAATATATATATATGGGAAAAATCTATGAGACATCTCCCATTTCAAGGGAAAAATGAGTTTTTCAAAGTTTGATGTTATAACCAGTCTAATTATCACACTATTAGCAGGAATGCAAATTGTGGGAGGAGGATGATAAACTTTGTACTGTAAATCAGTTAAATTTCATGTAAAACTGGTTTCAAATGGTCCCTTAAATAGCACTGTAATGCAACTTTTGAAATTATTAATGACATTTGATGGTGAATTTAAGATTTAAAAATTTCTCTTAAAACATAACATCTCCAGGATTGAAAAGTAGCAACCCTGAACTCAAGAAATAACTCTATCATGGGTTATATTTTGTCAGCATATTTTTAAGAATTTCTTAAATAATTTTTAATTTTATTTTGCTAAATAACATCAATTCATGATGTAAAAGTTTATATAGACAATAATTTCAATTCACTAAACCCAATTTCTTTTGTAATTGGTGTTTGGTGAATCGTGGAATTCCAATTATTTTGTTCTCAATCCTTTTTATCGGGCCAAGAAAAATCAAGAATTTTTACTTATAGCTATTGGAAAAAAAAAAAAAACATGAAAAATGTTAAAAATTAAGTTTTAATTTAAAGTTTAAAACATACTTTTTAATATTTTTTTACTAATCTTTTGTCAATTAAAAATTGCACATTTTTTAAAAAAAAATTATTCCATTTTTAAAGAAAAGATAAAGACTAAAATTTGTCCTTATAAAAATAGATCCCATGCAGAATGCATGCATCATTTATATTTAAATTATTTTCCTTCATTAGGATCAGACAATAGAAGAATTCAGTAATTTGAGAATCAGCTGTAGATAAAATATTGTCATTTACTCTATAATACAAGATTGCTACATATAAAAGTAGTATAGCATTTAGTTAATATGGAAAAAAATTTAAGAGTTAAATTTTCCTTGTCAATATAGAATGAGTTTGGAGAGCTATTCAGTAAAATTAAACTGAAATTCTATAAGCGATACTAGGTAACCAAATTAAAATACCATTTTTTCATTAAATTTAAATAATATATTTCTCTTTTCAAATGTATTTTTTAATTACCTCTGTACATGCATACATTAAATAAAACTATAATTCAATGATATATAAAAAAACTATAAACAATAAATATTATTTATAAATAATACAACTTTTGTAAGACAGTAAACTCAAACATTAATGAAAGATAAGATGTTCATTACCTTTTCACGAAATGCTTTCAGTTTTGCTTTTTGTGCAGCTTGTTGCTTTTCAAGAATTTTCTTTTGCTCTTAAAAAAAGTAATTTAAGAACATTAATATTATTATAAAGTTTAATGTTATATAGTTAAAAAAATAACAGAAAAATTACAAATGAAAGAAAATAAAATTGAAAGAAAACTGCCTTAAAAAACAAAAGTTTGAAATTCTAAAAACTTCTTTTACTAATGTGTGTATGCGTGTACCGTATTTACATAAAACTCTATTTGATGGATATACTAAATTACTAAATGAATACCCACAGTGCTTTAAAAAAAAACAGTATTTAAAACCTACACATATAATTACTTGGTGCAACCTAATGCTTTTTTACTTAGTATCAATTAGAAGTGTCATTTCAAAAGAGGAATAAATATTAGAAAGTCATTTTATGACTATCAAATTATAAGAGATGTGAAGTCAGTTTTTAAAGATAAACCTGACAAGAAATGGATTTTTTGCTGAAAAAAATTTAGAAAATTTTTGAAGAAAATGTAGAAAAGAGTAGAAAATATTTAAAAGCTTTCTTCTGTAACAAGATAAGAATGTAATAGTATACTGTAAAATTCCCAACTGAGACTTTTATATTTGTCATTAAGGATATGTGTCATCAAAACTCAACTAAAATGTTAATTGGCATTTTGATTGTGATCATTAAGTCACACCAAAACATTTACACTATTTGAATCAAATTACATAAAATTTGATTCTGAATACATAAAGAAGTCAAGTGAAGATGAAATACCAATGCAGAGCAAGTGTTCTTGTAGAAATCAAGTGAAGTTTAATGGATCAAAAGTTTGCTCCAAGACATTCCTGTAGCCAGAGTATGGTGATAATCAATAATTTTCTTATGTTTGTTATGAAATGAAATAAAATATTTAAATATTTTATTTTATTTCACAATATATATAAGAATAAAAACAAAGGTAAATTCCTGAGGTAAAGAACAGCCAATATGTTAGGTTATCACATTCATTGCTGAAAATACGAGGGTTACTCTGAAATTTTTGAGATACACGCAGACGAGAATTTACAAAATAAAAATAACGGTTTAATTTTAAAGTACAAAGTATTTTAACACAGAAGACGATTTTTTACTGATTTATTTCAACTTGTTTAGCGTGGAATAAATTTTAAACAGAAAAGAAAATGGAGTTGACGCGAGAACATTTTTGTGCTTTGATTTTCTACGATTTCAAAGCAGGATTAAATCCAGAAGAATGCGTTAACAGTTCCAATTAGCATTGGGTGATGAATCTCCAGCTCGTGCTACTGTATTCAGATGGTTTAGAGAATTTAGAAGAGGTCGCAATTTTCTTCAGAATGAAGAACACATAGGAAGGCCGCGTCGGCAGTAATCCCGTATAATATGTCTGCCATACGAAAAATGTTAATGGATGATTATTGCTGTACCTATCAAATGATACAGAAGGAACTTAACATTGGATCCGCAGCCATACACAAAATCATTCATGAAGAATTACATGTGAAAAAAGTGGTTTGCCGTTGGGTTCCCCATAATCTAACTGAGCATCAAAAAGAGGAGCGCGTTAGGATCAGTAAAGAAACTCTTAATATGCTGAATGATGGTGGCCACCGCATCATTTCTAAAACTGTAACAGGTGATGAAACGTACATACTGTTTTTTGACGTTCCAACACGTTAAGAAAGCAAAGTATGGGTCTTTGAAGATGATCCCACGCCAACAATGGGGAAAAAACAACGTGCACTGAAAAAAGTGATGTATGCCGTTTTCTTCAGAAGTACGGGATTGGTCAAAGCCATCAAATTGGAAGGAAAGAAGACAGTAACAGCAAACTGGTATACTACTAAATGTCTTCCAGAAATTATACAAGAACTGAATGTTAGGGGACTAATGCTTCACCATGACAATGCATCTTCACATACAGCCGGATTAACGGTTGAGTTTCTTAAACAAAAATAATTTAAAGTGACCGAACATCCGCTGTATTCACCTGATCTACATATGTGCGACTTTTTGTTATTCTTTAATCTAAAAAAGAACTTAGGTGGATGTCATTTTCATTCAGAAGAAGAGATTGATGTGGCTATAAATGAATTTTTTTCATCTATTCAAAGAAATGAATGGCTTGAGGTATTTAATCTGTGGAAAATTCGTCTACAAAAGTGCATTGATGCTGGAGGAGACTACTTTGAACACACCTAAAATTTTGTAAGTATAACTTTAAAAACCTAGTTGTATCTCAAAAACTTCAGAGTGACCCTCGTATTACTCTTGCTGGGACCCATTAAAGGATGACTATCCAACCAAGGTGCAAAAGATTGTTTAAAATTTAAAACAATTATTTTTCACCCTAACAGTGTCATCTTCACAAAAAGATCCCAAAGCTTAAATTGCAGGCTTTGGTATCAACAAGGAAAACAGCCTTATAGTGAGTAGAAATGGTTGCAAGTATGAAAGCAGCTTAACTGATGGCTTCAATTTCAGTATCAAATTTAGTTGCTGGAGAACTAATATTAACATAATGTTCAAAGTAGTCTTTGCAGTTAAAACTGGAACCACAGTTACCATTTTTGGATCGAGCCATCAGTACAAATATATAGCCAAATTTTAAATAGAACATACAGTGTGAATAAAATTTTATGAAAATAAATCAACAAAGCAGCTGGGATAATTTCAGATTTGCACATGTTCATACCATTAGCATTATATTCTGGAATGCCAATACACAAAGGTAAAGAGAAGACCTATTTATAATTTGCTAGGTCAAAATTACTAATAGGCTAGTAAATTTCATAATATGACCGCAAATATGGTTTAATCATGACAGTTGACAAAAGTTTGTTACAGATCACGAAGAAATCCTATATGTAAATTAGCCAAACAATGTCTTCAAGGTGATTGAATTAAATTACTTTTATGTAATTACTGAATATAAAGGTTCACATTTCCAGAATTTCAATTTGAATTACTTAAGGGTTGTTAATTGTTGAAAATATTATTTTCCTTTAGATTAAAATTTCTAACTGTAAACAGTGAGTGAATTTTCAGAAAATATTTTTATAGATAAGGAAAACTAATCAAACTTGTTAGAGAATATTTTCTCCTTAATGGCAACATATTTAAATATAACAAGATATTTTTAATAATGTGTTTATAAAATGGATACTTTGATAATTTTTTGGCTAATAAAATTTTATAAATAGTCAAATAAGTGTATACTACATTTTAATAATAACACAAAATCTTAATCTGGTGCAATTGTGAAACCTGCATATTACTGTGCTAGAATGGATTTCTTTAGTGTGATGAGTTTTAAAATACATGCAATTTTTCTACAATTATGTGATAAACATAATTGCAGATAACTTGCATATTGACCATTAGATGCATGCAGAATTTGATTGCATTTTTGGTAACACTAATAATCTTATTAAAATTTTCTTTTTTTTAAACACTGGTAAATTATTTTAAAATTTTTCATAAAATTAAAAATGTTTTATTTATATTTAAAATTTGAATTTCTATTTAAAATTAATTTGATTCAACTGCTATTTTATGCCTCAAATTATCTCATTAATTAATGTGTAGAAATATTTAATGTATTGGATCTCTGTTAACAACATATGAGATTATAGTATAAATGACAGTTATAAAGATACTTATAATTAATTACCTTTAACACTGTTATGAAAAATGTTATTGTAATTGACATGTAATTATAATGTGTATGCAGCTGCTTGATTAGTTAAAATATTCCTATCACAGAATGCTCTTAGCAGAGATGAATTTGAATTGATTTTCAAATCCAATTAAAAATTAAAAGTACAATATTCTAAAAACCAATATTGTTCATATTATTGATATATTGCTATCGCTTGCCTGTTGATACCAATTTGATTGCATTACATGCAATATCATTTATATGATGGCTGTATTTCAATAACAGGTAATATTTGGAATCAAAGATTCAAATTTTGTAACTATGTTAATTAACGAAATATTTGTGTACTATTGTTCTGTCAGTTAAATATAGAAAAAAGCAATATATTTTATTAAATAATATTATTTTATAACAATTTATACTTTTAAAGTTATGTTCTGGTATTAACTGAGTAATACGGTGGATAGCTTTGGCTGATTAATTTCGATTACTTTTCGCCAAGTACAAGTAAGGATTGACAATTTCTACGCTATATTCACTGCGAAATACAAATCGATTATAACAGGCAGTATTGAAATTCCGACACTATATCAGAACCAGTATTCAAAATCTGAGGTCTGACCGTAATACTCAGTTTAGCCAAAAATAAAAATTATGTTAAATGGCGAAATTTCGAACTTTGAATTTGGATTGGCGAGAACATTATATCGTGTTTGGCAAAGAAATCAGATATAGCGCCAAAGTTGCATACAGTAGTAATAGGATTTTAACAAAAAAATACTAACTTCTGGTTGATATAATGTTAAAATTAAAGTATTCCAAAATACCAAAACATAGTTCAGAAGTTTGAAAGCATTTTTTAAAATTATTATTATTAAAGATACATACTTTGCATTAATTTTGTTCTTTCACTGGAAGCTGAAGGAGGCTTCTCCATTGAATTTAATATAGAACCTAATAAATCCATTTCGATATTTAACTTAAAATTAAATATTTACTTGCATTTAACATCAAAAGTTAATCATACGACATCCGTAATTATTTTTCACTAAGAAAATGTTTGTTATTATTTGTTTGAAGAAGTAGTAGTTATTATTGTAAAACTACGGTTGCAAAATGAAAATCTTAACTTTGATTTTGGGTATTTACAATTTCTTAAAATACAAAATTGAAAATGTATACTTCTCATATGTGCAATATAAGTTGTTATTATAATAAAAATAATTAATTATTCACCTTCTAAACGAATCTTTGTATGTAAGAAAACTTGTAAACAAAATAAGGTGTAAAGTGTGTGGAGCTCCTACAAATGAATACGACTAAATGTTCAAATATGAAATTAAATATGTAAAAATATGCCATGATCATGATCGCATGATCTGTATTCAAAACAAATATAAACATGCTTTACGGTTTGCAGCATGGTTAGTCGGCTTGTTGATTTGTATCGTTTGTCGATTTGTGAGAGAAAAATCTAAATGAGAACTTGATTAAAAATACTGTAGATATGGATTTACTAGGATCTATTTTGTCTTCTATGGAAACGCCTCCTAGTTTAAAAACAAATATTCCTCAAAGTACGTTTTTTTATAATTTAAATTTTCCTTTGAGAGATGCTATGAGTATTTTAAGTTCATTTAGAATTCGACACAAAATTCATAAATTTATCAGCTGTTTGACTAAATGTTCGTAAATTAACTTGGCGATTAATAATTTGTTGAATTCTATATCATTTTTCTTTACAGTATGTTTTTCCAGTCTAAAGATTTCTTGACAGAAACGTGGATAGGTATACAAAATAATGTTTTTTATCCATTAGGGTTGATAGACATTATCGAAATGTGTTCATTTTCTATAATTTTTTAAGTGAGCATGTTATCAAAATTAATCAAGTAAATTATATGGCTTAGTTTTAATACCTATGATCGTATTTATATATTAAGCTAATATTTATATACCTGCTTGTACTACTAGTAGTCAAATTAACAAAATTTTTATCTAAAAACTGGTTTCTTGGTTGAGTGTGGAAATATTTAGTGTAGGAAATAAATTACTAAGATAATAAATAAGCAAATAATTTTTTTTTTCTGATACTATTAAAAATATCAAATAATATTTTTTGGTACATTTTTATCACTTCTTTGTATTTTCATAAATCTATATATTATTAAAATCCCACTATGAGGTTTTCTTATATTGCAACATATTTATAGTGTAAGATGGGCTTCTGTTATTCTTCTGAAATGAAAATTATTTTATTTTATATTACCTTGAGCATTTTCCTAACATAATGTAAGAGGAGTTCTAGTGCTAATGAATGCAATTTTTGAACAATTTACAGACAAATGCAGTGGGAGATACTGTATATAAATAACATAAAGTTAATTTTTAAAATTATATAGAAAATAATTGTTATCTGAAAATACTCATGATGTAAGAAGGTTGATCAATAAACACTAGTTACACTTTGATTCATTATGAAAAATGAACCACTGTCAATAATGCTAGTGAGAGTGAGAAAATAGTATAAAAAATATACAAAGTAATAATATTCTTTTCAGCTGTAAATGAGTAAGAATAAAAAAAGTGATATTTACTAGTGAATATTTATGGGTAAAATGTATTGATATCCTAACAAGTGCAAAAATAGTGTCTAGTATTAAATATAAATTACTTTTAAATAATGCATCCACATTTATTATGACTAAAGTATACTGGATTGAGCTAGCAGCCAAAAATTAGATCTCTGGCTTTTGATTCAATAGTTTTTTGGTTTAAATCTTCCATGGACTTAGATGTTTATGATGATTAAAAATTCATTTTAAACGGTAGTCTAATTAGCCCTCGTGTGCAAAATATGTCCATTCAGTGACAAAAAAATCAGATTATTAAAATATACTGGAAAGATGCGTTATTTATATTTCATGTCCCTTCTGATGCACCTTTTATGACCAAGGAAACAAGATCTTCCCCATGTGCACAGGAAATGCAACATTACGCATTTTACCCCTGGTAAAATGCATAATGTTGGTACCTGTACCCCTGTTTACTTTCCTGCTTAGGATTTGAAAACAAGGACTTGTTTCAAAGTCATTTTCTTGACTTTTTGTTTGTTCACTACTCATGGATCTGGTTTAGCCTATTGGCAAACCAGATAGGATAAAAAATATTATTTATTTTGAATTCATTTAAAAACTATGGAGGTTGCAGTTTTGAAAATAATTTTCACATATTGAGGTTTCCATTGAATTATAGAAAGCTTTATTATAATTATAGATTATGACAAGCTTTTTAAATAAATATGTTTATTAAAAAATAAAATAAATGAAGTACACTACTGGCCATTAAAATTGCTACACCAAGAAGGAATGCAAATAACAGAACAATACTTATTGGACACATACATTATAGTGGAAAGAACAAATGATTAGATTTATAGGAAATTAGGATGTATAGATCTTGAGAAATCAGTAACCAGAGCAGCCACCTCTGGCTGCAATAACAGCATTTATCCGCCTAGGCATGAAGTCAAACAGAGATTGTATGGCATGTACGGGGATCTCAGTCCATGCAGCTTCAACACTATGCCACAGTTAAGATAGTGTGCCGATTTCTTTCTTTTTTTTAATTATAGTTATTCTGTTGTTGGCCCATTGCAAATATAACATATCACTTCTGATTAGTTCTCCCATTCAAGTATGATTTATGTATGAATTCGAATGCAACTTATTTGATTTGAAAGTGTAAAGGATTATAAATTTATATTCGTTTGCATTAACATCAATTAATTACTGAGATTACATTTTGTTGTAATATCTAACTAAATTTACAAAAATAAATCGTTATTTAATCTAATTAAGCTACTTTTAAAAAGTTCAAAGTAACCGTAATTTATATATTTCAAATATTACTCTAATTTATTAAATTTCATAAATATCAGCCATTCTTTTAAGACTGTTTAAAAAAATGCTTGATACACACTTCATTTTAATTTCACCTAAAAACAATAAATGGCAAAAGAAAGCCTTGTAATTTATTAATATTACCTCATATTATTTTTTACCTTCACTTTAATATCGAATTAAAATATTATCTTATAATTTGGTCTTTTTTTTCTTCTTTTTTTTAAGTTCTTGTTTTTGAATTGTTGCAATGTGTATGACTGAAAATATTTTTTTCTAAATATTTTATTCAATGAAATCCTTTTTATTTGTAATATTACTAACTAATAGAACAAAAGAATGTATTCTATTATTTTTCATGTAGAATTTTCATTTTAATTGAACATTTAATAAACTGTTTTTATATTATCCATAAGTAATAACTTAAATATTATAGATCACAATTTTCTCACCTAATAAAACTTTTACCAAATTTTGTTCTTAACATTACAGAATTTAAACAAATTTTAATGTATGCAAGTATATTAGAATTATTAGAGAAAGTAACTTTCAGGGTTTTTAAAAATTATTCGAAGAAGCTGTTCGGAAGTTTGAAACAATAAGCAAAAATATGCATTGCATAAAATTATAAAATTAACAATAGAAAAATCTCTTAATATTAAAATTAAGCTATTAAATGGATAATATGCTATATAAAGCAAATTCAGAACAATATGAATTAATATTTTATAAATTACAAAAAGCATAGTGACAAAAATCGACGATGAGCTCACACTATAAACAAAACTGTTGTGTATTTCGCTAATCCTGAATAATATAAGATTTGAATAATTCTTTTATGAAATTTTACGACTTTATCACAACCAACTTGAAATTATAATATTAATTTGTTTCTATGAATGAATTTCATTTGATAAAATCGTCAAAAACGATTTTTACGAGCGGATTTCGCTTTTATTTTTTTCTTTTATTTGTTCGATTTGAAATTTTATGAGCTCTAGTTCAGAAATAATTATGAAATTTTAATTATCCGTTAAATAGTAAATATATGTAAATTAAAATAATTTTTGCTCTCTTTCTATAAAATTCATTTTTATTTTCAGAAGCTGTATCTGCACAAGTTTCTAACGAAGAGTCGTCTTTCAAGTGTAAAATTTGTAGAAAAGTCTTTAACAAGAAAAATAAATTTTACCAACATAAACGTGAGCATGCAAAATACAAAAATAGTGATTGTCACCTGCTGAATAAACGACAGAAAATGCAACGTGCTAAAAACAAAAACTGTTCTGCTAACGAAAAACCTGGAATCGAAACTACTACATTTAATAAATCTTGCGAGATATGTGGTAAAATCTATAATGATAGAATTAAGTTTTACAATCATAAAAATAATCATAAAAGAAACAAAAAAAGTAATTTGCATCCATTTGATAAACTGGGAAAAATAATGCATTTTAAGACAAACGGTTTAACTACTGAAAGTACTGAATCAACTGTGAACTCTTCTCCTAAAGTGGAGGCTAGTGAATGTGAGTCCAGTATATCTGCGTCAAATATGAACGTCAAACTCGATACACAAAACAAAAATTATAAATGTCTAACTTGTGGTAGAACGTTTACCAAACATAGCACATATGCCAATCACAAGCGCAATCATAAGATAAATAAGAAAACAGGCAAATATCTATATTTTACTCGTTCTGGAGAAAAAACTATTTAATATCCTAACATGCAATAAACTAACAGCTTAAAAGTAATTCATTATGAGTGCTCAATAATTATCATGTTAACACTTCATACATCAATTTCTTCTAACATCAAAAGAATTATTTTTTCCATCAGTAAATATTAGCTATATTCCATCTATAAATTATATATGTTCACATGTGGACATGCATATGCAAAGGAATCTTATCAGTTGATGTTCTAAACGTATAATTTGTTATCTAGATCATTATTGTGAAAAATGTACTGAATGAAAATGTGTATATTATGTTTTGAATAAAGATATAGCACTTAATGTTTTTTATGTATTTATTCAAATTTTATTGAAAAACTTGTTAATTTTTTTCGTAAAAGAAATGTCAAAGTTTGAAAATAAGTAAATGTCTTTCAAAGTTTTTTTTTAGTCCATAAAGTGGTTGTTTCTTTCATCTCAGAGTACGCCACTTAATAACGATTCTCATTGGTTTGAAATATCCGTGACGTCAGATAACGTTTCATCCACCCCACGTTGTATTGAGACGGGGTTGTAAATCCGACTTGTATACGAATTTGCTTCCTTCCTTCAAATCACATTCTTCGAGCGGCAGCAAACAAGGCGAAGTTCATTTTGTTAATAAAACGACTTCTTATATAAGAAGCAAAGCATCGGTTTGAGAAGCCGTTTCCCATTGATTCAGGCCCTTTACACGTGGACAATAGAACAGCAGAAAATGAAAAAAGACATAACAAAACATCCATTTTATGGTTAGTTTAAACTATCTAGGGCAATTTAAATTTTGAAAACTTTCATATATAGAATTTAAAATTTCAATATTTTAAACATTCTCTTTTGAATCTTAAGACTATCGCCTTGCTTACACTAATATTAAAATTTTTCTTTTAATTAATATTTTGGAATAATAAAAAGCAGATTTGTAAAACATGGGCTCTCTTTAAATCGTAGATTCCTTTTTATAGTCCTCGTGAGTATAAATGATTGTTAAGCGCGCGCGACAATTCATTAAGAGTAAGCTAATCCGAATATCCGATCCCTTTCTTTTCTTAATGATCAATTGTATTAACTTTGCGCCGTGACTACAAATGTTTATTTTTTGTAAAAAAAAAAAAAAATGCATTTAACTTTCTTAAAAATTTAAAAAGTATATTAAGAAAAAATTTCTCATATAGTAGGCGCTCGTTCTTAGAAATCGTTGATAAAACAGTTCGTAAAAAATGATAATGCATTAGCTTATTAAGATTTGCTTTTTACCAAACTATATTTTCTTAATGAATAAAATGCTGTTAGAATTATTTACAATGCACTATAAGACGCACTTTAAAACAGCACTTTCATTTTATTGGTTCAACTTCACACAATTTTATGAAGTTCAAGCCGTCTGGTTTTAAATGTTTGGAGCCAACGGTATGATACTTTGAAATCTTTTAGGCAGTCCGCAAATTTGTAGATGATCGCATGACACTTGTCTCGCGAGGCAAGCTGATCATCTGGCAAGAATCGCATCAGACCAAATGACATCATTGATATCTTAGTAACGTCAGAAAAGGGGTGGAACGCGAGACGATTCTTGATAAGGCTCCTGTAAAGGGGAGCTGACGCATGATCTTCCCGACGTGTCACAAACACTATGGTTGCCATAAAACTTCGCATGACGCAACATTCTTACTTTCGTTAGTTTATATTTGATACGTTTGTTTTCTTTCAACCATTGAACATTTTGCTTCATTTTTTATAAAAATGGGTGGTTGTGCTGCTCTGAATTGTACGAATTCTTCTCATTCTAAAAATCCTTCCAAAAAAAGAAGAGTTTTTACTTTTCCAAAAGGTAACGAAAGGCGAAAAATATGGCTAAGAAAAAATTTATAAAATCTTTCATTAATTCGAAGAAAAGGCATTAAAAACCATAAAGCTTGCAAAAGGAAAGCTGATGAAAAATCATTTTCTTCTGCTTCTCAAAATAAAAAAGTAAAGCTATAAATTATTTATGAAAAATAAAACAATTGAAAAAGGCATTTATAACAAAATTTATAAAAAACATTCTTAAAGCATAAACTTGTTTTTAAAAATTGAAGTTATTTAACATAATTTATAGAAGATAATTATTCTAAATTTAATTAAATTTATTACAATTATCTTCAAAGAATATCTTCAATAAATAATTTAAAAAAATAATAAAAGTGTTTTTTTAAACATGTTAATAAATTGTTTTATATAAGAATAATTTTTAAATTCCATACTATTGAATATTGTATTATCATAACTTGTTAACTGTCAAACATTAATATAAACGTGCTTATATTTAATGCATTTTGTAAAATAAATTGTTTATAGTGTGAAAGATATTTTTTATTTAATTATTTTAACACTATTCTTACATTTTAAGCTGTATTTAATTTTAACGTTATTTGAAAATTTTATTTAAGATTCCTGTTATGTGAAAAAGGTCTGCTATAACAATAAAAATAACAATATAAAAAAGAGTTTTCTATTGTTTTTCAATTTGTGAAGAATAATAAAATTATGGATAAATTTTGGAACAATATTTCTCACTAAAGTAATATTTTCTCCTGTAATAAATTTTAAAAAGGCTTGTTATGTACAGAAACTTTTCTTAATTATTTAATAATTTAATAAAATTGTGATTTACCAAATAATATCAGAAATAAATCTTTTTTGTACATTGTAAATAATTCATGATAGTAAATATATTAGTATTTTATTACTTTGACAAGCAATAATATTTACTTACTATATATAAACCTATGTTATAAATCACATAAATAATATATATTTGCATATAGTATTATAAAGAAAATGGCAGTTGGGAATTAATTTTTTATTAAACTATGTTAAACTATGAGAGTAATTATAACAACAGTTTTCACACATATAAATAACTAACAAAAATAATAAAAATAACAATTCTTACATATTGTAAATATATATCATTACTAACTAGTAAGTAATCTATACTTACAACACATAATATTTGAGAATAATGCTTACTTAACATAAAATATCTAAAATAAATTTTAAAGTTCTGCATTCTAGGGCTGTAGCAATAAAAATAACACAATAAAAATATTTTTTATATTGTTTTTCAATTTAAGAATAATAAACTTAAGGGGATAACTTTTTTAATAATTCTTACTAAAAGTAATGTTTCCTCCTGTTATAATTTTTAAAAAAGATTGCAATGTACAGAAATTCTTACTAATGTCTTAAGAATTGATAAAAATTGTGTTGTACTAATGCAAAAAAAAAAAAAAACATTTTTTGTACATTGTAAATAATTTATTATATTAATATAATAATTTACAATATAATATCCTATGTTAAAACTAACATAATGTTACAAAGAAAAGGACTAGTAGAGAAACTTTTTTATAATTAAATTATGTTAAACTGAATAAGTATAAGGAATATATAACAACAATTTTCATACACATAACTAACAAAAATATAATATGTAAAAAAGTGTACTTTTTTTAAGTATATTAAAACTAACTAGTAAGTGCAATATACATTTACAACATATAATTTGAGAAAAATACAAACTTAACACATATAAGATAATCTAAAATAAATTTTAAAGATTTGCATTTTACTGAGCCATTTATTTCATTTTATTATTTTTTGTTATTAAATTATTTGGTGACGAAAAATTACAAAATTTTAAAAACATTACAAAATTAGTGCACAAACCCTAATTCAGATTTAAATAAAATGATAGACAGTTCGAACAAGATACCATGTAATAAAATGTTAATTTTAAACTTAATTATATTTTATATATAAATAAGCTTTTTCAGTACTTAAAAAACATTATTTATCCTCAGAATAGTGATATTACTTTTTAACACATAAGTTTCTTTATCAAAATAAGCAAACACAAACTACGCCAAAAGGGCGATTTTAAAGCGAAAATAGCAAACCTTAACCATCATAAAATAGTTTCGACTATTAATGGTTTATATCTTGCCGTTTTCATTATTTAATGGCACACAAAATAATCTTATGGCCCATGTCTAACGTTTAGTAGCAAAAAATTCTGAAAAATTTGCTTTATATTCCTTTATTTCACAAGGCAAATAGCAAAAATCTCCATAGAAATACATTACGGTCGCCAAGATTTGGACATCGGAAATCTCATGCGTCGGCCTGGGTAATTAAGGGGCTCTAATTCTTGATATCAAGCAAGTTTTGAAATATCTGGCAACATTCCGCGAGACAGTGCTCTCATTGGTTTAAAATTATATGAGGTCAGATACAACGTTTTGGCTACGTCACATTAAGACATCGATGAGATCGCATTTGTCTACAATAAGACGGCGTCTTAATCGGATTGTCTACTGAATTTGCGGCCTGCCTTATGTCCAGCTTCATACCAAATTTTAGTAATTTAAAAGTAGTTTGGTTTCTTTTTAATGGCATTACTATCAACAGAAATGTTCTTTCCTCTCATTTTTCTCAGTCAAGCAAGCAAAACCTTTCCCTGTTCAAGAAGTTTTCTTCTAAAGTACTTTCGAGAGGAACACTAGCTTACACTGATTTTATTTTTCGAGTTTGTAAAATTATCGACTGGCTTGGAATTCCATATATTTTGACAATTTTTTTCGTCTACTTCTTTCAGAATTTTCTTTATTACTTTAATTAATAAATCAAGTTCTCTGATGTCATATAAAAAGGAAAGCGAACAAAAAATTGAAAAAAAAGTATCAGATCATAAAAAAAATAAAAAAATGCAGTTAAAAAAAACTGTCAAAAGCGAAAGTTCGCAAAAAAAAGTTTTCCAAAATTTTGAGTTATAAATGGAAGTTAAAATTATCATTATGTTTATGATGTCAGGGTAGGAACTGGCCTCTAGCTCGTAAAAACGTGAGTGTTCGTAAATTAGGGGTTCGTAAAAACGAATATCTACTATAGGAAGAAAGAAAATTTCGTTACTACTTATTAATTATATAAATGCTCCTGGTATTCTATTGAGGACAATTACTAATAGACTTCGAAAGCTTTTTTAGTAATTAATGTAATGATTGACAGACAGAAGTTAATTGTGAGGCATATTAGTGAAATAGTTTTGTAAAGTCCCAGAAATTAATTTTATTTTTTTATATTTAGTTTAATCTCCACTACTAAAAATTAAATTTACTTTAAAAAAAGTTTATTAGGTATTTTACTTATTAAAATATCAGATTGCAATACATGCATATTTCAATATAATTTTTATAGATCTAAATATTAAATACTTCGAAAACCGAGATAGTGTTGTTACAACTAACTTAAGAGATACAGACATGATTAGATTTTTACCATTAATTTTATACAGACAATTAAAATAGCATTAGTCCCCATCTGATACACATATATTAAAAGATTTAGATGAAAGTAAAATTCTCTCTTAGTCTGATATGTTTCACGTTATATTAACTCGGAGAAAAATGAGTAAATGATTTTTTTCCTCCCTCAAAAACGAACAACTTACCGCAATACATTTTCAAATATTTATCATTAGCATAAGAAAAGAAATGCTTTCAAACAATAATAATAATTTCTAAATACAAAGACAACACACACGTTGGAAGACATTGTCTTCTTAAGTTGCTTAAATCTATTTAAAGAATTTAAGAAGACAGTGTCTTCCAATGTGAGATATGAATATCATTTAGAGAAGCAGTCTTTCTTATACAGGCTGAATAAATTGATCGGTGGATTGAACTTTTCAGTGACTTTCTTACAAAGAAAGTAACTTTTAACGAATCGGTAACATCATAACCATAAAAGGGTTTGGCAGTACATGATTTACATCATACTCTAATTTCTTTTCTAACCATTCTGTCCAGGTTTTCTCTGCACATGTGGGCAATATGATTTGAAAGTTGTTTTCTTGTTCTCATTTGTCTCAAGGGCTTAGTTTTCGGACCTGGAGGGATATAAATCCTCGAATAATATCATGTCCCGTTTATCAAGATCTAATTCGGTACAAGAATATTTGCAAAAAGAATCTTTGCAATTTATTTTTGAATTATTTTATTCTAGTAAGGACTACTTAATAAAAGCCAATAAGCAACTCAAATGAAAAATTGATGTATGACATTTTTTATATTTTTAGTGTTTTGTGAATCACAATATGATTTTATTATATTAAGTACACTGCTGACCACCGTAAATGCAACACACTGACGGAAGCATACAAATAACATGAAATTTATGCAAATGATTAGCATTTCAGCGCAGAATCGCGCGTGCCTGTGGTGCCACTTCAAAGCGCTATTTAAGGCTTGGAGATATCAATGATTTCAAATTCGGCAATTGCGTTTTTCTTGTGGTTTTTTTAAAAAGAAAAAAGTGATAAATTATGCCTTGTAGAAAACATCGATCATTTTTTTTATCAAATATCCGAATTCGACAGAGGAAGGATAGTGGCTTGCCGAAATTGTGGATTATATTTCAGGGAAATCAATAATCGTGTTGGACGAAACCAAACATCTGTAAGGTGGATATGTGATCGTTGGATGAAGGAGGATACGAAGGACCGACGTAATCGATCACATCATGTGATGACTGGCAAATTGTGCGATGACGGATCTCTCAGCCACATCATGAACCATAGGACAACACATTCAGTTTGTAACGCATCATCCAGTGTCTGCTCGTACCATTCGACGCCGTTTATAGTAGAGTGGTCTCTCTGCAAGACGTCCATTGCTTCCTCTACCCTTGACACAGAACCATAGACGTCTCCTCCAACAATGGTGTGATGAAAGAAGGATGTGGATGGCAGAATGGAATGAAATTGTCTTTACTGACGAGTCACGCTTCTGTCCGCAACACCACGATGGTCGCATTCGAGTCTGGAGATACCGTGAAGAGAGGATGCTAAACATCTGCGCTATACATCTCCACACTGGTCCTCCACCGGGTATTATGGTATGAGACGGCATTGAATATCGCTCTCTCACTCCTCTAGTGCGCATTGCCGTTACTTTCAACAGTCAGCGTAACATCTTGGAGGTGCTGGAGCCAGTGTTCTTACTTTCCTTCAGGGCTTGCCCAAGGCAATATTTCAACAGAATAATGCGTGACCACAGAGGGCCCGCATTGCCCAAGGGTTCTTCGTCAATTGCCAGATTGAATTGCTTTCCTAGACGGCTCGCTTTCCGGATTTTTCGTCGATATAAAGTATGTGTTGCTCAACGATTGACCCAGATTACATCCTTAGTTGCCACACCAGATCAACTTTGGCAACGTGTGGAAGCTGTTTGTTCTGCTGTACCCCAAGAACACGCCCAAAATCTATTTGAATCAATGTCGACGCGTGTGACAGCGGTGATCTCCAACAATGGTGGTTACTCTGGCTACTGATTTGGTCAGGAACCACACTTTACAGAAGTTTATAAATTTAACCATTTAATACTTGTTCGTCAACATGTTATCTACAAAATAAATTTTGTTGTGATATCTCTTGTCTTTCTTGCTGTTGCAATTTGAGTTGCCAGCGGTATGTATGATAAATCAGTGGCAAAGATGTTTTAATTTCGAGAAACAATTTTCAAATTTTATATATATATTACCAAAAATCTATAACTAAATAAATAAAAAAGTATATAGAAAAAATAATTCCAAATGGCTGTTTGAAATAAACTTCAATTAAAATTCGTTTGCTGATTTAAATTAAAGAGGAAAAAAAGAGTTGGTAAAGAAATTCTAGATTTTTAAAAATTATTTTTAACATATATAAACTGTTGAAGAATTATATAAGCAAATTTTTGGGCTTTTCTTTATCTTTCCCCTCTTTATTTTAAGATAAATATATATTGTTGAGAAAGAGAAAATGGTTTGACTTTCTTATTACTGTTACGTAAGATTTTCATTTACTTCCCCTCATATTTAATTAATAGCATCAATAAAAATTAATTTATAAGCAGTTTTCTAAATTAATATTAATTAAATTAATGTCTTTTTCCTAAAACTGGTCGGCTAAATGAATTTCCAACAGAGCCAATCATCAACAGTTCAACGAATGAAATATTTTGAGAGTCATATTTTTTAAATTTTAATCATATAGGTTGGTTTGTTGTCTTAAATTATATAACTATGTAAAATAAAACTTGATACAATAGACATTCGTTTTTACCAACACTCACGAGTAATAAATGTCTCTAATAGGGTCCCAACTATGCAATGATAATTTTGATTTCCATTTACGAACTACAATTTTGAAAATACTTTTTCACAAACTCTTTTTCAATCATTTCTAGTTTGCATTTATTTTTTATGATCTGATGTTTTATTTTATGATCGAGAAACTTAGATCGAGACGTTGTTATTCGAGAATGTTTTAATTGTGAATAACTAACTGCAAATTAAGTATTTATTAATCAATGTAATGAACTGTATAACGTCATAGAGATGGAAACCTTTAAGAATTATGTAGAAAATTCTATTTTGGCAACCATAGTATTTACGTCATCGTGAGGCAGTATTTCTTTGTTGCCAAAAAATTTGAATTTTGCATGCAGGATTATACGACATCTGTGGTGTGAAATCATAATGTATGAATGTTAAAATTTCCTCTTTATCTGAGTACCTGCTTTGGTTTACTTTTCACACAGCTGTCAGTTTTGGCACATGAATGCTAATCAAATCAAGTCCTACAGTTTAAAATATAAACCTGGCAATAATTTGAATAATGAAATACTTGAAAAATAATATGCAGTGTATCAGTTTTTGTAAAAACTAATAATATAAATTTACACTGTTTTATCTCAGAATTTCTAATTTTATTAAAAATAATATATAAGTAGATACTTTATTTGTTTTAAAGAAATTAAATCTGCAGCTCCATTGAAGTTTTTTAAACTTCATAATCTCGTTTATTAAAATTTTTTTTTCTTTTTTTCAAATCAGAGAATAATTCTTTCAACATCAACTGCTACTTCAGAAAATTAAAATTAATTTCAACATATTTATGATCACAACTATGGGATAAGATCACTTAAATGTCTTAGCATTTTTAAGTGTAGATCGAGAAAAATTTGGAGTGATCGACACTAATTAATTAATTTATCAATTTACTTAATCAAATACAAGGAATTTGTATGTAGTTTTATAAATGTATCTATCATTGTTGATAAAAAATACTTCTACTTATGCCTGTAGTAAACATATATTAACATGTTTTCATTGCGCGAAATTGCATGTTTTTTTTAACAATTTTCTTAATATGTAAAATAAATATCTTTATTTCTTTATTTATTTTAAAACTAATTCTAAATTACCATAAATCTAATTATTCCACTAACACTTTTCCGAATCCAATTTTTGTTTTGATATTTTAAACTACATTTTTTTTTATCTCAAATTTAAAAGTACAATCAAAGCCTTTAAAATTAGATATATTTTAGATTATTTTACAGTAGGTGCTTTTTTCTCTATTACCATTTTCATTATATTTTTATAACAAGTTTCTTCTGTATATAATATTACTATTTTTTGAGGTGAGGCGCCAAAATAGGTTTCACACACGCGGGCCAGTATGCTTGCTACGCTACTGACTAAAATCAAATCTGAATGAGTTGAATTTCAGTCAGTAATAACAGAAATTTTTTGAATTCATACTAAATTTTTTTTCTCTCTTGATCTACTTTTGTGATAAAAAAATGGAACAACAAAGCAACCTACTTCTAAATTAGAGGCAACAAACCCGGACTTTTAAAAAAGATATTCATATATGTAAATCTGTACTGTTATATTTTTCTTAATCAAACATGTAGGTTATCTACAATGATTTAAGGATCTATAATGTAGGGTATCAAACCAGATGGGTATCTATAATGATGTAACGAGCAGAAAATTCACTTCTTAATCATAAATTTAATATTATTTCAATTTTTAAGTAACTTTGATAAAAATTATCTGAATTAAAATTTTGTGATTAATAGGAGCTTACTAAAATACAGCAAACAATAAATTTTACATATGTTTAAAAAAATGTCTAAAATTGAACCTGTGGTATGATAGCCGATATGTGAGCCGAGATCTACAGCGCTCCTACAGGAGCTGTTTCCCTGACCGAGGACAAAAGGGTGTGAAGTATATGTCCCGCATAGGTTGTCAGTCTAATGCGAAACCACCAGGTTTAGTTCACAAGTATTCTTGGTACTCAGTTTGTCGACCTACTGAAGGGATGAAAGGCTAACTCAACCTTGCCCAGCCCGAGGATCGAACCCTGGATAATGCGTTGGAAGCGCGAAACGTTAAAACTAAAGCACTAAGCTTCTAAAAATGGCTCGTTCATTTTTTTAATTATATACTATTTTATTTTCAGGTTCCTCCACCAACAATTTCAAGAATTTTTAATAAAGTTATTGAAGCTTTATTTGGGAAATTAAAAAGGTATAACAACTTTCCAAAACATCAATAAGAATATGTAACTCAATCACTTAAAAATAAATAATTTGTAGACTAAGAATAATTGTACTAAAATTTAAATATTCTTTTATCTAACAGAATATTATTATTTAGTAACGTCTAATAATTTAATATTTAGTAATTAGAAAAATATTATTACAAGGAAAATCTGGCTTTCTTCCTCAGGTGGTATTAGTTTTATTTCCGAGATTTCTGTTGCGGATTTACATCAGATAAAAACTTTTTCCTCAAACGTAAAGAAGTGAAATCTTACAGAATATATTAATTGTGCTAAGAAGAGATATTAAATTCATTCAAAATTGAAAAATTAAAAAAATGCTGAGAAACTTTTCTTTTTAAAAAGTTTAATCTTCCATTATCGAGGTATATTAGCGACAAGTTGCTTATATTTTGTGGCATAAACATTCTCGTTGTCAAACGAAAATGGTGGTTGAATTCAAAATAAATACGATTCTAAAAAAGTAAATAATATATACTAATGATATCTTGATTTGCATCCGAAAGAGTAAAAACAACTTTCACTTAAAAATAAATTTTTGAAAACAGCACCGAAAATATCAAATAGGAATTCCATATTTTGATCTCATAGTTTAGCTTGATCGCTCTAAGATCTCATAATCATTAAAGTACGTTAATGATTAGATGTCTCGTGAAACGATAATTCCAAAACATTAAAGGATGATGGTTGAAAAAATACTTCGATTTCAAAATTATTTAATTATATTTTAAATTTAATCACATCATTTTAAATTTAATCAATCATCATTTTTATAGAATAAGTTCCGATAAATAACAAAAAGTATAAATAGAATGAAAAGTAAGAAAAAAAAATTTTCTCTATGTTTTCCGAAAAAAAAATATTCATCCAGAAGCCACATCAAATTTAGCGACTGCCCAATTATGGAAGATTTAAAGCATAATTTTAGACAGCAAATGAGTTAATATCAAAATTATTTTGTTAGTGATGTTTCGAAAAGCTTTGAAATTCTGTTTAATTTCTTTCTTAGTTTAGCTAAGATGATTTAAATAAGATTACGCAGTGAATACCTAACATGTATTTCGCAGTGAAAATTTAGATCCATCGATTGTTCGTAAATTTCGGATAATAAATGATTTTTTAAGGATAATGATATCTTCGTAGATCAATAATAAAAAATTCTGATTTAAACAATGTTTCAAGTAACTTCGATTTAAATTCACAGATGTCAATTAATGATAAATGTTAGATTATTAAATTTCTTACAAATATTTAATTTTTGTAATTAATAAATGTTTCAAAAATGTGAAGCTAATACTTTAATGTTACAAGAAAATTTTTTTCAACATTGACACACAAAATTAATATCTAATATAAATCAGTCAGTTTCTTCGGTTTCTTCAATCAATTCTACTCCTATAGGACTATGCTAATAATAGGCAAAACTGAGGGTTCACTGTTGCCTTGTTTTAGGGCAAGGACCTTCTGGGTTCCAGGTTAAATGAGAGATGATTGTGTTCTGTTTATACTTACTGCATTCATTTTTGTGGGAATGGTGCGCTTAGAAATTTCCCGTGTTTCTTTTCTTGCGATACATGATAAGAAAAACCCTCTTAAAAGACATCCAAGTCAACGATTTCATAGAAACCTAATAAGGCTGTCAACAACACCCATTTAAAAAAAGGACAAAAACAAATTATATTTGCCGCCAAATTAAGCCTGACGAAGCTCAGTGTATCACTCTTATGATAATAAATTTCGACCGAAAATAAATATCGCGCTTTATTCTATTGCTACGTACAATAATATGCATTCCCCAGACATCTGGAGCATTTGGATTCTTAAAAATTAATGAAATCATGTGTTTATATTAAAACAAAGTGATTTATTGTATGTCGTGTTTCTAACTGATAACTTATTTCGATGATTCCTGATAAAATTGATTTTAAAATCAGTATATTAGCAGCACTAGTTTGTTTTAAATATTAAGTAAGTTAGTTATTTAATGTTAATGCTGTATGTTTTAATGTAAATCATTTTATTCTTGTTTTACAGTTTTAGCTTGCATAAGTAATTACTATAAATTTTACTGTTATCTTGGGGTATTTTACTGCTATCTTAACCAAAACACACTTTTTATTTTCTCTATTAAGTTATTTTTTGTAATTATGACTTTTCAATAGTTTTCGGGGAACTAGTAAGGTATCCCTCTCTATTGGCGATCATTTCGACTTTTGTGTCGCAACCCAGAATGGACACCCATCGGCTTAAGAAACCGGGGTTTTCCCCGATTTCGAATTATTAAGCATAACACTACATAAAAAAAATAATGATAACAAGCATGTAAATAAAGCGGGTTCTCTCTCCCCTCCCCCAATTTTAAAGTTGGTCAGCCTTACATTGACTCTATAATTTACAAATTTATATAATTTAGTATCTATGGAAGAGTGGTAAAATTTAGTCAAATTTTGTTATTGTGAGAAATATTTCTGAATTTGAATTCATGCACTTTTTCTGTTCATAGTTAAGTAATAAAATGAAGTTTAAAAGTTCTATTCCATTGTCTAGCAGAGCATCAAATTAAAAATGTAACACATTTAAACAATCTGTATAAAACTATCTTATAAAAGAAATTTTCAGTTCATTTCATATGAACATCATATAGTAAAGCATTTCATTCAATATTCTATTCAGTAACATTGTTTATTTCATTATATTGTATTTTAATATCTAAATGTATTAAAGTTGACTTTGATTTTGAGGAAGTGGTCCAAGATGAAACCAGACATTAGCTTTACTGATATAGAATAGATGTCATATAATCTTTGGTAAAATCCTATACTGGTATGGGTTTGATGCTATTACAAATTTTCATGCCAAGCTCTGCACAATTATCTGGCTAACCTAAATTATGTCACCCCATGCAATACCATTTTAAAAATATAGATCATGCTCAAAACTCGAACTTCAAACATTTCAATCTCGTGCTCTTTTAAACTTCAAATATCAAAATTTTGACTATTTTTTATAATTATTTACTACAGAAGTATTACAAAATTAATAATTAGAAACTAATTTCAGACTACATATATACAAAACAAATATAACTAAATATATAATGTGCAGCCTAGATCAGGAGACATTCATGCAATAAAACTAAATCTTTAATATGTAAATAATACATTTTTATAAAACCTCAAGTATTAATTAACTGGTTAGTGGTGCCTACCTTAAAAACATCAGTATAAATGTTATCTTGCACAAGAGACAACTGGGCAATGAAGCAAAATCAATAACTTAAATAACATGCATTTTTATGAAAACTTTTTTATGAACCAATTTTAATTGACCAGGTAATTGTGCCCACTTAAAAAAAACATCAGCCTAAATATATTTTATTCCTCAAAGAGCTGGGCAATAAAATTTAATTAAATTATGTAAATATACATTTTTACAAAAACTCAGATTTTAATTAATGAGGCAGTGACGCACCTTAAAAGAAGACATCAGTTTAAACACATCTAAACTGGAGAGAGCTGGGAGTTTAAGCTTAATCAATAAATAATTATATTTTTGCAAAAACTCAAGATTTTAATTAACTTGGCAGTAGTGCCCACCTGAAAGAAATATCAGTGTAAATGGAATCTACCCTGGAGAGAACTTGGCAATTAAGTTAAATTAATGACATAAATAACTCGTTTTTATGAAAATTTGAATTTTTAATTAATAAGCATCACAATTCATGATAAATCTAAATACTAATGTTAAATATTTCTAAATACTTAATAAATTATTATAAGCAACAGCAATTTTAATTGAAAAACACAAAGTATTCAATTATCACTTGCAGAAAAATAAAAAAAACACAAATTCAGTTTATCACTATCCATACCTTTCACTAACTTCCTACGCACTAATATTAAAATTCAAATTTTTCAATTTAATTCACTTTCAAAGCAAAATAAACTTAAAACATTAAAATTTCAATTAAAAGTGAAATAAATGAAAAACTGCAAAAGTTTGAATGGTTACTAAAACTCCAAACAGATTTCACTCATGCTAACTTCAGATTGTCATAAAATTGAAAGAATACATTCCGTTGCATTAAACTACAGTTTAGTGCATTTATCGCCATACCAACTTCCAGGATTTGGCGTAATCCTTTTTGAACTATTATATGTTATTAAAGCATATTTTTTATTATAAAGCTGTGAATGTATTATGGTTTTAAAAATTAAAAAAAGTTATAAGTGCTTAATAATCAATGCTGATTAATAATAGTAATGTAAATTAAACTATAAAATATTAGAATTTATAAACAAATGAGAAGCACAGAAAATTACATTTTAATGAATATGAAATCAAAGCCAACAAATGTAAACACAAATTTCAAATCCTATACTATTTAAATTTTCTTATATTTAATGAGTTAATTTATATGATTAATAAATAAATTTTCTTGTATTTAATATTTAAGATACAGTTAAATATCTTTTTATAATATTTAGATAAAATGTATTCCAATAGAAAAATGCTTTATAAAGAATCTTAAAAATAATTAGAATTATCATACTAAATGTCAGATTGTGTAAAACAGCATAATGAATAAAATACTTAATTCTTACAAGAAATAAATTCAGTATAATATATAAGTATCAATATGAATTAAAAAAATGTAAATATTGACAAAGAATTAAATAAATGTTTAACTTGGAGTGATGTTTGGCTTGCCAGAATGCTACTGATGCTTTTGATCACATTTTGAGATAGTTAGAAACATTTGTTCTTAGCACAATGCTGAAACTCTACAAATTAATTACTTAATTCAAAACAGTGCCAAATGGAACAAATCTATGCATATAGTATGTTTACTATGAAATGAATTACGTAAAAATAAACAAAAAAAAACATTATAAAGGTTGTAAGGGTTGACTACTTACAAAATAACGTTTCCCTAAAGCATTACAAGTTCCTTTCATAAAGTACCAGATTAACCTTGATAAAGTTTTTTTATGTTGAATTTTTTGTTATAATGTACCAATACATTGCTTTGCTATAACAGAAAGAATCAAGCACTGTTTCAGGATTAAAGTACCTTTTCATCCTAAAACAAGGTTTTTAATTAGTTTATAAGAAAATCCTTCATTTGGCTCAAGAAAAAAAGAGTGGTTAAGCTTATTCTGCAAGTTTCATTATTTCAAATAACATAACATCCAAAAATCTAAAGAAAATTTGTTATGAATAACCAAATATTAAATAGTTCCCTTTTGAATAATCAATCAAGTCACTTGATGATTTAGGGAAATATATGGAAGATATGTGCCCTGTTAAATTTTACAATAGCAGATTTTCTGCACATATGGGAAGAGCAAAGTTATTTTCTTGAAATATATCTTTGAATTTATTTAGAAAATAGAAGAAATTCATTGTCAAAACACTAAGCCATTTTATAGCTAAATAACCATTTCTTAACTGATTTTTTTAGGGCTTAGCTTGTAACTCAATGGTTATTTTTTGCACACAAGGGCTAATTAGATCATGACCTATAATTTAAAGTGAACCACAACAAACATCAAAGCCTAAGGTGGGATTCAAATCCACAAATTGTTGAGCTAAAGGTAAGAGTGTTAAAACCATTCTGCTACTTGCTCGGCATATATCCCTTAACTAATGACTTTATTATTAGCACACTAATCTTCAATTTGGCAATAGAAATTAATAACTAGAAAATGTTTAAATAACTACTAATAATATTTATTTTTTATACTTTGTGACTAAATAAATATATGGTACTTTTCTATTATACCCCTGTACAGTAATCACCATTATGGGAAAGAAAAGTATCGTAAATTACAGTCTGAAATATTCTATTTACATGCATTGTGTATTGTTTAAAAGAGTTTATGTTTTTAGAAGCTACTAAAAATTATATAAACATTTTATATTTACATTTTATAAATTAAATTATCACTTATAACAAAATTTATTTAAATGCTAATCTTTATTTTTGGTGGAAATTGTTTAGCAATTGCATTGGTGATCGATTGCACAAGTATAAAGTAATAGTACCTTTTTTTTTTGACAAAAAAATTTTTTTGATGTATTTGGCTGCTTTTTTTTTTTTTTTGATTTTGTGATTTGTGACAATAATGCTTCTTTTAACTGACAAAATTATCACCAAGCAATCTTTTGCACCTACTAGCTTTAGCTTTGTTCAGCATTTAGCTTCTTTATCAAGTTTTAGTCAATTTTTGCACAAAAAATTAGATTTAAAAAAATTTTAAGCCAGTTAAGTCATTGTATCTTCCTTATTATGCTTTCTCTTCTTTTTATAAGAAACATACTATTTCTTTATGGTCATAAGCGGGGATATAAAAAAAGTACCATATATATGTATGTATATAATACAATGCATATTTAACCATTTCAAATTAAGAGATAAATTTTGTAATGCTTATTTTAAGCGATTAAAGATGAAATTATACAAATCAAAATTATTTGTAAAGATTTATGGGTGTTAAACATTTCAGTATAAAAATTGTTTTAGTACTTAAATATATTTTCCATACTAGGAATTTAATGCAAAAGATATTATGTATTGTTATTTCCTGTTTAGTAATTGGTTTTGAAAATAATATTTAAATTAAAAATAATGTTTACTAGTTTCTAAATTATCCTAATTTAGTTCAAGCTATTGTTTTTAAAATAATGGAATCATTTTCACTATTAGTTTATTGTTTGATTTTTCTATCAAGATGCTAATTAACAGCTGAAGGAAAAATTTCAACAAATAAATAATGTGAAACTCTGAATTTTTTTTAACTTTTGAATTTGTCAATATCATAATATTTTGCTTTTAAAGAAAATTTTATTTTATATTCAAATATTTTTTGCATGTGCTGTAAAATAAAATAACTCGTAACATAATTTATAACAAATAAGCAATTTGATGATGGTTTTTACCTCTAATTAAAATTTATATTGTAATTTATTATTATTTTATAATATCTATGTATTAAATTTTTTTAAATAAAACTTTAAGATATTTCTTTAATGTAATTTATTTTTCATTATTATTTTAGGAGACCAAGACTGGCAACTCAATTTGAAAACTTACTAATCCTAATGGGGTTACTACATTTCTTATGGAAGTTAGTTTTACTGATTTACCATAATCAAGAAGTTGTAAAAAGGCAGAGCTAATCTAATTCAAAGCTGTTATTTTAATAGAAAATATGCTAGTGAAAAAAAATTCTATCCAGGAAAAACATTTTTTGCATCACTGTAAAATATGCAAGGAAATTTTTACTAACCAGAAAGATTTAGTTCAGCATATAAACAATCATAAAAGAAAAGAGAATTCACCTGATAAAACCTTTAAGCATATGAATGGTTTGCTCTCAGCTACTTTAAAAGCTAATTCAAGTTCATTAAATGATGTTTTTGAAAGTCACAAAACCAATAATGTTAAAAGGTTAGAAAATGGAGCTGGAAAAGATTTGAGCAATCAGCAGTTGAATTCTGCATCAGGCTATGTTACAAACCATGCAATTACAGCTATGGATTCTTTGACTTATAAATGTGCAATATGTGATAAAATTTGCCCTAGTAAAAAATCACTTTATAAACATAAAAAGAAACATAAAAATAAATTGAACAAAACTCTTAGTACTGGATTGAAGCAGTGTGATTATGTAAATCCAGAAGTAATGAAAGCAATTTCCAATTTTATTTCAGATATTAGAAAAACCACTGAATCACCAAATGTTGGTAAGGTTGAATCCTTGAATATCATCAAATGTGACAAAGTATCTGATTCATCTGAGCTTGATATAGTTGCAAAATCTAAAAGTCATGAACAACTTTCTAATCTTGAACAAACTAATGATATGGCTTTATCACTTAATGTTCCTCAAACAAATATTTCATCAGAAAATTGCAATGACTTAGCAATAAAGGAACAATTTTATAAATGTAATTTATGTGATCGAACATTTACCATAAAACGCACATACTTAAATCACAAACGTAATCATAGGAAGTCTGGAAAACAAAAGAAAAATCTGCTTTTATAATTTAGAAGAAATTACTAAACTGTAATTTCGACAATGTCATATTTTAAAATTAAAATGAGTTATTTCTATTTTATTAATACATTTAAATTATTATTCATGTGTCATTTATGGAAAAATATTAAATGCATGTTTTCTATATAAATGTTTTACAATGTAAAAAAAATCTATTTGCATCCTCTTGATGCTGTTATGTATACTGTTTAAAAATATTAAATATTTCTGAATATTTGCATAGTTATTTTACTTTGCTAAAGAATGGAGAATTATTCAAATTAAAAATAATTAATTGTTGAATTAAAAATAGATCTAAAATTAAAAATTAATATTTCATTGAAAAATGTTATATTTATGGTTTAATGTCACTTATTTTACTTTAATTATTTTAGAAATAAAAATATTTTTCTGACAAACTTTTATTATATAATATAACAATTTGCAAATAAGAACTAAATATGTCAAGCTTGGCTTGAGATATTTTATTATTACTTTGATTAAAAAATTTTATAATTACATAACAGTAGATTGTGTTATTCATTTAAATTTTGGTATATATGTATATATATACATATTTAGATTTTATGAGATTTTATACTAAATTAATATGCATAATTTAAAGCTGAATGATAAACCTAAAATTTCTTCTCTTCTACTTTTGATGCTACAATCCAAATTTGCTTATTTAGATTCTATATCCAAATCTTTTTAAATATTGATTTATTATTTTGCTATTTAAATTTCATTTTTAGAACTTCAAGTTTTTTAACATGTATGAAATATATATAAATATTCATGGATTTTGAACCAAAGTTCCTTGAATAAACTTGTTTTTGATTATCCTATTGTAATATATTCAGAAATGATAATTTTGCATTTCTTGTGATAATTTTACAATTTTTTGAAGGATTTTGAGTATTTTAATTCAAGATTCTATTTTAAGAATGTATAAAAAATTATTTTTGATAGCTTTACACCAAAGAATTTTACTAGGATTTATATATAGTGTAGTATATATTTATCTCCTAATCTGTTTTTAATTATTATGTGATTTATATGTATTGATTTAATTTGTTTCCACTTCTGAAGTTTCTATGTTTTATTGAAATTATAAATGAAATAAAAAATGTATCAAAATATTCCATAGTTTTTTTTATCTCTTTGATGATAAATTAAAAATTCAATTTTCTATGTTTATAAAAGAGTTATGAAATATTTAAAATTACATAATTTACAAAATGCAATTAATTTCCTTTCTTGATATAATGAATTTGTTTATTCATTAATTATTCTTAGTTCTTTAGTACTTTTTCTTATCTTGTCAATAATTCTTATTGTTTCATAAATGAAATAATTTCTTAAAATATGCTTTCCAAATATCATAATATGGGAAGGATATATTTTTCCTTAAATTTAAGAAGGTTACTCTTTTGCTTTTTTAAATCAGATATGTGACATATATTTTAAAACTAGGTGTAATGGCAAAATTGAAATTATTCATAAGGTTATGGATTTAGCAAATTATACAAGAAAAATTATTACTATATTTGTTTGCTAAATTTTTGTCTGAGATTGTTTTGAAAACAGCTACTTGGAATGGAATGAATTTTCTATTATGAGGCTGGTCTCTGGCGAATTGAAAATCTCTTGATTTTGATAAAGATATTTGTATAATTTAAATCAAAATCAGTGTTGATTTGAACTCACAATATATCACTGCTTATGCACAGATACAAATAATTTAAATGACGTAATCTATGCTGCAGGACTTTTCAGGCATTAAGAATATGTGTTTTTCTTCTTTAAAAATTGTTCTTTATGTATAACCATTGGAAGTAAATGGAAACTGATGTTAAATTCTCCTTTTTTTTATAAATTCTAAATTTTCATATCTTATATATTTAAGTTTTTGAAAAAGTAATGTATTTACAATTGGAAATGTATTGGAATCATGATGAATAAAATTTCAACTTCAATATTAATAACTTTGTAAAAGGAATTAATTATCAAGCCTTCAGTTCCTCATTAAATTTTTTTAATCTGAGATATATATGTGAAACCTTATTTCTTGGTGAAAAACAGTGTTCCAAACAAAGTTAACTTTATATCATTATTTTTTCTGTTCATATTTTTTTTCCTTGAATGGGAGTTACAGTCCACAAAACTAATGAGCTTGGGCTGCTATGATAAACCCGAAATGGGTAAATCTTTATTGACGCGAAAGCTTCATTAAAATAATTATTTTATCAAATTCTTGAAATAAATACAATTTACAAATGCATAAAATACAAACGATATTTTTAATAAAAAAAGAACAAAAATGTCATAATGAATATAATAAATCATTTAGAAGCATTTTTATTTTCTAAATATAATTAAATGGATTTCTAAATGAATTTAATAATTTATGCATGTTGGAAGTTGGTGATCTTTTATCAAGCATTACATAGAACTAAATTGCTACATTTTTTAAGGTTTTGCGATATTTAAATTAAAGTCATAAAATTAAAGCTGTAATTTGTATATATATATATTTTTAAATTTAGTTACATATTGATATGGTTGATTGTGGCATAGCTAAAAGTTTTTTTTTTTTTAATTTAAAAATATATCACAAGAAATTCAAAAGTTTGTTGAGCAATCAAAATTAAGTTTTTTTGTTGCATATGCTAAAATAATTTTCAATTAATATAATATTCACCAATCAACTTGTAATTATTCTTTTAACTTAATTTTCAATAAGCAAATATAGAATATCAATTTATAGTGAACTTAGGATATAAAAGCCATGTATATTAAATTATTTCTTGATGTATGTAATAAAATTAATTTGTAATTAGGAAATGTGGATACTTTTGGAAAAGTTTAGAAAATGCATAGTGTCCTTATTATTCTGTTGTATATAATTATGTTGAACTATGAAAAGCTCTTAAAATATCAAGAATTTTTCTAATTTATTTTATTGCATGGATTGATCTACAGAGCATTTGTGAATAGAAATGACATTACTAACAAGTTTTAATTAGAAATGCATCATTTAATACATCTAAATGGAAAAAAATTGTAAAAACTTATGAAAAGGTAACTTGATTAGATATGAATTGTACAAGAATGGCAATATGATAACGGTATCAATATGAAAATAAATTTTAAGTGTGCAATCTAAAATAATTTCTGCAAACTTTTATGCAATTTTTTAAAATTACATTTATTTGTTTAATTAAGACAAACTTTCACTATTAATAATCTGTTTCATATGAAAAAATACCTGCATTTTGAGGGAAAATTATTGAAAAAAAATTTAACTAAGAGAATATCACATCCAATATGATTACATTAATATTTCTGTATGCATTTGAATGCAAATAATGTGACAGATGTAAAAATATTCAGATTGATTTTTAAATTGAAACAATAAAATTTATTTAACTTTATATTTTTGGTTGATATAAATTTTAGAAGAAAATTATAAATAGTTAAAAGCATCAATTATTTTTAGAAAATATATTTAAAAGAAAAGTATTTTAATAAATATAAAATCAATATTAACAATTACAAACAATATTGCATATCTTTAAAATTAAATGGAATAGCATCTTTAGATATTTTAATACTCTAAGTTTTACTTTGTAATGCAAGTTAGAATTTTATTAAAATTGATGATTAAATTTTTATTGCTTAAATTCAATAATTATTTAAATACAAAAATTATATATATTTTTTCATTCAAGAAACAACTGAAAAACTATGCTATTTTATACCTTTATTGCATACTTTTAGATTTCCTTTTCAGTTCATACCATTATATATCTTCTCTCTTTATATATGGTTCATAATATTCAAATGAATCTTTTTAGAGTTTATACAGATACTTCTCTATTTCCTCCAGTTAAATTATCCATTTATAGATAATTTTCTCTGTGAAATTTATGTCTACTATCTAGTTTATCTTATGAGAAATATAAAAAATACAAACCATTCGCCTATTAATAAATAATAATTAAAAAAAAACACAGAGAAAAACACAATATAACAAACATGAAAATAACAAAAAAAAATTTATTTTCGTTTTTTTTTTAACGCTGCAATATTGTATTAAAATTTATTTCTAATAAAATACTAATTCCATGATGTAATTAATAAAAACTTAAAACTCTCGCATCACATCAAGAATTAGTTTGGAGAATGTGAAATTCAAAGACACGCAATAATGTTTAAGATAAAGTGTTTTTTTTTTTTTATCATACTGATTACAATAGGAGTATGATCAAATTTTCCGGTCCTAGAGTACTTTATTTTAGTTTTAGTTCATGCTGAGACTCTAGAGTGTAAGTACCGGGATCTCTGCCTTGATTTAGAAAAAGCTATTACGTAGCTCACGAAACGCATTCTTAAAATGTTACTTTTATTAACGAATTTTAAAATTGTTTTATTAACTGCCTGTGTGTGTGTAAATCGTGTAATTAAACAAATGGAAGAATTGTTTGATAAAATTTTAAACGAAGCAAAAAACACATGCATTGAGTGTTTCACATTTGCCTGAGAAACAGTTTTGAAAAAAATTCTGAAATAGAAAACTAGGAATGTGAGAAAACCCGATAGTGGAATTTAGACGTTATTTTTAACAGCGTTATTACAGATATTATTGTACATAAAAAATATTGAAAGTAATAAAAAATATATAGCACCGTTATTACAGATATTATTATACATAAAAAATATTGAAAGTTTACACCTAATATTATTTCAGATTCCAAATTAATATATAAAAATATTAGAAAAATGTGAATTATATACAGAAAATGCTCCAAAACTTTGTAATACTTATAACAACAAAGATGTAGAAGAAAATCTAATCGTGGATGTTGGCTTGCTATTCGATTTGATTTTGAATAAAAGCGATGAAAATAATGCAGAAGACAAATTGTGTGTGCAATAAATACTAAATACTTAATATTTGTACTGCAGTTTGTCTTGCGTATTCTTCCTAATTGCGTTATTCCTAGTTGTATAAATTGTGTTAAGACTTTTCTTTATTGTCAGTTACTATACAAGTGCTGAGCACTCTCAACAAATTGAAATTAATGTTGAATTACCTTCGAATAAGTATATGTGCAGAACACGCTTAAAAATACACTCATGTCCATACATTAAGGATAATTCAGAATCACACTGAAATTGAACTCTAAAATAAAAATTTCACATGTAGAAATCACACACATCTTGAAGAATAATATGCAAATTACAAGAAACCACCAGATGGCGCCGATTATATGTCACAATGACAAGAGTGTAAGAGAAGGGTATATAAGGAATGGTTGCAAAGAAGTAAAATTATTCACCAGCCCTTTAAAAGCCATTCAGTGCAATAACCGCTTAGTTACGTCACAAAGAAAGCATTTGGATGATGTTTTACGTGGTAGAATTATCGGCCGTCTGGAATGTGGAAGTATCCGAGGAACTTGGAATCGCCCAGAGTGTCATCTTCAGGTTTTGGCAACGGTTCCAAGATGATCATAATGTGAGTAGAAGTTATAGCACAGGTCACACCCGAGTTACAACGCCAAATGAGGACCGGTATTTGGCAGTTACTGCCAAAAGAAACAGACTGAGCACAGTATCAGAGCTGTCTTCAGCTACCTGTACGGCAATTTCAAGGCAGGCCGTGTACAGACGCTAAGGGCACATTAATCTATATCCTCGTAGGTCTGTCAGATGTGTTCCACTTACCGCAACTCACTGTCACCTGCGGAACTTCGGAGAGCATTGCGTTATGAGTGGTGTAATATTCCCCAAGATCAGATCGTTAATTTGATACTCAGCATGCCTAGCCGTTGTACGGCTTGTATTGCATCGTCTGTGGGGCATACTATGTATTAACCCTCATATCAACCATGTTATATTGGTTTTTGTAAATAGGTTCTTTTATAAAATTTGCTCCATGGAGTAAAATTCGCAATTTTTATTAATAATATCAAACATACAGCATCTTTTTTGCTCTTTACCTTTTGTTTATAAATAGACTTTGCAAATAAGTCACATTTGTTTTGCTTCTGTCTCTTTCTTTGCTTGAAATTGCATTATCCTTAATTTATGGACACGAGTGTACTTGCTAAATTGAGCATTTAAAAAGAAATTGCAAAATGCATTTTTCTGAAGTGATATAATAGGAAAAACAAAATTAGCCATTAAATTATTTAATTGCTGATTTTGCATACGTTTTATATACATTGTCATACATTAATATATGTTTGCATGTGTAATTAATTTTTACTTTACAAAAATTTAGTGACCCAAATGGTTCCTTGTGCTTCAGTACCTTTATACTCGTATTCACAGATTCCTAGTTTTAAGTATAAAAATGTATATAGATCATAAACGTATGAAATAGTTTTACTGAAGGTTATATATTTTAAATTTTTGTCAAGAGCATAAAATGTCAGAACTTAGAATTTCTAAAAAGTAGATTGTCGACGGCTAAAGTAATTATGATCGAAACATTCCACTTTTGGGTATTTCTAGAGATATTTTTTAAAATCACACAAGACAGTATACACATAGCAAAAGGAGAAGCTGAAGAAAATCGATAGATATTGATGTGGATTGTTACGTATAAAGTTTTAGCAACTGCAGCCAAAGTGATAGGAGAATTTAATTAGCATTTGGCACTAGTGTCAATAATCACAGTTAAGATGTATCTTCATTAATAAATTATTTATGGTATAGAGCAGCAATTTCCAGTACACAGATATTAATGTCGTCTACAGTGTGCCACACGATTGAAAAGGTGAAATTTGTTACATAATTATCCGAATCATCTTTAATCATCTCGAATCATTTTTTGCAGGAGATGAAATTTTTCTAAATAATAATACTCCTAATCATGTATCAGAACTTAATCAATCATGGTTTAATGAAGACTATGATAAAATAAAAGATCTATCTTTCCCCACAATCTTTGACCTTTATACATGAATGTAACCATTATGAATTGTCTTGGAGCATTCAATCAAAAATCGATATTCTTCACCGATTCTTTTCCAGAACTTTCACAATATCTCTACAACAAATTGTAAGATATTTTTTAAACACTATCCAATATTCAGCACTTAGATGATTCGATTACTAGGGATGAATACAAGCTGTGTAAAATGTAAAAAGTAGTTTTGCTGCATATTACTGCAGGATTTCTTTTAAATGTCGAGTGTGTCCATTATATTCACAATAAATTGTGTATTATTTTCAAGCACAGCGTCTCCTCGTTGGCAAAAGTATTGTTCTCGCTACTAGAAGGTAATGATTTTTATATACGACATGAGCGAGATACAGCGTGTCAACTAATGGTGATTGGGATACATAGACTATATGTCATGGTCACAATATCCTGCCTAAAAAATGATACTAATTGTGGCAAGTTAAATCTGAGGGTTTTCTGTTTGATTCCATCTCCATAATGATAACCATTTAATTGGTTCCAACTAGTCCTCTCATAACCATCTATGGGGACGGAAGGTTGGATACTAATATGGAATACATACACTGATACGAGTTTACATGTGTAAAAATAATTATAAAAAGGAACACTTACTGTTACGATAATAAAAAAAGTGTTGAGATGTAGGAAAGTGCCCTTGTTATACAAAATGGAAGGATTTGTAGCGACCCTAGTTGTAAAATTTGGAAGTTAGCCATCCTATTTCAGAAACTAAATGCGATAGAAGCGAAAAGCCTATCACAGAAGTTGTAGATCAGTAGTAGTTTAGTTATCATATGATACTTGGACATGTGTGTGTGAAGAAAAGAACGCGCAATGGATCGTTGGTTTGTTCACGAATTCCAATAAATTTAAGTCCTGCAATTTATTAGAAAAGCGATATTTTCGGCTTTATATATATATATATATATATATATATATATATATATATATATATATATATATATATATATATATATATATATATATATATATATATATATATATATATATATTAAAAAAACCATGGTAACTCTGTAAATCTGCTGCTAAAATACAATCTAATGTTTTTTGCGCAATTCGTGAAGAAACTATTTGATCTCGAGAGCTAATATGCATCGTAATCTTTCTTATCTTAATTTTCAATGTATCATTTAGATTAAGTCTATAACTTAGTTGATTTGTAACTTTGCAATTATTTTTCTGTGTCTCATTTTGTTTACGATATAGAATCCCTAACTGAAGGACATATTCCTTTATATTGTTATTAAATATCCGAGATAATATTTATAATACATTCATTTATATTTTAGTTAAATGTCCAAATTGATGAAAAAATTTTTTCTTAAAGGATAGTTTCTAATGCTCAAATTGAATGAAATGATGAAATTGAATTGATTTCGTTTCATTGTTTACATATGACATTTTTTAATTGCTTAAGATTTTTTTAGTGGAGGATGTGTGTGATAATGATTTTAAAATATGTGTGCTTATATTTCATAAACTCATTTATAATTTCAATATTTAATTAATTTTTAATTTTAAAGTTTAAATATGAAGACGAATTTTATTCTTTACATTGCATTTTCTTTCTTTTTTGTATTAAATTCCTTATTTAAAAATTTAGTTAATAAGAAACTGATAGAAAATGTAATTCCACTGTCAAAAAACATTAAAATTTTTTCTATTCAATATACATAGGTAATATTTTTCTGAAGAACGCGCATTATTCTCATTTTTTTTGGGATATAAAAAAACAAAAACAAATGCAAATATTTTAACACACTTTTATTAAATATTCACAATTTCAAAAACAACACACATACATACACATATAGATAAACCAGCATTTTTCTTAACATCCAATTTTTGTTCGTTGTAAGATTAGAAACATTTTATCAAAATAATAAGAATATTTTATACTTATTTAAGTAAAATAAGCACAATGGAGGTAGAACAGGTTAATACTGTCTAATTTGTGTTTCGCATAGATTCATTCTTTTAACATTGTTTATTATTCCATAATCACAAAGAATATACGAAAGTTTGAAGTAAAAGCAAAATTTAAGATATGCATTATTTATGTTAAATATTTTTTGACACTTTTTCTGTACATATGACTGACATAAAATTTGTTACTCCTTTTTTAAAAAAAATGAATTTTGATATTTTCTATAAGAAAAAAAATTACACCTCCTTAAAAAGTTATTATATTTTAATTTTAAACATTACACAGAATGCGTACAATAGTAAAACAATCACATATTATTATATATGTCGTGTTGTAGTTACAGATTTCTAATGTTTCTGGTTTACATTTGTATAATATTAAAAAAATTACAAGTAAATAAAATTGTAGAATATTTTGAAAGAAAATAGAATAGGTTAGGTTACGACAAAAAACTGTTTTGGAGATTTATGCTCATATTTTACTAAATTTTGATTAAATAGCATTTTATAATTAATGATTAAATAGATACATTATCATACCATAGATTTTGCTTAGCTCATTTCTTAATTATTTATTTTATTTAAAAGCTTCCGCTATGTTTAAATTAACAAACCCGCCATCTTTTCAGAATTTTCAGGAAACAGATTAACTATCGTTTGCAGAGTCACTGTGTCAATATTTCAAAATTCGAAATTATTTTGAATAATTTTTCCGAAAAGAGACTTTAATCAACATCAAAGGTAGGAATTGTTATTCTGAGCAGGTATTTTATTATAATTTTTTAAACTGTTGTCAACACCTTATGAGCTCTGACATTGACATCATAATTATAATTTTAAAGAGCTAGGTTATATAAAATTTTTTTTAGAACTTATGTATTCCAAAGCAATTTATAAGACAATAGATTTAATGTTAAATAGTACAAAATATTGATTAGCCAATTCAAATTTTGCCGTTTATGATTTAAAACTTAATTAGTTTTCCGATTTCACATTTTTCACAAAAATAAACAAAAGTTAAGCGGAGATTAAAAAAATTTGTATAAAAAATTTGTATAAAAAAATTTGTATGGATATTATTATTTTTATTAACATTTTTTCTTATTAAAGATTTGACATAAGTTAGTATTCATGTTAAAGAAATAGGCACTGAGATTTGCTATTTCGAACATTTTACAAGATTCACTGACCAAAATATTCTGCTTCTGTTAAAGGCAAATTCGTCATTAAGTTTGAATTAAAAAGCTTCCAGAAAGCATCTTTTGTAACATAAATATTTGTTACGCCAGATTGCAAAAATAAAATCGAAAAAATAATTAAAGCAAGCTTGTGTTGTAAAGCAAAATCGATAGGTGTATAACTTACAAAGTAAATTAATAATACTCATATTTACTTAATAAGACTTAGAAAAGTGTCAATATTGTGAGCCTTATAAATAATTTAAAAAATATTTTGTTTTCATTACTTTTATAAAAGAGATTTGCAATAAATCTATTTATGAGTAAACTTCGATTTATGAGATTATATTTGAGGAAATTATTTATTTTTCATTTAATTTACAATTTTTAATCAAGATTTTATTTTCTAATTTATATAAAATGCCTTTTTATTTTTATAAAATGGATATTATTACAATTAAACTCGCATGATAAGCTTTTACCAATAATAATAAAGGGACAGTATATATATAAAGATTTTTCATCTGAATTAAATCGATTATCACGAAAAAATATACAATATATACAAAATTATTTGCTAAGTATTTTTGTATTAACACTTCAGTACATCAATTGCTATATAATTTTAACATTCAATATGATTTAACAATAAGTGCACCATAGCTTAAAGAATGCAAAATTGCTCTATTTTAGATAAAATTCTGGTAGTATACATTCAGAATATTGAAAAAGTCATAATATTTGGATATTGACGTTCAAATAGTTTGTTTATCTTACAGTGGAAGACAACGAAAGCTGCCGAATTTATAGAGCAGAAGCAGCTTTTGAATTTCTTATAAATGGAGAATCAACTAGCTAAGAAAACTGGCACTACGATAAATTTAATAGTTCTTTACAGAAGACTTCAGGACATTTAATTAAAACATGCTGTGTTATGAACAGGTATACATTTGCTAAATCAATTATTAAAACTCTATTCTGTGACTATTACATGCAATTACGAATAAATGGTGCGTAAATATGTAAACTGCACAGAGAATTACATAACTATTTTTATTTGTATTAATTATTCAGTCTAGAAATTTTGTACCTAATTTACTAAAATTTATGATTTTTAAGTCTCTCACAGTTATTCTTTTAAGCTTTTAAAAACTAATAACCTATCACGATATTTTAAAACTATTTTGAGAATTTGAACTGTTAGCCGAGGCACTTAAGAGACCTCTGTCAACAAACCCATCCAGAGATTTTGAATTTAATACTTATGCATATAGTTTACCATGCTTTATTAAATTGACCACGAGATTGCGTGAAGTTATAAAATTTATACTTTTATAACTTAGGCAAAACAATATGAGGACAATTTGTTTATTTGATCAAATCTGTTTTGGGTGTATGTCTTATAGATTGAAATTTGCTAATATACGAAAAAATAATTGAGGTGCCATATAATAAAGGATGCCAAATTCTGAGAGTGGTGATTTTCTGGCGGATTTTCTTATGTATCTGGCAACCTCATTTTTATTACATCATACATATGGAAACCTATAAAAGTAATGAAAAAAATTCTATTTTGGTAACCCTAGTATTTACACCATCGTAAACGTCACGATACGTCATCTTGGCAACATTTCTTCATCGATAAAAAAAAATCAGAATTTGGAATCCTGGATTATGCGACACCAGTGCCAAATAATTTACTGTCATTATAAATCAAAAGTAAATTGCCCTAATTAACTACATGTTAAAATAATTTTTAAATGTTCTAAAAAGTTTTATGGAATAATAGGAAATTTTACATATTTTTTTACAATTGTATTGATATTTTAATATGGCATCAAAACTGAGATCCCCAGATTTGAGAATTAAAAGGAAAATGAATTTCCAAAAAAATATTTCAATAAATGAAAAAAATATTAGTTTGGTAAGTGTTATAGCTATTCATTTAGAATTATTTTTGCATCACATTTTTCAATAATATTGCACAACATTCATTGAAAATTGTTGTTTGTCCAGAGATTTATATTTTTTAATATTTGATACTAATGGTTTATATAACGTGTAATTTTAGAAAGGATGCAATTAAATTATTTCATGTTCTTTCACATTTATTTTTCCTCTGCTTGGAAAATGTTCGATAAGTGTTAAAAAAATCGTATTTTCCATCATCAGTAACAGATATTTTTGTCATTATTATGTATGATTTGTAACTGTTAATAATAATTTAAATTTCATACTAGGAGTAATATCGATCTTTATCAGCATTAAAATGAATTATTCATAATGAAAACAAAGCAAGTTTTAGCATAACTTAAGCTTCGAAAAGCGTTTATACAACCATTTGATTTATTTGCAATTAAATACTGGCTTAAAAATCTACACATTTTGATATATCTTGAGAAACTAAAATATTATTTATTGTTAAATTTATAATAAGAATTAATTATACTGACACTAATATAGGTGGCAGTCTTATTGATTCGAACGCTTTTTAAATGAAATGAAACAAAAAAGTTTAGATAATTTTAATGTTCTGATGTTTCCAAATAAATTTTAGTGATTCTTCTAATAATTAGTAACAGTAAAACGGTTGTTAAAAAAAAAAAAAAAAAACAGTTACACTGTGATGTGTAAATTAAAAAAATTCTTTACTTGTGAAGGTGGGAATCAAATTAGTAAAATCATTTAATAGTTATTTTTTTATGTCATTTAAAATTCTTATCATATCAGTTTATAGCTTAATGTATCATTTAAAATTATTTAATAGCTATTAAATTTATAATTTTTTTCGATTTTTGAAGATAGAATTCCATTTTTAGAGCCCTTTAATACAAATTATGTGCCAGGAAATCAACGGAATTGCAAATGGTTGTCACTACAATCTGTGTATCTCCATGTTGCCATCAAAATATCAATATTTTTCTTTAGAAAAGGTGTTAGAGCCTTTCTGCTTACAAAAATTAACTACAAAGTTGTTTTATCTAGGTTATATAAACATTAAAGAATTGCTACAAAAGGGATTATAAAATTCTAAAAAATGAAAAATTCTATATAATATTTAAATATCAAAACAAAATACATAAAACAAAATAATAAAACATAAATTTGTAGATGCGATTCACATATGCTAACTGCATTTATAAATTGATACATATTTATAATGCATAGTAAAATATAAAACTCATGCTTTAAAGATAGAGCTTATTTTTTTTAAATAATACAATTTAAAAAAAAATATTTCTCTATTTTTACTGATTTCGTTGTTTAAGTACGTAATACCTTTTCATATATATAATATATTTTAAATTGAGTATTTTTTCAGTTATAGGAATAAGCTTATATTAATTGCATAGTTTTTATCACATCACATCCTATTTGAGATTACGTTATCTTATAAAGTGCATGGTGCAGTATAATAACGTGAAGTGAGAAATTCTAAATTGTCATTTTCAGAAACGTTACAGTTCAATATTAAAATACACTAATATAATTTATGTTAACATTCATTCCTTACTCTTGAATTAACACTTAGATAATTTAATTTTACAAATGCTCCATAGGAATTGCATTTATGAATTGAATATTTTGTGAACAAATTTATCGTTGCATAGAATTGCATTTGATGTAAATTAGATAAGGGAAAATAATTGGCACATTGTGATAAAATATATCCCACAAATGCACTTAAATATTTAACACACATATACAAAATATAATACATGTCTATCACAGATTAATTGACGGATATATATATGTATATATAATATAATCATATGTATATAGAAAAAAGTTTTTCGGCAATTTATATACAGACATTTATATATTTGACATTGAAACACATATTATTTTATATAAATATTCAAGTAATGAAAAGTGAGACTTCAAAATCCCCTTGCTTCTTGATCGATCGTGTTGAAGTTGTTTCATCAGCAAAAATGCTTGTTTATTCCTCATAATCTTCTTTGGTAAGGGCCCACACTGTTAAAATATGTTAAGTGTGTTACCATTGAGTTTAGGGAATGTCAAATAGCACACAATTAATAAATGCTAGATTTATTTGATGAGGAGTTTGTAAATAGAATGAGAGAGAGAAATATAATTAATGCTTGATTTTTAATAGTTAAAAATGTAATCTTAAAGCCTTTTCCTTCGTCTTGTGACAATAAAGAAAATGAGTTTGATTCTTTCAAAGGGCTTCATAATTTGTTTGCCTAACAGTATTTCTTACTAATAGTGTATCAAATCTTTAATCATAATATGTTAGTGATTGACACGGTTTAAGTTACATTAAGACAGAAGATAATTTTAATTTTCTTTTTCAATGCAATCAAAATCATGTTTTAATCTTTTTCTTGAAGCGCGATAGTATTAACATTAATTATTGGGATTCCATACTTTGTGTTACTATTGTCAAGTTCTCTCTGATAAAGCTAGCTGAAAAGTTTCTGGAGTTCTTTCTCATGTTTGTTTTCTTATATTGTGGTTTTCATGTTTCCAATGTTTTCTAATATATTTGGTGACTCTAGCTAACTTCATGCTAATGCAATCATTAATTTTGTATTTGTATTTTGATTGTTTTATTTATTTGCACTATTTCAATTTTCGTTATGCACCTTTAATTACAATATAGTTTTCTACTTACCAATTATTATTATGAAAATGAAGAGACATATACCAATTAAAATAGACAGCATCTGCAAGACAAAAAAAAATATTAACCAATAAGCTCTTTGGTTACATGTGTCCATTCTGTGCTGTAGAAAAATGCCGTTTTTGAAATATGGAACACATAACAATCACAGAAATGTTAGAGCAGAACATTCTAATGCTGAAAATTTCTAAAGGTGGAATATTATTCAAAGTAAATATCAGGTACTTTGAATAATATTCTACTTATTTAAATGAACTAGTGGTTAACTTCTTATAAATTGGTGAGTTTTGAATGCAAGAACCATCTAGAGCTCAGCGTGGCCTAGTGGTAAAGCGACTCCTGGTACATTCTGTTGAGCAGAAGAAGATGGATATTGAGCTTCTGCATTTTACATGCATACATATCGGGATGGATGCTTGGAAGCTTTCCGAGATTCTTCTTTTACAACACGTAATGCAACCCACCATCTCTTGAAATCCTCCAGGAAAACAATTTATGAGGTTGATATTCAAATGCATAACAATAATGTTTAATAATGTTAATAATTATGTGGTCGATGATAAAATAACAATCCTCAAACATTAGGCTATCCATTATGCTTTGTCAGTTATTAGAAACAACCAAAAGAGATAGACTATCGATATTCAAAAAATCTTTCCATCATCATATTATCAAAGCTATGAATCCGTCAATAGCAAAATTTATTTCTTATAATTTACTAAGGAGCTATAAATAGAAAAGAATTGTTACCATTTATACATAAAATTTATTTCGCAGTTTTATATTCATTTGTAATTTTTTCGTTTATAAAAATATTTGTGTATAATAATTTTGTTTTAATTTTTAACCAATGAAAAATTATTTTAATGGCTTTTGTGATTGTCCGTTCGAAGGACGGATGGATTTATTGATATTTTTTTTAAATCTGCAGCATTTCATTCAAACTAAGAATTTTTTTTAACGGAATTAGTATTTTTGAAAATGACTTCAATGAATGTGAAAATATTAGCAGAAAATAATAACCTATTTCAGTAAATTTTATACCATTTTAAATTAAACTTATAACCAATAAAAATTGATCAAATATATCTTTACTTCAAGATCAGTTAATAATTCACTTAGATCAATTTGTATAAGATAGGGCGATATTTCCAATTCAAGAAAAAATGCTACTATAATTTAGGATACATAGTGATCTAAAAATAATTTCTAAATCTATAAACATATTATATTGAATGCAATTGTATTGATAAGTTAGTACATTTTATTGACTTCAATCAGCCCTTATTGATTGATTGATTGATTTTATATCGATACCTAGAATTCATATTAACCACTGTTATTGACACTTAAAATAATTATTTTAAAGGGTCATATAAAAGTAACTTCGTATAAAAGTAATTTCGTAGCAATTACCAAGAAGAAGATCACCAAAACTTGTCCTACCACCTCCAGAGGTATCATTTCACTTGGAGAATAATGCGACCAGTTTTAACGTGTCTCAGCCACTTTAGCGAACAAGGTGGATATTTGGTCAGCCGGAAGTCGAACTAACTACCTTCCGATAATGAGCACGACGCCCTAACCAACCAGGCCACCACGGCCCCTGGCCACTCTTTTGTAAGAGTTATCATATTATCAGATAATAAAAGTGCTCTTCAATGCCTTTTGAATAATCAAAATAGGTACTAAAGAATTTTAGACCCTTGCTTAACGTAGTGGCACACATAATTTCATCCCAAAGGATTCATACCCATTGTGGAATTATGAGCAGTGAGAAAGTTGATGCTCTGACTAAGAAGGGAGCTTTAATAGAACAACGTATCAATCACCCCCACTTTATTTTCACACGACTAAATTGTTTATTAACCTGACTGTGTTAGATAGGGCGATATAAATTCCCTTCTTAACTCTTAACATAACTCTTAAAGCATAAACTCTTAAACAAAGTATGATTCAACGAGTAAAAGATAAGAGATGTAAGATTCTGTGTAGAAGAGTGAGAACTGTTCCCAGTTTTCCAAGAAAGACTGCTGTGGCTGTATTTAGAGGACCGACTGGACATGACTGCATGCAGGACCATCTCTATTGAGTTAGAGTGGTGTGAGAAACAGTATTTTATGTGACTCTCTAATAAACCAATGATTTTTGAACACTTGAATAATTGCTCCGCACTTTCTCTGTATGAGGATATTATTAAGAGGTATGAAGACATCTCTGTATGAGAATAGGATATTATTATTGAAGGGCCCTTGAATGGTTTAAGTGCTAATGCTCGACATTTGTAAATATTTAATTCTTTTATTCATTCAACATGTATCAAATTATGAGTATATCTAACTCTCAATGTGCCGCTATAGCAAATATATATATCTTATGTGTGTGGAAGAATTTCCATATATATAAATATATATATGGAAATTCTTCCACACACATAAGAATTCAGATTGATTTCTTAAGATTGAAAATATTTTTTACTGGATCATCCTCTATTATTGCCTGAGTCTAATGCGCTCAAAAGGGTCTTTTCTGAATAACAACTAAATTATTGATGTATTTTTCGTAAGCTATTTAATAATTGACATAACTTCGAGGTTTTCATCCATCAATTGAGTTGTAATGGTAAGGAATAGAAGGGTAAAATTTTCTATAGTAAATTTATTTATAAGGAAATAAAAAAAAATTATAGACTCAAATGAGAGAATAAGCATACTTTATTTGTTACTTTTGAGATTACGCTATAGCATAAAACTTTCAATATATTATTATGTTTATTCTTGTATAAATGATTAATTATTTACTTGAGTGTTTTTGTTTTATAAATATAGATTTAGGAGCCTGAAACATACTAAAATACATATTTGCATTATACAATATATATTAGCCTTACTTTTAAAAAACCTATTAAATTCAGGTAACATGTATAAAACTTATTTCCTTCATTTAAAATAATGATAATTTATGGATAATAACTTAAAAATGTACTAATAAATTAAATCAACAAAATTAAACTCGAAATTTAACAAACCAGAAATCAATCATAATTTTAATATTAAAGTTTAATGATCATAAAATACGAATTTTGTTACAATAAATTGAATAAACACAATATTTTGTTCATTTTTTAAAAATATATTTTCTGTGCAAGAAAAAGAAACTTTATCATATTTGTTGTTATACAATGGAACCATTTAATTTTTACTGAGTTTTCAAATATTAGTGTAAAAAATTAAACACTCTTTAATGGACACAAAAACTAAATTAATTACTATATCAAACTTCTTAATTAAACTAAATAAGGTGTACATATTAAAAAATTACATATTAGTGTATTAAGAACTTACTTTACAGTTTTTCCACCAGTATTTGCGTTTTAATTTTCCTGTTTGTTTCCCGAATTCTGATGCCTCATCATTAAGTGCCTCTGTAATACAACAATATTAATGAACATAAAAATTTTAATTATGAAAATACTGCAATTTTTCATTAAATAGCATAAATGTATTCAACAAAGTTAGAAATTTTACATTCGGTAATTAATATAATATGTCTCTTTGAAATTGTACAATTTTAATCTCTTTAAAATTCATAAATTCATTCATTATATTCAAGGAAAAGTACTTTTATACACTTTGGTTAAAAATTATTTACATTCTTGGATTGGAATTATCTTTACAAGGGGTAAAAATAACATTGTTCTCTTACAAAAGGAACTAGTTTTAAAATTAGGCTTGATATTTTATATATATATCCCAAATTAACTACTTTAGAAATTTTAAATTCAGAAATATATAGCAGTAAAAGTTTTATCTCGTGAGATTATGGGTATTAAAATAAACAAGTTTATGAATTCCTTGTTTCCATTTGTTTGCATTCCATTTTAAATCGAAGGCTCTTGTTGAATTTGCACTCACATGTAAAAAGAGAACGTAAAGTGACGGAACAACCAATCAACCCTTCCTGATTTTCAAAAATTTATTGAAAGGAAAGGGGGCAAAGAGTCAAAATAATGCAGTACTGCAAAGCAGTACTTATAAAATTTACCATCTTAATAGCTATAGAAATAAGCCCCAAGGGTAAATACTAAAAAAGTACTTAAGATATATCGGATGATTGTTTACTATTTCATTACAAATCTTGAGATGTCTCAAAGGTTACATCTATATCATATTTATCATCATATCTATATCACCACATCTACATTAATTACATCCATGCTTAGACACACATTTCCGATTCAATCTAATAAATATCGAGTAGAAATTCTTTTTTATGCTTTGAAATTTTGAAATCTTTAATGTTTAAGAATGCTTAAAGATTCGTGAAACACGTGGTTTGTGGTTTTTTGTTCTACCGTCACTTTTTTTTTCAAGTGCAAGTTAATTCGAACAAGTCTTTCAATTTCAGAAGAATTCCAAATCATTGCCATGAAAGATGACAGAAGAATTATGCTTCTTATAATTAAATCTATGGGTAGCTTTATTCGCTGCATTACAATATATATATTGAGCTATGAAAAATACTCTGTTAATGCAGGAATGCTTTTATAAAGTGAAATATCATATGTGCAAAACAATTTTTTATAGCGATAAATAATATTCAAGTTGATATATAAACTGGTTGTTATATATCCAGTATAACAGTTGATATATATCCAGTTGACTCAAATAGATCGGATGAGTTTCCTATTAATTGTATTGGAGCTTACAGTTAAAATAATAATAGCTAAAAGTATTATAATTCGTAAAATTTTTGTTGCATTAATATAACCGGGAAAATTTGTATTGTAAAATAACCCTAATTAACATGTTTTTAATCATAATAATTTTTTAATTAATGATTCTGGAGGCACAAAACTTACAACGCAAAATGAAATTATAAATACATAAACTTCTGTAAATACAAAAAAATACAGATTTTTTTATATTGAGTTTCACAATTTTGTATGATCCATAATTCATCTTATAAATAACAGTTTTATATGATCAATAATTCAAAAAGAGATTTTGAATGAATTTAAATCCTCTGTGAAAATGCGATCTTAAGAATCAAATGGGACTTAATTCTTTCTATTTCTTCATTTTCAATCAATATTTCAAATATTGATAAATGCAAAAAGTTTCAACAATGAACCCCATATCAAATTGAGTTAAAATGTTTAAGGTACACGCAATATAATTGATTACTTCTAAACAATAAAGTAAAATCAAAACGGAATAACTATGTTAATGCTACTTAATTTGGATGGCGAACAGAAGATAATAAATGAAAAAATATATATATACGTATATTTGTAAATATGTATTTATAATACACATATGACCACAAATTACATACTTTTGAGGTATTTATTTAAATATTTGTTAGGGATGAAATACGCAATTTGCTTATGACATGATCACATATTGTTAAAATGCCAGCATAAATAATTTGTAAGAGGTTTTTTACAATGAATCAAGTAAAATTCAAAAAGGGATCAGATCTTTCAGCATTTGAAAGTAGTCTTATTTTTAGTGCCTATTTAACTAGGACCTCGAAATTTGGGGATAGCATATTTCATTGTGTTCTCAAAACAGCCATATCAAAAACTTTCAAAAATTGAAATCAGAACCCACAGTTGTTTTCATGTAAGACGTAACTGTGGCTTGAATACTGTTTTGTAAGAGCACGATAGGTGTCGTCTCCAACAAATTGTAAGCTAGAATAGACTGTATTGTCCTTTAAATGACTGAAACCGTTGGATAAAACTTTTAGCAACAGATTTTGGCTCGAACTATACGCAGAAAGATAGGAATGTATAGTCGAGTACCTGTGGAAAAACTATTCGTTTTTGCCCAAAATACAAAATTTATTTACATTTATTTACTGTCGGAAAGAAGATACTGTACTTTTAAGTAATGCAAAAGAGTAGTGTCGTCGGAATGTGTGTGTGTATATGTATGTATGTATATATATATATATATTTTATATATATATATATATATATATATATATATTTTATATATATATATATATATATATATATATATATATATATATATATATATATATATATATATATATATATATATATATATATATATATATATATATATATATATATATATATATATATATATATATATATATATATATAATATATATATATATATATATATATATATATATATATATATATATATATATATATATATATATATATATATATATATCTATATCAAATTAGCTAATAAATGCTTTTTGGGCTGAAAAAGCAACTAAGATCTAAACTTATCAGCGAAAAATGAAACTGAGAATTTACGATACACTCATACAACCCGTGCTGCTATTGCAAGCAAAATGTGGACATTAAATGTCGATATACAGTGAACCCTGGAAATCTTTGATAGGAAGGTATTATGAACTATCTATGGACCTGTACAGGAACAAGAATGCTGTATTGTATAGGCTGTATAACCAGACCCATATTACCCAGGTTATCAGAAGCAACAGGCTAAGATGGCTTGGGCATGTCTGGAGAAGCCGGAAAAACAACCCCACTAAAATATCAACGTTTCAGAACCCCGAGGGATCCCCGTGCCCGTAGGAAGGCCACCAACAAGATGTCTAGTTGACATTAAAAATTACTTCAAGATACTGAAAGATAGTAACTGGCAAAGTGTTGCTCTGTGGACAGACTGGGCTGGAAAAGGCGAGCGGTAGAGGCACCTAAGAACTGTAATAGATTGTTACCCTATCAAAGAAAAAGAAATATTTATATATATATATATATATATAAGCTCCAAAATAGTTATTTTTGTATTTCAGTCCAGTGATATTGCTATTGATATTAAAGCTATTATAATTTTAGAGACTTTTCCTAAATTTTAAATTTTCAAATATTTGGACGATAGAAACATTAACTTCAGCTCAAGTATCTCCATTCAGTCTTGCACGGGAAATATCAGAATATATTTTTCATTGCAATAAATTGAAACACTGCCGTTTTTATTTCAAATCCTTCAAATTTTTTTACCATTTTGATTTAAACAATAATTAAATATGTAGCTCATTTGTTCAAGTTACTTATTACCCGCTTTATAAAAATCAACTATCCATTTTTTGAGATAATTTAGGTACCTGCTCTGTCATCCAAATCTGTTAATTTCTCATCTCTTTGTAGTATAAGATCAACGTTTTTCTTGAGTATACCAGTTACCTGTAACACAAAAACAATTCAGTAAATAATTAATACAATAACATGTAATTTTTCTGTTTACCCTTAGATAAACATATTCAAGATATTTCTCGATGAACCATATCAAATTTTGGATACTAAAAAAAATCAAAAATAATATACATCAAATAACTTATACGGTGTCGGTGTAATATATATATATATATATATATATATATATATATATATATATATATATATATATATATATATATATATATATATATATATATATATATATATATATATATATATATATATATATATATATATATGGGGTTATAAGCCTTATATATGTCATTATATGTTAGATTTGTGGTTATTTTTTATTCCTTTTATATAATAGATTATTTCAAAATTATTTAAAACATTTCTAATGTTATTAGAACAAAGTATATCAGAAATTTCATTACAAAACTAAAACAATTTTTTTCTTTTAGCTTAAAATTACAACTAAATTTATTTTATTTTTTGTAACTACTACCTTTTAGAAAAAAAAAAAAGAAATGCGAAATATTGAAGTATATTTAATAAGCATGATAAAAGCAAAAGCGAAACAACATAAGTTTTTGTCAGTAGATAAAATTTATGTGTAGTTATTTTATTATATTTGCTTCCAGTTTTTCTATTTCTCTTAACTGAAATCTTCAAATGCAGAACAGCAGCTTTTAAAAAGGACGAGGCTGACATTTGCGAATCAAACTTTTACATCAAATCTGTATGTGTGTGTGGGTGTAGACAAATATTTAAAAAAATCCATCTATAACAAGTTATAATTCAATTTATACTGAGATTAACTAAGAGTCAAACAAATTAGTTTGTTTCATTAAAAAAATTCCTTTACGTTTTAAAAAAAGCAAAATTATAATTTTATAATTTCTATTTGCAATTAAAAAATTAATTTATATATTTTAAGTTCTCAATATTTTAGCATTTTAAATCCTATAAATGATTTAAATATTTAACAAATTATTTTATTTAAAAAGAGAAAAAGTGTTCTGTTTTAAATACAAACCATATTATATAGTTATAATTTTTAAAACAATGTAGTTATAACTCAATTTATAATTATATAATTATTCTTTTTTCAGTATATATTTTTTATAGTTTTTAAATTCAAATAATTTATTTCTTTCATTTTGTTCTATGTCATAATAAAATTTTCAAACATCGAAACATTTGACTATTTATTTATTAATAGGAAATATGAAACGCATGTGATTATGAGAGAAACTGATGATTATAAAATGAACTTTAGAAATAAGAATTTTTATATATATACACACACACACACATATAATTTATCCTTACTAATTACAATGTGAATTCTGTTTAACTCACTCTTGCTTTTCTTTAAATTAATGACAATTTTAACTTCCAAAATTAACTCTTTATAATAAATATATTTATGTTATATATAAGTTTTATTTTATTATAAAAATTTACGTTTTTTTAATATGATTTTTCCAAAATATTCAATCTACTTTAAATGCTAAAGTAGACTAAACTAATTTTAGTTAAAGAAAAGTTTGAAGATTTTGTATTTTTAATTTTTAATGTGTAAGAAAAGAAAATCTAAACTGTCTAGAGAATAGGATTTCTCCTTTTTAATCTTTTTAGTATAGAAATTATTTATTGAATGCATTTGATTAGTACTTTTTACTCAAACCTTGTTTTAGTTTTTTAGTAAAACTCACCGCATCTTATGAAATTCAAATACATCGCTAGGATTTTTTGATTAAAATAAGGATTTAATTTAAGAAAACATTGATGAGAATTTTTAGTAAAAAAAAATGACAAGAAATGAAATTATGTATTTTTAATGAAGAAACTTTGCTTAAAAATTGGTATTTAAGAAAATTCTTTTTCAATTTAAACATTTCAAATTTATTTCAGTTTTATCTATTTAATTATGAGATTAACGATTTGATAAATGTTTTATTTTTAATTTTTTTTCTAAAGAGTTAGGATTATATTTTCTCATAATTTTCTTTTTTTTATATATTAGTCCTGATTTTCATTACTTAAAGAAATAAAAAGGGGATTTCATGTAAATTTTATTAAATTTACTTTTTTAAAATTTAATTTATATTGTATATTTTATTAGAATTTACAAATATAATACAATTTAAATATGCAATGTAAATTCATTTAAATTTTATTAAAATGTATTTACATCATGTTATTTATAAATATTATTAAACTGTATTTACATTGCATACATTGCATTGCATATATTTTATTTATTTTAATAAAATATACCTGTATTTTTTATTTTATTTTAATAAAATATACAGGTATATTTTATTTTAATAAAATATACAGGTACATGTATATTTTATTAAAGTTTATATTAAATTTCCTCAGTATTTCACTTGATGAAAAATTTATAAAATACACGAGGATATTTCAATAAAAATTTTTTTGATTTATAAAATAATGATAAATAAGAATCATGATTATGCACCTTCATTAAAATAAGTTAGTTTGTTCTTGAAAATTCGAATAACATCCTTTATTCAACAATGTAAAATTGGTGACATTTTAAATTTGTTGATGCAAATTTTTATATTAATTAAATAATTAAAAAATTCAATTTAATCCTTTCATATTTACATTGCACAAAATTAAATAAAATTGAAAAAAAGTCAATACTGAATTTAGGAAATCATAATTTAATGACATCAAACATTGTATTTTTAATAAATCAAGTTAAATAATAAAATTATTTTTCCTATTATTAAAAACTTGATAAGATAAATAATTCATCGGAATCACCATGATTCCTTGTTTTGAAATTTCCTTGTAATGAAATTTCTTATTCTAAACAACGTGTTAATGAATCAAAATACTATTAAAACATTAAACTAAAAACACATTACAGTTAGCTTACTGAATATTAGAGGAATTTTAAAAGGAAGCATATAAATATATATGCCAATATGTAATGCCAAATACAATAAATAATACAATATTGTACAGTTTAAAGTAACAAAATTTTTAATTATTTCTATATTATTTAAAAATGATTTATAATAAAGAAAAATATTCTTACGTGATAATTAATAGGAAAAATTAAGAGAGGATTAAAAATTAATGATAAGATGATAATGATTTTTATTTAAATAATAAATTTAAATAATAATTTTTCCAAGATGATATATATTTTATTTTGCTTTAATATATGATATAGAATGTTTTAATATAAAAATCACCTATATTTAAAAAAAATGTTTTCAAACTCCAAATCACTATCACAGATTAAATAACTGTAATTTATAACAATAGAGGGCAGTGTTCTTGATAAACGTTTATTTACTGAACCAAATCCATTATTTGTATGACTCAAGTTCATTTAGTTATTTCAACTATCACTGTTGCTTTTAAGAATACAAAAAGTAATCTTTTGAAATTGACATTTTAATGCAGAAATGACTGGTTTTCTATCAATTTTTTTCGTGAAATTAACAGACTAATATCTTGTGTTACTTTGCAGTATTTTAAAAGATACAAATATAAAAAAACAAAAATTTGCAATATTGTAATATAAAAAAGAGGTTTTAATTATGAAGAAAATATTTATCTCATAACAGAACTAAAAGATATAAATAAATATTTTTTCTATTAAATGAAGAGTGTCTCATTAAATCGAAAGTTTTTGGAAGATATTTGTCTTATCAGTTAAAATATTATTAAAAGGGATTTACTAAAATCTTTTTTACTATACGATTTTGTTACTCTAGCTTCTAATATTTTTTCAATAAAAATAATATTTAAATTCTTATTTTTGAAATGTTAATGAACGAGAAACATTTCTTATTTATTAGTATCTTTTATTTTAAATGGTTGATTAATAGCCTAGTTTTAACTTCAACCTAATTTTAACTTTGATGAATTTGTGATATATTTATTTTAACTTTGCATTTTATGCAAACATTTAAGTAAACTTTTCTGCATTTGTATATTTAAAGAAAACAGATTAAATGAAATGGATTTGGTGAAAACGAGATCTTTGCTTGAGATCTTTTTAACTAAACAGCTTCTTTTTTTAAATAGTTTTTTCTCAGAATAAATTGCCAGGAGACTAAATAATATGCAAACAATTAAATAATCAAATGAATTTTAATAAAAAAGCCTAGAATATTGGCGATATTTTTTAATTTAGAAGGAAATTCACGGAACATTACTGCGATTAACTTTCAAATATTTTTGGAATTTTTTTTAACGATTAGAGAAAAACAAAACAATTAAAGAAATTTAAAACAAACAAATTCTTAAATATTTTCTCCGCATTATTTTAATTAAAAATAAATTAAAAGTTAATTATAGTTTACTGAATAAAACCTTCGACAACACATAAATCACTTAAGGCTATTTTCTTTTAAATGTACATGTTGTAAATTTGAAAATACTGATTTCAAATAATATTTTAAATGAGTAATTGTTATCTATTTTGATAACAATAACATTGAATTTGAAAGAAAAATTCCATATCCCACAATTCCGTTGGATTTGTTTTGTCAAATCATAAAATCAAATGAGAACAGTCTGAATTCCAAAGAATTTAATTAATATTTACTTCAGCTATCTGGGCCTTTTGCTGTTCCATTCTTTTATGAGCTACTTTGTGCTGAGTGTTTTCGCCTTGCGGGATTAGTTGATCTTCACCCGGCATTTCCTCGTATTCTCCTACCTCAGACCTAGAAATAGACAATTTTCAGGAATGGAATTTGTCAAATCAAAAAAGCTATTTTTCTATTATATTTATAATTGCTTAAATCCCAATAAAAGTGACGCAATTAAACTCTGCTTTAAAGTGATTCGAAAGGCAGAGAATTAAAATCTTTACATATAATAACATATTCGATATAAACATTAAATTTCTCAAAGCCTGCTTCAGTTTTCATATAGTTTTAAAGTTATTGTGTTTGAATTATATACATACGTGATTGAAAAATATTAAATACAAATGTTAGTGTTAAATTTTTCTTATTTCGAATTATATTAAAAAAAATTAGTATGTCTTAGAATATTGCTTAATATTATGTACATTTCAATTATATTATGTCATGGTTTTTCAAAATCACAATAAGTTGATTATCATGTGAATTTTCTTAAATGTAAATTCATAAATTTAAAAGGCTTCTATGATAATCATTTTATATAAGTATATTCATAAATGAATATATACATATACAAACACTTCCCAACATGATGTATAGTTGGGGGGTGGTGTCAGTCGCCTTCACGTGGTGCCCTCTGTTTTCACTAAACGACTGACTCATGTTGCTTCGTGCAGCCTACTACGTTCTTTCGGCTTCAGGATCATCTTGCTGCTATTTTTTAAAGGTCTTTTTCAAGGCCTGGACTATGGCTTAAGACAAGCTTAAAATGATTTTTTGGAATGCAGGACACCTTCACCGTTTGGGTTTGAAGGACCTTTCAATTTGGACCTCCGATCTGGCCTTTTTGTGGACTAGAGGACATGACTCGTGACCACCTTTACACTTGCCCTGGACTTTCGGACGTCGCAGTTAGAAATTCTGCGGAAGATGACTTTTCATTCACCTCAAGATTGTATTGGGCTGCCCGACAGAGACTGATGGTTGAAAAACCAAGGTCGGGCGTAGGATAAAAAAATGATGTATAGTTAGGAATTAAACTTTGATACATAAAGAAGACAGTATGTGATGGCGTAAAATTTGAACAAAAGATGAACATATACTAATATGGTTCTTTTTCTATGGTTCACTTTCAATTGTAACATCACATAAAATGTGTATAAAAGAATAGATTTAATCCGGCTTCCTTACTCAAAAATTGCATTCCAAAATTTTTCTAATAAAAATGTTCTTTTATCTGAAGGAAATGTTTAAAGAACATTTCTATTTTCCCCATACAGAAATTGTCTTTGTTGGTTGCTGTGCCTCGTGTTTGATCTACTAACACATGCCTGTTTTTGATTGAGGTTAAATTGCAATTTACCAAGATTACGAATCATTTTGTGTTACTCACTTTGGTCCGGCGATTGAATATGGAATCGATTAGTTTATGAGTTATATACAATACCACGAAATATACCAGTTGCCAGTATTGTTAATAGCTGAGGAGTTGGGTAAGTCTCTTTAATATTTAAGCGTTGTACAGTCCCGTCATGAACACTAAATCTAGAAACGGGGTCTTTTGACGACTTTTGCAGCAAAGATTATCTGCACGTTGATCATGGCCTCGACTATTCTTAATATTTGTCAAGAAGAAGATCAACTCAAATAATATGGTCAAGACGAATTTGGAAACTGGAATATCTTATTACACCAGGCTTTGAAATGGTTTCCGGTGTTATATTGATCATAAGAACTGCGTTTATGGTATTATGGAGTGCAAATTGTCAACAACTGTTATCGTGAAATTAGTCATTTACTTGGAGTGACCATATGGTTAATGATATTGAAGAAGGCATCTAAATATGTTCTAGTTCTCATTGATAGCAGAATGAATAGAAGCCACTGGATTACTGATATGTTAAAGTCCGTGGCTCTATCCGATTCAAGATGGCCGTTACGATATATTGTAATTGAATAATGTATAAACACATGCATGTCTGTACTATCTGTCCTTCCTTAATACAAAAGATTTTCAACTCTTGCCCTAGCTATTTGATGCGCTCTTAATTTCTTAAAAACTGAAAACATTGGTCAACGTTAGAGGAATGAATCTCATGCCACCATTTTACAGTTACTACACTCATAGAATTATAACACAGCATTGAAGTTGCACAGCTGTTGTACCCTTATATGCTATCAGAATTCTGTTCAACTCTATCTCCAGAAAAACGAAGGCTGTTATTGTAGCCTAGGAGTTTTGAACTGGGTACTAATTTCTCAGGTTTTATGTGTTTTTATTTCCTAAAAATAGATAAACTTTATTTATTTTCATGGTTATATACGTCTTGAAGCTAATTGAATCTAATTGCAGATATGAAGCTTATCAGTAATTAATATTTCTCTTTATCCTCACTTTATATGGAAAGTATCTATTTCATAGTTTTATTAGTTTTTGAATATGAAAGTAATTTTTTTTACTCGCTTAATTTTCAAGGAAGGTAACTTCTGACTACGCGAAGTGTATTTTATTAAAGGAAAAAAATGCGAGAAGAATATTCTTACAATTCTTGACATTTTGTTTGCACCTGAGGTATATTTTGTAAATATAGTATTATTCTGCATTGTGCGTAAATTATACAGCCTGTGTTTGAGAAATTAATAGTTGATATTTCCTTCTTACTCTAAAAAAACCTTCAATTAGGTTTCTAAAGTAAAAAATTTTTTTATGTGAATTAAAGATGAATAAATTGGGGAAAATACAGAATCTGACATACTTTGATATTCAATAGCTTATAAAATAATATAGATTTAAGTTAATAACATTGATGATTAGATATATTTAAGAAGTTTTATGACCCTTAGCAAAAGATTTTTACATGGGCGCTTTAATAGTACGGGGAATATCAAAATGGTAGTCAGTTTCAAGATGCTTCGTATTAGCACCAGGTTACTTTGGATTTTGGGTATCTTTTTCAAATCTTCCAAAGAAAACGCTCTGCCACATTATGTCAAATGATCTACGTACCCAATCAAGAAACATATTCCAATCTATCTCGTAAAATGGCTAAATCAGAAGATAAAAAAAATATTCGAACTTGAGAATAAAATTGGTTGTAATTAATATCATGAGTAAATGATGTTCTCAAAAATATATAAATACCATCTGCTTATGATATTCAAATGAGAAAGTAAATCGTGATTGGGAAAATTCTTACTATAAAAAGAAATAAATCCTGGAATATCAAGAGTCATTAAAATATTAGAATGGAAAAAGGATATTAAAAAGATTAAAATAACAACAATATGAATAAATATCATGGGTATGTTTATATCTTCACTATTTTATGAATTAATAAGTATAAAAATGAGACATTTTATAGACATTCTGTATTTTAAATATAAATCTTAATGATTATAACGATGCAACTTTCAACAATATAGTTTATAAAAATATCGCGTAAAAATATTTATTTGCTGAATGCTTATTCAAGATTTATTCAACTTAAATAAAAATATTTAATGCGGTTAAGAAAGTAAAATAAACAAGAAATGCAGACTATATTGTTTTAAAATATTTAAAAAATAAAAGGAACGAAGATTGTGGTTTTCACCAAAAGTATTAAAAAACATCCTATAAACTGTAAACATTTGTAATTCAAATTATTTGTGTGAAAGCAATTTTTAAGATTCATATTTTTATTTCAATATTATTTATATTTATTATCAATAAAAATAACAATATCACCCGATATTATGAAAAGCATGTTGGTAAAATAATTTAATATTTTGTGAAGAAAAATTATCTAGAATAAGTTATAAACTGTAATTATATTTTAATAAAAGCATTTGATATAATTTTCAAAAATTCTTTTTTAGTTTTAAATTATATTTAATAAATGTTTTGTTCTTGCAATATAAAATAAAGCAAATATATCTGTTTTCTTAAAATCAAATAATAAACAAAACTCATATAAGTACAATATAAAGTTTTCTTGCTTTTTAAAAATCCTTTTTCATTATATTTTAAATATAAGTTAATATCTGAATGTATTTCATTTTATTCTATTTTGATTTTAGTGTAAGTAGGTATAAAAATTATTTTCTTTTAATATATCTATTTAGTTAATCTATTTAAGTAAACTAACTTTATTTTTATATTTTTTGTGTAGCTTATTTCTACACAAGTTAGTTTAAATCTTGAAAAAATGAAAAAAAGATCTACAATGCACAAAGAGTTTAAAGCTTTATCCGTAAACAAAGATGGTAGACATTTTTATTATTTATGACAGAATCTGCTAATACGAATTTGAATCTACTAATACTAAGAAATAAATTGATAAAATGTGACAGAAAATTTTAAAATTGCAGATTAAAAGATATTTTTCCAATAGCATTTTTTTCGAAAAATCAAATATAAATCATTTAATTTTTTTGAACGAAGGAAAGAAATAGCGCAAACTAATGGAATACATAATGATACAATCAAAAAATAATCTGACATTTTTTAAAATCAATCTAACCTTACGTTTTTTCTCTTTAAATTGAATTTTAAATCTTAGCTTCAAAAAATCTTCAGAACTCTTATTTTATCCTTTTGAAATATGTGGAATTTACATAATTCGCGGCTCCCATTTAGTATAACTTATCCATTGATTATTTTAATTTAAATTTAACGTTCCTTTTTCCCAACTACCTTTCAATGATTCTATTTCCAAGTTCATTTCTTAACAAGTACGTTTATTAAAACCCTGAATAAATTCCTATACAAATTAATTGATTATTGAATGATGTGAAAAAGAGCGCAGAAGAATGGAGAAAAGGTTTACCAAAAAATATTCTGAAAGCAGATTTTTGCTAATATGTTATTTTTCAGAATAATTTTTCTTCAATCGAATAAAAATGTTTCCATACTGGAATCATTTATTGGAATAATAGTTAAGTAGTTATCTTTCAACCGTAATAATAAGATCTCAAATACTTGATATAATAAAAAACCTAAATGGCTGCAAAATCAAATCAATGGGGTAACCATTTTATTGGAAAACACTTTTGTTTAATTAAATCACCTTGTTTAAATTAAATTAAATAAAAAAAGTAAAAAAATGTTTAAAATAAATAAAAATTTTAAAAAATTTAAAAATCTAATTGCTCTCAAATTTTAAATTCATTATAATTTTTTGAAAAAAATGCATTTATTTTCGAGATTTCAACATTTTACACGACTTCTGGAGACTTTCAACAAAATCAAAGGAACACTTGGAAAATGTTTGAGCGAAAAATACATATTTAACTTTAACATATCAGAATTTTTAACATTTCTTTTAGACGATTATATACCTAATTGAATGTATTAGGTTGGGGGTTAAGTTCGTAGCGTTTTTATAGAAGACTTATATTTAAACCAAAAACAATAATTATATCAATAAGTCAATCAATTACATATTCGCCGTTGCTGTTTACATCCTCTTCCCACCTCACGACCCATTTGTTGATGCCGTTCCACCAAAAATCATCTGGTCTGATGTCAAAGAAGTTGCTGAGCCAGTTTTTAAGGACCTCTTGCTGCACTGGGAAATGCTCAAAAAGAATGCCACAGTCAACAAGGAGCTCTACATTGCCCAGCTACACCGCGGGAATGAGGTCATTCGACTGAAAAGATCTGATCGACATGGTCAAACCATACCCTTTCACGACAACGCCGGGCCCCATGTTGTACAAGTCGTCAAAGCCACACTCCAAGAGCTCGAATGGCAGGTCCCTCAGCATCCGCCGTATTCTCTGGACCTAGCACCGACCGATTATCATCTTTATCGTTCCTTGTCAAACCATATGAAGGGCGTTACCTCCAATAACAAAGAGGTCCTTAAAAATTTGCTCAACAACATCTTTGACACCAGACCAGGCGACTTTTGGCGGAACGGCATCAACAAATTGGTCGAGAGGTGGGAAGAGGTAATAAATAGGTGAATATATAATTGATTAACTTATTGATGTAATTATTGTTTTTTGTTTAAATAAAAGTCTTTGGTAGAAACACTACGAACTTATTCCTCAACCTAGTATTTCATTCTATCATCGAAATCTTCCCCTTCACATATCTCTTCAAACATTTAATATAATCCGAAAAGTAACCATTTTTTCTATATTATTAGAACTTAGATTTGAAGCACAATAGAAGCACAATGGAGCACAATAGAAACGTATCTCATTAGATCGCAAGAAGCTGAGCGAATCAAAGGATAAAACTATGACTCACTCTTATGAGAGACTAGTTTGAATCCTTTAAAAAATTAGTTGATTAAGTTATTAAAGTTAATAGACTACTTGCAAAATTAAAAACAATTGTAACCCAATCTGGTGGGAATAATTAATGTTTTCAACTCTAACTCTTAAAAATATTATATGAAAGAAATTATTAAGCAATATTTTCTAGATCTTCTACAAAAGATTTTGAAGCCAATCAAAGTTAAAACTGCTTCATTTTTAAAGTCAAGAAACCTGAAAAAAGGAGGAAAAAAGCTTCCTTATTTTAAATTTTTTCTTAATATTTCCCATTAGACCGCAATTTTATTATATAACAGTAGTATATTTTAGTTTTATTTTTTCCTTAGTGGTCAAGAAACTAAGAACATATATTAAAAGCAATCTTTTTTTCTTACATGACTTATCTAAATGAGAACCATCTTTCCAAATCTATTGACTATCTAAATCCAGAGAAACCAAGCATAAAAATTATTGTAAAAAAGTATAAAGAATGAACAATTAACTAAATCTATAAATATTCCTATACTAGGGAAAATGATATCTTTATTACTTCTTCATGTTTCTGAATGATTTAAGCTATTCAATATGCTAACTATTAAGTTACTCGAGGAAAATACCTGCAATTTAAATGATACTTAATAATATATTATTAAATATTTTTTTTACTTTAATATATTTAAACATTTTTATGTTCATACAATAGTTAAACATTCATCAATCCTAAAATACAAAAAAACAAATTGTACTTTAATCAATCAATCAATCTCTTTAGTTTCACCACTAACAAAACCTCAAGGATTATTTCGACTTCTTTGATCAAAAATCAATGACATTTAACTTAATTTTCTTCCCTTTTGTAGTGATTAGCCTACATCACATATAATTTATATTTCATAATATAAATTTCACTAAATTCCAGAAAAGATATGTATTATATTGTATAAAACATAAAGAAATGGTTATAAAGCAAATTTGGTATTTACTACCCTCTAACCCATTCTTCAAACAATTTATCTAATTAGAAAAAATATTGGTGATACATAAAATACTTATAAATTTATTATTTATTTTAATAAATTTTAAAATGTGTATGTACTACAAGATAAATCGGGTGAATAATATGGTGAAGATTCAAAAGTCGCAAAGTAAATAAGTTAAAAAGCAAAATAAAAATGCAGAAAGAATTGTTTTTTATTCTTCTTCCACAGTTGAATTCTCTCAATTAGCACACAGCTGCTAAGTGAGTTTAACTTTACAGAAAGGCTTATTTACAGTCGGAAGTATAAACTATTATCATATATTTGGAATAAAATGGAGTGAATTATTATTGAATTTAAATCGAAAACATCGATAATAAGGATGAATAATTAAATATGCACCCTTAAATTGGCTGAGAATCGCTTGGTCTAATTCTGTTTACTTATTTAAGCTCTTCCATGCTTAGATTGTTTTGAATTGGATTTAATGAAAATTTACAATTGAATTGGCATATCGCCAAGTCTTATTTGAAATTTGTCAGAGCGAAAGCAGCACAAAATGACATTATCACACCAAATCTAATTTCAGAAAAGGATTCATAATCCTGACGGATAAATCTTCTTGGTGTGGCATTGTTGGTACATTTTATATAACTTGATGATAAATAGTTTTAAATTTAATACTGTCTCACAGTCAATTTAACTTCTCAGATTGTGATAGATGGAGCTTTTTCCATGTTTATATTTATTTCTTTGAAAAATATTGTATTATTTCTCATTTTCAGTTTTCGGCGATAATCTAAAAGAAATTATTGTTTGGGATAGAATTTTAGTTCAAGAACATATGACCCCTGTCATCATAAAATTTTTTTATCACAGAATATGTAAATGCATAAGTATTTAAAAAATCTATTGAGACCATGTAATGAAATGAAAATAATGTAAAAAGTTTCTTATTTTACATTTCTCTCATTATATGTTTTTTTAATATTTAAATATAGATGCTCTGTAATTTTTTTCATCAAGATAAATATTCATCACTAACTTATTTCGCCGAGGTTTCACAATTAACTTCTTCACTAGAGTAAGTTTTTTTCTCGGAAGTATAGATGTTCTAATATTTTTACTTGAACTGGTGTATTTTTTGGCATTTTCTGCCATATCTGAAGAAAATATTTAAAAAATAATTACTGATAATTACAATAATGCAAGAAAATTTGACAGTATTTTATTATTGGAAGTCCTTGCATACACAACAGCGGGGAATAATTTATCGCTGTGAAGGAAATAAAATGGTAAATGAAATGTTGCCACCATACACACAATATAATACCAATAAAAATAAGTAAATATCAAATGAACATCAAATGATTATTAAGAATGTATATTAAATATTAGTATTCATTAATATAAATTAATATAAATAATCAGCAAGTGATAATCTCATTACTAAGGAAAATTAGAATATTAACTTGGCAGTAAAAACTCTTTTTAATTAACACACATCCAAAATACTCCTTCATGTTTTACAATATTATTTTTGATTTGAATTATTTTTTTCATTCCTATATTTGATTTCTGATGCTTTTATTGCTTTAAAGTAATTTTTCAAGTGCTTTAAAACAATAGATTTTTTTTCAAACTACTATTGGTAAAAGGATAAAAGTAAACTATCACTGTTACTTAGGACACTTGGACAAGCCAAACTCGCTATACCGTTGGCTATGCGAAGAGTGCATTAGAGTGTGTCTTTAATTTAATCAGAGCACTACGAAGGTGAAAGTACGACTTTATTCTAAACTCCTCCGATAGATGGCACCACCTGAGGATCCACTCTCTTAATTTTGATATTGATTTTGATCTAGAGAGGAAGGAAATTTTCTCTACACCATTACATTCTTGATAACTGCTAATGGCTGACCATAGGACTGTCGATTCCACAGATTTAACGAGCACGTATATCGCATGTACTTGGTGGGTCATTGGCGGCATTGGGATTCGAGCACCGCCCTTTTGGACGGAAGGCCTATGACCTAACCAATAGTCTACCATGGCCAAACTATTACTGTTCTTACACTCAGTAGGATCATATTAACAATATTCATTTTAATCATATAAGTGATTCAATTCGATGCTGTGGCAGCTACAACATCATTCTATATTTATAGAGGATAAATATAGATTTTAAATAGTTAAATAACATACTGGAGGGTGAGATAAAAAATTAGCATTTAGTATTTGAAGTACTATTTTTTTAGATTTTTAAACTTAAATTCGCTACATTTCGTTAAAATTATATTTTCTAAGCATATTCAAAATAAGTTTAAATTGTCTACTGAAATTGAAAAATAAATGAGCAATTAATGATATTTTTAAAACATCTGAGATTAAAGAATTTTGCTAACTAACTACAATACTTTCTTAGTTTTTATTATTATTTATTTTCAAATTAATGCTTACATAAATTAATGCTTCTGTCAATTGAAGCTAGTTCATTTACGTTATCAATAACTTTTAATTATATGTCAATAAAAAACTGAAGTTTGACAGAGCGTTTAATATAAAAAGATGATACATTGTATAGATTTGAAATCAAAGTATGGATTAAATTATGTAGAATAGTATGCAAAAAGTTTATAAAACAAAGAAACTCAAAAATTTTATGAAAGGCATGTTTGCATCACAATAATGATAGATAAAATTGTTATTTTATGTATTTTAAAAATATTTTGAATAAAGAATATGAAAATTTATCATGGACATATAAAGGAAGATTTCCACGATTTTTTATTTAGCTTACAAAATATTAATGTTTTTCAATAAAAAGATATTATTTTTTCCTAGATTAGATTAAATAATTTTAATAGATTTAATAAATTAAAATACATTTCTAAGTGCTACTTATTTATGATTAACAAATGTCTGGTTAAATTTTTGAGTTCAAGTCTTAAAACAATTACTCTATTTAATTTTCAATTCATGAACCACTGAATATAATGAAAACTGTAGTCTTTAATTTTTAGAGGAATAAAACAAAATCCCTTTTTCTGTGTCATATATTTTGCATATTATTGAAGTTGAAGTTTCACCTAGCATCACGTGATTTAAACAGATCACGTGATACAAGGCGAAACTTCAACTGAAGTAATTACTGGCTTCTCATTAAAAAATCGCTATCATCGAAAAATTACTTGCTTTTCATTAAAAAAAATCGCATCGATATTTTCAAATAAGAGTTTGTAGATATCTCTAGGCTCAAAATCACCAATATTCCAATTAAATATTAAATTTTTAATTTCGTATCCAACGTAATCGGAAAAATTCATATTAATATAAAAATGCTGCAAGCAAAAGCATAAGATTCAAGTTCAGCAAATTCCAAGGCAACACATATCGCATAATTTATTTTAAGAGCGTTATGCACCGATATTACAAAGTTTTGACGTCACCAATTTTTACCCCAATAAAATGCCATAATTTTGTTTGTATATTTTTTATGCTGACGTCAAACTTTTAAAATAGAACTTAAAATAACTTTTATCATTGTTCGATGCATGCTTCATTAAACGTGGTTGCTATTTGCGTCAGCAAAACTGATGCAAGATGTGATTATTTCGATACAAAAGTTATTTTATTTGTTTTTGTATATATGTGTGTGTGTTTGCTAATAATTATAATACAAATTGTAAATGCTAATTTTATGTTGTTTATTGTTGCATATATTTATGAACTATTGTAGTATTAAATTTTACGTTATTTATATATTTTACTTATGTATATAAATTTTATATTATTTCTTATTATATAAATTATTTTATTATTTATAACTATTTATTTTTGTTTATTAAATATTTTTATCTGAAAAATTATTGCATAAATTGAGGTTTTTTTTGTCTAACGAATTTCTTGTTAAAATATATTTTCAAATTTATTTTAACCACTATTTGATAATATTGCAACAAGGCTAGAACACAAATTATTTTGTAAGCAATAAATGTGATTTATTTGAAGATTATTTTAAAGTCTCATTCTTAAATCTCTGTTGGTGCAGATTATTTTAAAATAAATTTCTCTCTCAATTCATTACTGAAGTAACATGAAATCGTAACTGAATGATTTAAATTTTTATTCTTATAGTGGAATGAAGATAATTCTGTTATTTCTTCTAAATTAAAACTTCATAATTAATTTCGGGGATTAATGTATTTTGCTGATTTTTAAATTAAGCGATTCAACTTTTTGATTAACTAATTTGCTCGTTTTTAAGATTTCATGGAATACAAAAAAAATCTCTAATAAATAATAGTAAGTTCAAAGTTTATGACAAATATATATAATTTTTGAATGAAAAAAATGGTTAAATATGAATACTTTAAAATATCGATCTATTTTTTTTTTGAATAAAAGGAAAATATATTTCTGAAATAAAATGTTTTCTGAAATCTAATTAAGGATGTGTACTTTTCCCAATTCATGACTATCTTTTTACAAATAAGATAATTTCATTGTGATGCATATTTAAATGATATTTTTTATGTATAGTGAATTTAGAGCTTAATTGATATGAATGAGTTTGTGTGATAGATATATAACTGATATGTATATTATCAAAACAATATAAACAACCAACAAAACTAACTTACACATTTACGAAATTCTAATGAATTTTTATTATCATTAAAAATAATGAGTAATTAACCTTTACAAACATTGTATAATAAAAAATATACAACTAATTAATCCCTATATTTACAAAAAAGTTTACAATTTTTTTATATTTTGAAATAGTTCTTAATAATTGATTCTTTATTCTAATAATTGCACGAGTTAGCATCGAATGCTTATAAAAAACTCGTTTATTTAAATTAAGTGGCATTTATAGTAGTAATGTATCAAAATATCAATGTTTCATAAATGTTTTCACTAATTTTTCCAATTAAAATTTTTTTTGTATTAAATATATTCAACCTTAACAGAGAGTGAACAGTTATATATATATATATATATATATATATATATATATATATATATATATGAATGCTTATATATATATATATATGAATTCAAAATTTTTAATTCAGTTGGCAATTTTGGCAATTAAAAACTTAAATTATAGTTCTTGGAATTGGTAGTGTTAAACTACGAAAAACAATTGATCGTATTGCCATCTGCATTTATCAGTATTACTAAAAAACATATAATAATATTAAGTAATAATTTGTGGGAAGTAATAATAAAATAAATAAATAAAATAGTTATTATTTCTACACAAGTTATTGTTTTCTAAATATTTTTGTAATAAAATAGCTATAGCTATTGTTATCTTATAATTATTACTTACACATATTAATACTCTGCTGCTATAATATTGGTAAGCCTACAATATTATATATAGAGAAAAGACATTTTTTTTATTCTCTGTTAACTTACCAATATTAAGTGTACTATTACGAATATTAATCATATGTACATTGACTAATATTAATCATATATTAATTGTACAATATACAATATTATAGAAGCAACTGCCAACATTATATAGAATCGAATGTTCTTCATTATTGAATAAATATCAGGTTCAAAAATTACAATTTAACAGCAATTACCTTACAAAAAAAATAAATAAATTGGGATATAAAAAATAAATCATGAGTTATACAGTACAAAGGACACATTTCTACAATTCTAAATATCTTGGCTGTTAAAGGTGAAAGGTCAAAGGGGGGAGTGGATTTATATATACAAAGTGTTTTTGTGAACATAAATGAAAAGATCTGAATGTATCTGTTAACTATAAATCTATAAAATAAAGTTACAAGTCAGATAAAATGCATGTTTTTTTTACTTTGTTTTGTAATGCAATTGATATTTTTAATATTGTCTTTTCGATGCTTGGTTCATTATTAAACATCTAAACAGCTGTAAAATATTTCATTTTGATAACACTTCCACAAGAATTTTGTTCCAGTAATTATTGAAAAGAAAATTATTTATTTTTATTTAAATTTTTGTTCTAGATAAATATAATATTTTATCATTTCAAAATATTTTGTGTGTAAAATCTGGAATACACACATACATAATATTTCCTAGATCATAACGAAATCTGTAAGGTTTTTAATATATTCGCGTTAAAGCATAAGAATTATAGACTACTGAAGCAAAATAAAAGTATAATTTCTCATACGTATTTAAAAATTATTTAATAATTAAATATTTCAAATTACTTGAAAATTTTGCAATTAATGATAAAACATCAATATTATGCTCAACGTTTTGAATTTTTCTCAAGCACAATAGAGAGTTTTTAATTTCGAATATTTATATTTATTGATACAAAAAAGATACATATACATATAGCGAAACTATTTAACTACTTTTTTCATTAATTGATATATTCATGTAGATCACATGGAAAAAGAACTTGCTAATAGCCTCAATTTATTTTTTCAGTATCGCATTATAAGTAACAGAATTATAGTAAAAAAAGGAATTTGTTCTTGATGACAAATGAAAAAAAAAAAGTTTAGAATTTCTTTTTTCATGTGGAACTAAAATCAGTGTGAATGAAAACCTTATCATTTAGTTTCATTTTAACTATAAAACAGATAATGTCACGTAAAACTTCACAAATCAGCTATTCAGTTAAACTAACACTAACCATCTGGAACGAATAAATTTTCGAACAGGAGAATAACTCAGCTAGCAGACGATATTTCTGCCTGTTACACGAAGGCGAAATCGATCGTGGCAGACGATAATAAGGAACTCCATCCCCACTCGAACCGGGCGAGTAAATAAATGGAATAAATATTCGGAAGATTGAAAGGAGGTGCACTTACATCTTTAGAGTATCCTCTTTAGTAGTTTATGACGATCTTCAGGTGAATCCCTCGGGGTCAGAAAAGGGTGCAGGAGGGTATGGACGGTGGAGATTTGAATCTTCCGGTGGGGATGGTTGCTGGAAGGCTGGAAAGGAATGGAGGAGATGGAAGTGTGCATGCGCATATACCTACATGCTTTGAGAAGTCTGCGGTTCTGGTTCTTCAGATTTGACTCTTGCGTGCTCCAGAAGATCAATTCTGCCAATTATTGTCTCGGAATGAGAGACGATCCGAGGGGATTCTGGGAGATTATTTTTCTCAAATTTATTTTTCATTCCCTTTGACATATGAGAACGGAATAAAAAATATTTGTTCTCGAAAAAGAAAATAATCAGTCATGAAATTGAGGACTAATTAAAAAAAAGTTAGTAACTTTGCATTTTTTTTTATTTGGAACAAAGAATTATACCTGTTGCACTAAAACAATGAATTGAGAAAAATTAATAAAAATCTTTAAATGATTGTCGAGGAAGTGAAAACTATATAGAATTAATATTATTTAAATTTATTTATCTTTTAACTCATTTCAGTAAACTTATATTAAATTAAACTTATATTAATTTAAAATTTGGTTTTAAATATTAAGAACAGAGCCCATTATATTGTTTTTTTTCATTTTATTTCATATATTTTATTTTATTTTTACAGTTTTATTTCTCACATCTTACATAATATTTTCCTTTTTTGTTCTTACTTTAGAATCATTATAATTTAGTTGAAAACGTTGAGAACAGAATATTCGTTTTTTGGTCCATTTCTAGAATCTTCACACAAATGATTCTGAACACTTTTTTCTTTGTTCTCTGTTTTCCCAATGAGAAAATACTTAAAATTCTTATAAAAGTTCTTTTTCATCTTCATTTTATCCATTTCTGTTTTTTTTTTCAATTTATTTCATAGATTTTTTTTTCATTTTACAATATCAATTATTTTTATTTTTCCACATTATTATTGCTTCAAATTAGTTTCTTCGAGTATTCGTTTTAAATAATTGCTTTTCTTCAGTTTTTCCCGTTAAATATTGATTTATGTCATTAGTTCTTTTTTAATTCATTAATTTAAATTCAAAGTTTGGAATTCATTGATTAATTTATTTAGTTTAACTTTCCTAAAACTTTTATTCATACAAAACGGAAAATAGCCTGAGTATAACTGGCTCATTTAGAAAAGTGCATTATATACATATTTCTTTTAGAATTCTATTTTACAGAAATATTAACACCCAAGAAGTAACGAAAAAAAATAATTTGCTTTAAAAGTAAGAAAATTGAAAAAGAGCCTTTTAAAACACATGAAAATAAAAGTTTTTTTGAAAAAAATTCTTTTGTTATATTACAAATATATAGGTATTCCAATTAAAAGAATTTTCCAATTTCTTGATTATCTTTAGAACTATAGGACATATTTTGATGAAATTTTGCTTAAACGTATGTTGATGTAATACAAAAAGCATCTATTCAACCCTTGCAATATATATCCATGATGGTGCTCAACCCTAATTAAAATTTGAAGGTATGAAATAGAGATTAAAAATTGAATAAAAAAGAGTCATAAGTGAATACGGTTCCTTCTTAAAAATATATACGCGAACTACGGACAGATGACGAGAGCTCCTCTGAGCTGGCATCCTCCTATCCACATCAACGCCTCATCAGCGGAAGGGGGCTGCGATGGCGTGGTCAGTTAGGGCACCCTTCTTATTATTGGAAGGTAGTGAGTTCGAATCTCAGCTTAACCAAAGATTTGTCGTACTCGCTAAAGGTCACATTAAATAGGTCGTTGTCGCAATGTCGTCCAAATGAAATGATCTCTGGGTGTAGCAGGCCAAACATCGGTGGTCTACTGCTTGGTCCCTGCTTCAAAATCATGAAGGCTCCCTCCGGCTGCTTTTATCTAGCTGATAGAGACCACCTCGGATCTAGGTGCAGGGAAGCATGCTGGTCCAACAACAAATCTAAGCATATTAAAATAAAAAATCGTGACTTGAAAATAAAGACATGCATTTAGAACAATATTATCAGTCATCCGCTTCTACGTAACTGGATGAGCATAACTCAGGGTTATGTACAGGGAAGCATGCTGGTGTAACAACAACACCACCTGCGGAAGGAGTGTGGACGTCCTAGATAACATGGTTAAGCTAGGTGACTAAGTGGCAGCGTTTCACACTCCCAAAGCCTTAGGAGGTCGACTCAGCCTTTCATCCCTTCAGTGGTTTGATAAACTGAGTACCTAGGATGCTTGGGAATTAAACACTGAGAGTTTCCCGTTAGGCTGACCACCTAAGAGGGACATAAGCTTCGCACCCCAGGACTCTCGATCATGAAAAGTGTTATGGGCACTGTCGGCTTTGGCCCACGTGGGCCATCGTGCCACGGAGTTTAGTTTAGATTAACATGGGTAAGTCCCCAACCGACGGAGCTCCAGCAACCCAAGGGAGAATCTAGTCACCCTTCCAATCACTGCCTGCGGCGGATGATGCTTCACTTTGCCGATCATAACGAGAAGCGCCGTGAAATTATTTTGCCGCTGGAGCTCTTACAGATATATATTCAACATCATGATTTCATACTGAAAACTATGTAATTTATGAGTCTATGTGTCATAGTCATAGTCGCTTAGAAATTTCCTTTTTTTTAACAACTATGACTAATGTTATCCTAGCCTTAGAAGGTTTTTGGAGGATTGCAACTGCATTTCTTGGGATTTTCCAAACAAGCTCAGTGTTTTGAGTTCTGGAGTTCTTACAGGCAAATTCATTTTAGTAAATATATCCACAGAAAATCACGGCCCATATTATTTCCATATAGTTGCACATTGTTGTCTATTGGAAGTCAGAACCAACTACATCCATAAAAAGAGGCCTACAAGTTCAAGATTTCGTTTTATACTTCACATCAATCTCAAAGCTACTTTCAAAAACATGGAGAGATTGTATCACCATTTATTAGTATATTTACCTTCAACATGAATCATTATGGTTGATACTATCTCGGACACTGGATAGCAGATAGCATTTCCCTCATTACCTCCATATGAAAGTAGGTTGAGAATCAATGACTAAGGACAAACCAGAAAAGAAAAGTTAAAGAGAAAAATCATCATCCATTGATTTATTTCAGCTTCTATGATTTCTGTGTTACATTAAGAAATGTAATCCTCTTTTTAATTTTATTAATTATATTCAATAGTGAGTAGAGAATTTAAGCAGTATGTTTTCTTGCAAATCCCTTTCTCAATGATTTTTGTAAATAATAGCACTTATATTTCAACTTTTCGTGGTTGCACATAAATTAAAAGAAAGAAAAGGAGCTGTAGCATGTCTGACATGGCCTAGTTTCAAATACAAATAGTAACTATCCTTGGTCATCATGGCTCTTGGGAGTTTTGCCAATCTTTCCTAAAGTGAAATTAATTTAACCGGATACTGGATATTACATTGGTCTTTCTACAGATTTGAATTTAGGTCTGATTTGTTTTTAGTCTCCTTAGAATTAGCCAATTTGTTCCATCATCTAAACAACGATAGCTATTTATTTTAATATCTCAATTTAAAATTAAAAAAAATTGCTGAGAAAAAAGAAATTTAACGAGATTCGTTAACAAGTGAAATGTAGATTTTGTTGTTCTCGTTGAAAAACATATTACCCTTACAACATTGTCGATCAATATCTATATGCTTGTATATTTTACCCTACACACAAGATTTGCATTTCTGCTACGAAACAATTATACATTTCCTTAATTTCTGTTCATGAAATTTGGTAAAAATGTGAGAGTGCCTTAACTTTTGAATTCTAGTTTGTGAATGAATGAATGAGAGCTTAAAATGAGAAACACTCAAATATTCAAAAGAAAAAATATCTTTAAATAAACCAAATCACTTTGAATACCCTGCTATGCAATAAAAATTGTCACTTTTTTTCTACAAACATGTTTTTATTGACAAAGGTATTATAGACTCAAACTTCCATAGTTGTTAATCGATAGTAAGTCAATGATTTTAGGATTAAGTAAGAAAACATCTACAATAAAAATGCAATTTTTGAAATGACAAAATTCTTTTAAGAATTAATTCTGTATATCGGATTTAATCATTTTAATGAAATATTTCTAAATGTTTGGGGCTCTCTATCGGGTGATATGTATGCATCCACATTACATTATAACTATTAAAAAAATTTAATTTAATTTTAGAAGTTCCGTTTAAAAAACATATATTTGATTTTTATAACTGAATGATTTTATAGCATTTTCTATAAAATTTTGTTTCTTCTTTAATCGATGACTGTTTCGCAATAAAAAATGATATTAAACTTCTGTCACTGATCTCTATGTACCTAAAATTTAAAAGAAAATATCTGTTATATTGTAATATAATAGATAATTTAAACTATTCTAACGTTCCAATAGGATTCTATTTTACATTTCGTTTTCTCATAAAACATGAACTTTTTGCTCCAGGAACACTTACATTATTTTCTAAGTAAAAATTTTTTGTTCAATACAAAGATTTTTTTGTGAAGATAAACGAACTCTTCTTTCTTAAAGAAATATCACTTATTAAAGATTATTTGAGGTAATTTCTAACATAAGGTTTGCTCACGTGTATTATTATAGTGCATATTGTTGACGCTAAGGTCTAATTTTTTTTCTAATTTGTTTTAGAACTAAATGGTTATAAAATATTACATAGAATATAACATTCGCAAGTATTTGAAATTACATGATGTGTCTCTCATTTTTAAGATATAATGTGCATTTAAGATCACATCTTAACATTGTAAGTTTTGTAAACTATCAACAAACAAACAAAAAACTAAATTTATTAATGAAACACGCACGCATTTAAGAGATATCTCATTATTATGAAAATCAGACTTTTCTTGATATTATGTTTGAAACAAAGAAATATCTAGAAACGATGACAAAGATATGATAATTCATTGTAATTAATAGTTAGCAAGCTGTTAATAAAATATTAAAAACAGTCCCTATGTATTGAAATTATTTGTATACTCTTTTAATTTAGCTAGAAAACTTTTATTCTTTCTTGCATATGTATTGCATGATAGTGTAACACTATAAACAAATAATCAAAAAAAATATGAATTGCATGGTAACTATGCAAATGTTTCGAATTGAGAATCTTATACTTTGAGATAGATATGTATAAAATAAGATAAAAGGGTTTGAATCGATGGAATTAGCCATAATTGTGTTACTCTATCGGCTAGGATATTCTTGTGAACCATTTTTATATCTCAGAAGAAACATACGGATCTAAAAATGTCAGAATATCAAGATGCAGATGGATGAGTACACCACAGTATGAAGATTGGACTGAGTAAAGGAGATTATTAAATGCGCCGAATCACTGTTGACAGAGTTTAACAGGCGCCCTCTGTAAACTAGATCAGGAAAAGATGATTGGAAGAAGGCAATGTAACTCGTTCCAAATACTTTGAGGCAGACAGAGTAATATTAGCAAGCATAAAAAGATGTATTCTCAATCTTGTGTTTGTGACCTTGAATACATCTTTTCTCGATATTTTGTTGCATTTCAAATATTCTTGATGATGTCATTTCAAGCAGGGAATACTATTCGCCAATTGATATCTCAAAGCTTACATTCGTGGTGTCCTTTAAGAATGTTGTTGAATGAAGAATGCAAATTCTCCTTTTTTTAATAGAGTTGAAATAGAATAACATGTACTTGGAGAGGCATGGTTGTAGTCTTTCCAGGAGAGTCACACTTTTACTTAAGAAATAAAAGCCATCACCGGCGATTTTGGAAGCAACTTCTACTCTAGTTAATTGCGACTGGATCAACTGACTCGCTGGCAGCTATGGAATATCATCACTTTAAACGATATTGCGATATCATGATTCAAATCGCCATCGCCTACGATTGAAGATCACCACTAGATCGCATTGTTAGCTATATGATGGATCAGCGATATTTGTACAGCGTGTTTTATCCAGCTTCCTATCTTCTGAGGATATCGAATACCATTTATCAGTATAGTAATTCCAGATCTCACGCACCGCAAATTAATCAACATGCCCTGGAAGAGATTTGGACACTTCTCAGGCCATTTGTCTCTCCTGATCTCTTACCAATCGAAAATGTTTGGGACGTGGTTGGACACTGTTTGAGTACGTTCGCCACCCTCATGCTCAGAAAGTGAAGAAGGGTGAATGACTGAAAGAGATGATAATGATTCAGATGGAAAATAACTTATTCTTTGACCATACTAGGCGTGTTGCTGACTGTATTATCACTAAAATTGACCCAATAAATTACTGAGTAGTATACTGTATATTCGTTCTTTTTATAAGAGTATTATCGCGTTACTATATCATAGTATATTTATTGTCTCTTTTCTTTGACCTCTTCAAGTTTTGATATAAAATTTTTTAATTTAAGAAAGTTTGTGTTTTGGAATATATTGTTAAAGTATCATTTAATTGATTTAAATGTATTACATTAATAAAAAAATATTTAAATCAAGTGAATTATTCAATGAAAGAAATTTAATATGTCTTTTATCGAAAGGCTTTCTAAGAAATATTCATTATTTTACAAAATATTCTTTTTATAAGAGATTATAAATGTTGAAACAGCAAAGGAAAATCTGTCACGTTTGTTGTTTTAAGCCAATAGGTATTTAATAAATGGCACATTATTTTGACTATAATTACATCCAAAGTCAACGAGGGTAAAGAGTTGAGAAATTGCTTTTTAAATATATTGCACAACATAAATACGCTGTTTAAAACAAACTTAAACAATTTTCTAAGGTGGATACAGCTTAATTGTGATATAAATGATGTTTCGTTTGTTGAGATATAAATATCGTTCTAAAGAATTCTTAGATATTTAATAAAGTTAACTTTACTTCCATTTTATTGCTTTCAGATTCTAATAAACTTTTTGTTAAAGGATAATGTATTACATGCTAATTTTTGTGGATATTTAATGAGACAGAGCTTTAATAACGAAAGATAATCAAATATTTTGAAATTTATTTTTATATTTAAGACAGTGCGAATGCTAAATTTTGTAAATAAATAAAAAAATATATTGTTTTTTTATCAAAACATTAAATATGTATAAAACCACTGTCGTTTGTAGGAAATGTTTTTTTTTACACAAGCAAAATAAAAAAAAAAAATGAAAGTTAACATTCATACTTTGATTTAAAATAGGGTAAAAAATTAATAACTTTTTTATATAGTTTAACTCCATTAAAAGTCTTTACATTTTGAAAATCATTATATTATGAAACAATTAAAAATTTGTCAGTAATGCCTATAAATCCAATAACGTGAATATGGGAAACAAATTAGACTTATAAAGGGTAAATAAAATATCATTCCAGTCTTTTAATTAATTTAAGCTATTTTTGTTTTTAATGGAAATTAGTTCATAATTTAAAAGCATACATTATTATATTTTTTAACTAATTTTTCAAAATTTTTATTGACACTTTTGTGATAAAAGCACAGAATGTAGCTCTCAATAATTAAATGCTGGAATTAATTAAGATACAGAAAATTATGTTTTAAAGTTTCACACTTTCAAATTTATCCAAAAAGAGTTCCTACGCTAATCATAAAACTCTTATCAATTTATTTTTTAACCAATATTTTATTCTCTAAAGTAAATTTATGTTTCAGATCTATATCCAAGATTTTAATAGTTTAAATTAACTAGATCTAGTTTTTAAATCCGAAGGGAAAAATACAAATATACGCAGGTACTCTGAAAGTTAAAAATAATTAGACTGAAATGTTCCAAATAAATGCGAACATATGGGAATATATTCGGTTTACCAATGTATTAATTTCCCAAATAAAGCATTCTCTTAAAAAAAAAAAAAGAAACGAATTATTTAAAATAGATTTCATTAGATACGCTTACAATTTTCGAATACAGTAAGTATAGATTACCAATTAATATAAAGATTTGAATAATTATTAAACAGTTTAAATTTTTAACCATCAAAATGAAAATTCAAGATGACAATGTGATACAGAATACGTTTATGGTTGATCTGAATTAAAATCACTTGGAAAAATTATAAGCTCTGAATGATAGTGCACATTTCTTCGTAACAAAAATTTGCTTTAAAATGTTTTTATAAGACTTCCCCCCAAATAGTATTCTTCTATACAGCTAAAGTGCTATGTTAAAGCATACAGATTAAATTTAAATCAAATGAGACTGTTTAATTACACTACATTGTAACTTTAGAGAAATAAGAATTAATTGAAGATTAAAATTTTCCTTATTTTTAAATTTTCTGTATAGGGATATATTTTTGCGCTAAATTTGGTGTCCAGTATTTACAACGCCAAACTTATTAGAAAGAAAAAAATTAAAAGAGTTTTATTATTGGAGATATATTCTGTATAAGTGCTACAATGCCCTCTGTTAATCTTTATATAAAAAATCATCACTTCGAAGAAATAAATAAAGAATTATTTTAAAATAAAAAATGTGTAGAAAATAGAGTGATGTATTAAATATTTCTTTAAAGTTAGTGAGAATTTCTTTCAAAATAAAAAAATGAATAAATAAAATATTTCCTATTAATAACAATAGAAATTATATTGTGATTTTTAAATAAGATTTATTTTTATAATATGTGTATTAATTTGTCATGAAGTAATTTTTTGTGGTTTAAATATCACATAAAATAAATCCAAAAATAAGACGACATAAAACACAAATTTATTAACAATAATTTGCTTATCTCACTAAGCAAAGTACATTGAAAAAGAAAGAACACACATATATGTTTGAATATGCGAAAACGCACACATGACGAATTCTATAAAATAAAAAAGAAAGAAATAGAACTCTCGCATGAGCTGTACATACTTAACGTCACTCCACCATATTTTTAAAATTATTCTTATTTTACCTTTTAAAATTCATACCCACCCATTTTTGTCAAGAACACAAATCCTATTCGTTCCTAAAGATTGACATCTTGTTTTTATTTACTTAATTATTATTTTTTTTGCGCAATTAACTTCACATTATATCACAGACTCTGTCGCGTTTACTTATGAAATAGCAGTTCTACGGATCATTGAAAACAAATATCGATATTTAATTAGATGTGTTGACACTGAAGTGAAAGGGAAAATACCACGGAATAACAACATTTGTGCGATAGAACAGAGCTTTCTCACACAGAAATATTATTTTCTTTTTCAAAAATCTAATCTTAATTCGTTTAGGAAAGAGGGTAGTCTGGTGTAAAAATATTGGAAATACATATCGATTTTTATTAAAATATGATCAATTTTTAAATTTGGAATGCAGTGAATGTTCCTAAGGTTGTATGGAAATGTTTTCATGAATAAACTTTAAAGAGGATTGTAATAATTGTTACACAAAGTTCAAATTTCCACGACCTTATAAATATTTTTTCACAGAAATTTTTCGAAGCCGAGTAGGTAGAATTCAACTGCGAAAATAAATTTAAGTTATCAGTATCAACACTGAAATAAACTTTCACCTCAAACACTTCTGATCAGAAAAATAAGAGTCGACAACACAATATAAGGGAAAGTAAATTTCTACAATTTTTTTTCCTCCAAAATAACATTTCAACACCAGAAAAATAAATACAAAGTTTTTCAGATGTTTTAAAGATTTTTTACTTTTTATTGATACCAATAAAAAAAAACAAAGAAAGAAAATGATGAAAAGCATGCACAATTGAACAAAAATAAAATGTGAAATTAAAAAAAAATTAAAATTTATCGGCCAAACTACCCTTTTATTTGATTAACACTTTTCATATAGACAGACGGAATTTTATGTATAGGAAGTGGAAATAGTTCAATGAAGAAATACAATAAATATTTACAGTTATATATCATAGGTATTATTTTATACCCAAAAAGTTTAAATACATGTCCGATTATGCGCAAGTAAAATTGAATTCAGATTATTTTAACTTAAATAAGTAGGATATCAGTCAAGTAATTTTTAAATTTGTTTAAATAGAACATAATGAGTGGGTAATGCAAAATTTTATAATAAAGAAAATACAACAATGGTAAATTAAATCTTCTATGTTCTAAAAACTACACCTAAAATAATTCTAAGACATTTAAAAAAAATTGAAAGTTTATATTTCAAGACATAGCAAAACACTAATAATGAGGGAAAAATGATTATAAATTCTAAATGAAACAACATAGAGTAATATATAATGCTTGAAAAACATTTAAAATAATCTATTATTATCAAAAATAAACTCACAAAATTTCTTAATCAAATATGATAATTACATTATATTGCACAAAATGATTTTTGAACTGGAATATTTTGAAAGAAAAAGAAGGTTTACATAAAAAAAAGCATACCAAAACATCCAAACAAATAAACAAACACGAAACAAAATGCCTATAAAAGTGAGAATGCTAAACATATAAAAGAGCATATGCTACTTCACTTAAAATAAATTTTCCACAAATACTAAAACAAATATTTTGATAATTTATCAGACAATGTTAAGACGATTATGATTTTTTTAATTACTTATTTACACTTCCAGTGAAGCCAATGTCACATATACAAAGATTTATGTCCTTCAGTCATTTGAAAGTATTTTTTTTAACTGTGCTTCATTCTATCGAACGAATGGTAGCGAATAATAGTAAAGAATTTATACATAGTATTGAAATACAGTTTTAGAAACACTATGTTTCAGTTTTAAAGTATCTGTTAAACTTATATATTCTTTTTGTACACAATGAAATATAAATATGCAGTTGATGAATGAATAAAGAAATTAAGAAATCACTATTTTAGAAAAATAAATAAGATTGTACGAAAAAATAGCTATATATCCACCTTGATTATTGTTTTTACTGAAAACAAAATATAATTCATTGCACTTTTCTCTCATATAAAATCATTAATTAATACTAATTTAAAATACCCCCAAATTAAAATAATATTAACTTTACAATTGTGAAACATTGTGGCTAATGAAATTTATAAAATAACGTTTTTGTATGCAATAATTAATATATTAATTTATTTTCTGATGAATAATTAAAAAACTGATGTATAATTAAAATGGAGTTTTATTAAATTTTTAATTCAATCAAAAATTAAATTTATGGCCAGATGGCAACACAACATTTATCTTCTTTATCAAAAAATTGCACAGAACGATCTATTCTGTTTTGGAATCATTAAAATAGCAGAAAATTGACTTTTGTAAGTATTTTCAAATAATATGCAATTGTTTTTTCCTCTTCAAAAAAGTAAAACTTTATGCGCAAATCTATTGTTTAAAATAATAACATATTTCATATGCATTTTAAGTACTTTTAGAAGAGAAAGCATAACTTTTAAATTCTTTTACAAGAATAGGTTTTTAGATAAATATGCAATTTTTAGTAAACAAGTTTAATAAAGTTTAGTAAACAAGTTTAACAAGTTAATAAAGTTAGTTTAATAAAACATTAATTTTTTAAAAATATGAATGAATATATAGGATGAACAGATATTTTCCATAGTGTGAACATTTTACAAAATCAAAATAAACATACATTGATAAATAAGTTGATAAGTGTTCTAATAACCTGCACTGTAAATAATAAAATGTAAGTTCTAAATTCAGCATTACAAAGTTCTTTTTCTGTGCAGGAACCTTGGGAGGAATTGCATGCAAAAATTGTGTTTCTCAACATGGTCACTAAATATGTAGCATTTTTTTATAATGTCATTTCTTAAAGAACAATTACAAATTCATTCATTCCAAATACAAAACAAATGTATCATACTTTTCTTAATTCTAAACATTTTTCATTAGTAAAATAAAAATATCCATTATGAAAAATGAATGAAAGAATTCCAAAGTTCGAAAGGAATCATGGGAAAAAATTTAGAGAAATTATTTACTCCAACAAAATAAAGAGTAATAAAATTATATTATCTTTTGTTTTTATTTAAAATAGTGCTGAAAGTTTAGATACAGAATAAAGCAACAGCACCCTGAAACAAATTCTTTAAAAAAACTAAAAGCAATATTTAATTGATATTATTTATTATACATTATTAAAGAATTACAGAATTTTCATACAACCTTAATAAAAGTGACATTACACAATAATATACTAGGAAGTATATTTTTAAACAATAAAATGTTGCCATCAACATTTTTTGTTAATTTTAAAAATAAATGAATTATTAGAGTCACTATCTCCTACATGTTGAGAAACACTGTTGATTGGCTGCATAACCAACCATATTTAATTGAGATGACAATTAAAAATGCCACCCACAAAATTGTTTTACATAGCATTTAAAGTTGTTACAAGATAGACATTTCTTTAAAACCAATTCCTTAATGAACATTGGATAGGCTCTCTGGTGACGACATAACTAAAATACACCACAATTAGAAGATAGATGCAAATTCCCTTCGAACGAAATTTTAATTTTCAAAATCCCTCAAAATAATTAAAAAATTAATAATACCAAAAAAAAAATAATTTGAATGAAAGATCAAAACTGACTCTGCGAATTAAAAAATAAATTAAAAATTTCATTAATTACATTTTTATTGATCCTTCAATACGAATGAAACATTGAATTTGAAATTTACTATAAATATTCAAAATATTTTCATCATGCACATGCATACTGTTATTTATAAATTTAAACTTAATTAAGTTTAATTTTCAGGCAAATGTTTCGTTTGATTTCAATTAATAGCAACATGGATTATACAATCAAAGTTAACAAAGAATATTAATGTTATGAAAATATTAAAATTCTATTTATTTAAATTACTTCAGAATATATAATAATTTACTCATTACTAATAGTTTAAATAATATAAAGTAATAATATCAAAAATGGTCATATATCAACTTACTAAAATACTTGAGGTCATCAAAAACAATTCAAATAGTTTTGTTTAAGTTATTCAACTGATTTAAAGAATTTTGTTAAAATATCTTAGCTACAAAAATCTATTTATCAGATAGTAAAAGTAAAAACATATTTCTTTTTCTAAAGAAATATATTTTAAGCTAAGTACAGCTTTTAAAATTAATATTAATTTTGGTGCTTGAAAAAATATACAAAATAATTCTTTAGAGAGTTGTGTTTCAACATTCTGAATGTTTTTTTCTGTTATACATTTAAGAATTGGTCAAAAGTTGGTATTTATCCGTGAAATTATGTACAGATGTCTTTGAGAAATTTCTACAAACTAATAGTACATTGGTTTATCAGCATCTCTACACTACGAAACAGAAAAAAGTTCAAAACATGGAAAACACTGCATGTTTTTTCTATGGATGATTTAGCACCATTCAAGATGTGTAAAAGATGGGGAATCGTGAAATACTTCCCCAACATGAATACTGATGTCCATAAGCAGTATTGTGATCAATACATTAACATATATATATATGACATATATTTGAAATGGGGAAAAAATAAAACTTAAAAGTTTTAGAACATTTGATATTTTTCAAAGAAAATTCATTGTGAAAATTATGATTCCACAATGGCATCATTGTTAGTTATCAGACGAAGGTTCACAGTAATATATAATCGTCTGAACATTGGGTAGAATAACTACCATTCTCTATTTAATGTACGCAATTATATTTAATGAAATATCAAAGCAATTGATTACTCTGTCGTTAACAATTCGGATTGCACATTAGAAAAATTATTAAGGAATCCTCATACTTCTGTGCAACTATTATACTTAAGAAACCACCATGGAATATACCTCAAAATTGTTACAGTTCCCAATCAAATTATAGCTCTTTGCAGATGCCCATCCCAAGCACAAAGTTATAATTAAAGAATATGTTTAAACTAAATAGATTTATGAAGTTTTATGTAAAATATTGCTATGCAAAAACTGAACAAAGCATAAAAATAAATGAATGCAGTAAACATGCAATTATAATTTTAAATTTTTTTAAAAAAGATAGTGATTTTTTACATTATTTAGGAATTAGAGGTCAAATACAACAATAAAAAATTTAAATTTTTTTATTATGTAAAAATTTTATTTTTTTGGTTTTACTTTCATTTTATATTTAGAAAAAACATTTGAAGATCATGAAAATATTAATCTTAAAAAAATTCGTATTATTTATCACACAGTGATCTATTATTTTGAATTTTGGAATTGTATGTCATTCCAGTTCAGGTTATAAAGTAGAAGACACAATGTAAAGCCATCAAATTAAATCAAAGTATAACTCGAAACACGCACAGGAACTGACGAATCCAAATTCATTTTGAACAATCAATTTCGTCCGAATAAAAATTTTAAGTTTCAGCCTTAAGAAAGCTAACTAGACACTGAATCTTATGGCTGAAATGGATGTCGTCACCAGAGACATAAAGCAAATGATATACAGTGATATAAAACAAAAAAAGAATATTTGAAGCATACAGTCTGTGTGAATATAAATAGCTCATTTTACAGCCTTTTACAAGTAAAACTATGTTGAAAGTCAAATGTAAATGTCATGAGCTATTGATCAAATTGTCTTTTAATTACACATATATTATAAATATATGTCGTTATCATAAGGTAACATTTTTCTCTTAGAACGTAATCAATAATTTAAAACTCTTTTTTTCTTTTTTTTAAAATGGCAATACAGCAAGTTTCAGTGGCGATTCTTAAAACGTCCACTTTTGTTAATGAAGCATGTTCGTGTAATGCTGTTGTTGCTGCTGCTGTTGTTGTTGTTGCTGCTGCTGCTGCAGAGAGTTGTCCGATTTGGCTGTGGGTGGGCTAGTGTTGGGGTCTGTTTCTGAGTCGGAGCTGCAGCAATTGCTGCTGTTGCTGTTGTTACTACCGAGACGTTGCTGCTGTTGTTGTTGCTGCTGCTGCTGTGGCTGTTGCTGTTGAGGGGGTGGCATGCCTCCCATCATGTTGGAGCACTGCTGCTGCTGCTGTTGTTGCTGCTGCTGCAAGTGCGCGTGATGAGCTTGCTGTTGCTCAGCAGAGGAAGAAGGCGGCATTCCGGAACCGGAAGGATCGCTGGGGTCCTTCATCCTCCGTTCGGCAGCGGCACGGCTCAGCAAGTACTGAGCTGCGAATTGGTGTCGTGGGTCGGTGCGCATAGCCTCCATGTGGTGCAGGAGTCCTGCAAAAGAAGACGCCATCAGTTTGGATATTGCAGAGCTTTACTTAGAAGAATGAGAAGCATCGACAAATTACTTCATATACTATATTATTCAATTTCCATGTGAGATAATAATAAAAACATACTTCAATCATCCCACGTTCTATATATATCTATACAGGGTGTCCCAAAACGACCGCATAAACTCTGATTCCTCGTTGGGAGTACATAAAAACTGCTCAAAGAAGCGTTCCTCTACGATCCATAGTTCACGAGAAAAATACGAAAAAACAAAGTATGACGTCAGTTCCGGTGCAAGAACATAACTTTATTGAGCATATCAATAGCAGTATAAGCAGCGGATATCGACGAGCATACTCCCTAGCAATTTATAAGGCATTTCCATTACATCGGCCGTACATCAAGTACATGTCGCAGTAGTCACGAACGGAGTACATGGCCCCCATACGAAGACTACTGGTAGCTGCAAGATGCAGCCTTCTAAATACCAGTTCAACGGCGGCCTAACGTCATTCCATGGCGCGCGCATGCATGACGCAATATGCGCGGTGAACGTTATCGTCTGGAAAGATATTAAAATAATGTTGATATGTCCAATAAAGTGTTTTTTCTTGCACTAGAAGTGACGTCATACTTTGTTTTTCGTATTTTTCTCGTAAGCTATTGATCGTAAAGGAACGCTTCTTTGGGAAGTTTTTATGTACTCCCAACAAGGAATCTATCTGTGCAGAGTTTACGCGGTCGTTTTGGGACACCCAGTATAATTAAAACTATACAGTTAATTTACAATTCAACTTTTGATTGAGTAAAAATGAATAAACTTGATAAAGCTTCAGAAGGAATATGAACTAATTTTTTATGTGAAAAACTCAGGATAATTTACAAAAAATTGACATTATCTGTATTGATAGAGCAGCGTTCGATTCTTTTTTATCAATCAAAGTTGTAACTGAAAGGGTGCAGAATGCGAAAAACAAAATTCAAAGTTTCATTATGAACAATTTTGTTTATGATGTCTCAGGAAATTATAATTTTTTTCTTCATTTTACAACTACTTTTATGATTAGAGCTGCGGTAGCCTAGTTGATTAGGGCATCGTTCTCATTATTAGAAGGTACAGAAATCTCGGCTTAACCGAAGATCCTTCGTGTTCACTAATGACGGCTGGGGCACGTTAAATAGTTTGTGGTCGCAATGTCCTCCAAGTGAAATGATACCTTTGAAGGTGGCAGGCCAAGTACGAAGACTCCACTCGGCCGCTTCTGTATAACTGGTAGAGCCCAACTCAGGCCTAGGTAATGAGAAGTAGGCTGGTGCAACAATAGCTACTTTTATGAACAATAACTATAAACTAGTTACAATGAGCATACATCTCTGTAAAACTCAAAAAAATATATTTAATTTCTTCGGCAGCATTTTAACTTGTAATATCAAATTTGTCATATTGGAAGTATTTTAATAATCGAAAGTTATATACATATGCTATTAATGGTACTGAGAAACAGGAAAATGTAAAAAAAAATATTTTAAATAACTAGGGTGGTTCATGCCGTTGCAATTTTATTTTAACTAAAAATCATTATTTAAATTATATTTATTTAAAATATTGTCCAGATAATTATAATTGATTTTTTATTAATTCATAAAAATTAGATACATTTTTAATTATAATTTCCATACACAACATGAATTCTATTTACACTAATAATTCTTTTCTTTTTTTTAAATAACTTTATAGATTACGATAGTAAATTTGATTTTATTTGTTGTTGGGAAATATTTTCTATATATTAAAGGTAAGACAATTTTTAAAAACTTTTCGAGTTTTCTTGTTTTAAAATGTGATAAGAGTTCAAGAAAACAACACTAAAAATTTTTTTTAAATGGTTGAATTATATATATATGAGAGAGAGAGAGAGAGAGATGGTATATAGACACATAAGATACGACAGATATTACTCAACAATCTTTCTTATAAAACTTTATAACCTTGCAAAATAAAGAGCTTCTCATATTTAAAATTTTTGAATTGTTCAAATATTTTTATTCTTTATCTATTAAAACCTGTCCAACGCAAGATAATTTCAATCCACTTCCTGAAGGAATAACATTAATCAAAAAAGATTTTTTATTATTATTTAAGATCTGATCAGTATGAGAACAAAATTTGCATTTAATAATATTTAGGAATATAAGTACGAATTTAAGTTGAAATGTACGCATGAAAAATTCTTAAAAAAAATCCTATTTATATTTATAAAATTAAAATTAATGTAAATAAAAAAAACAACAACAAGAAACTTTCAATTCAGGAAAACAAACCACAGCTAATTTAAACACGAAAAAATAGCAAAGAAATATCGTTAAAATAAATTTTTAAAAAACTCTTAAAAACGAACTAAAAAAAAAATTATATAAATCACACATATCATCTTTATTACTACATTTTAAATTTAATAAAATTTAAATTAACTTGTCTCAAAATTAAAACTATTTAGATTTTTTTTTCATAAAGATTCATATTTTTATAATCGGATGTCATCCTTGTTAAAAAACTGAATGATGATGTTAAATCTATGCAGCAGACATCCTCATAATGCGAGCGATTTGAAACAAACTTCCAAGTCGCTGTAGAGGCGCAAACAATCACTTAATGTGTGATCAGCGTTCGTAATTGTAATCACAAACAGCACTGGGAAGGACAATATAAATCGGCGAAATAATTTTTCCCCCGCAGAGGGAGAAAATGAATGACGCGTCGGCAACTTCCGTATTGGGGAGAGAACAATCAGGTTTGCTTACCAGCCTCTTGTGTGAAGACGGTGTTGCAGACGGTGCAAGGCCACATTCTGAGGGGCGGGCCTTGTAAGCCTGCTGCCATGGTGGCGGCCGGATCCTGGTGGGACGCGATGTGTTTCCTCAAAGATCCCTCGTTCACGTACGTTTTACCGCACAGAGGACACTGGTGACTGCCCGTCCTCCGTTTGCCTGCAATCACAAAGAAAATCGTCAATGCGAGAAAGGAAATGTTTTTCTTTCTTTCTTTTTAAAAATGAAATTGTTTTAAACACCTAGTGAAGCAGTAGTATAGCCGATTTTCGATAACTTTAAAAATAGGCGGTTGAATCGAATTATTTTTTATAAATGGTGAAATTGTTTTTACACTATTTATAAACATTTATAAAAAGTATCATACATCAACAAATTTATTTAATTCGAGTAATTAATTTCTAAAAAAAAATACCAAGGAAATATTTTTATCCAATAAAAATGTTTTATTATAGAAGCAGATTTGTGAAAGAAGTATTAATGATATATTATATCAAAACTATATGTGTTAAAATTCGAAAAAAATGAAAAGGTAATAAGATATATATATATATATATATATATATATATATATAAAGAAAAGACATATATAAATATAAAGTAATAAATACAATACTGAAAATATAATGTTGGACCTACAATGTATAATAGGAAATCTAGCCAGCGCAAAAGCAGCTAAAGAAAGATTTGCCTATATAAATAAGATAAAACATGAAGAAAGGTGAAATCAGAAATATAAAATTGGAAAGATACTAAAGTATATGAAGCAAAAGACAAGAAGGCATAGGGACCACGTCTTCATCAGGAGGGAGATGGCCAGCTATGCAAAATGAACACTCTTTTCTGACATGCTCGAAAGACATTTAGTCTTATTATATGTAGTCTAATTTTTAACTAAGTTCTTTTAATACGAACACTCTTCGGGGAATTGCTCGAAGATTTTTAGACATTTGTCCTTCGAGGATGTCAGAAAAGAGTGTTCATTTTTGCATAGCTGGCCATCTCCCTCCTGATGAAGACGTGGTCCCTATGCCTTCTTGTCTTTTGCTTCATATACTTTAGTATCTTTCCAATTTTATATTTCTGATTTCACCTTTCTTCATGTTTTATATATATATATATATATATATATATATATATATATATATATATATATATATATATATATATATATATATATACATACATACATACATACACACACACACACACAGACACACACATATATATATATTTAAGTTAGTTAAATTGTCAAAACGTTTTGCTTATTTTATTAGCAAACTATTTTTAAATTTACATGAAACATATACTAAATATCTTGACTTAGTCTCTGCTAATAAATACGAGTATAAAGTATATGCTTTATCGAAAAATGCGACGGATTTTACGGTGAATTATGATGAAGTTTTTCATAGATATAAGAATAATCATTTACTGAAAAAGTATAATTACATTTAATTCTAGATCATTAATAGTTGGTGGAAAAAAACGCCAAATTTAATCTAAATAAGAAGTTTTCTGATGGTATTCTTCATTCTTTACTTTTATGAAATATTACATCAATTTTGAGCATTAACAACTTTTCTACTTAGAGATTTATTACCAAGTTTTATTCTTTTTTTTCTAAAGAAATCAACAAATATAAATATATGGCCCGTTGCCAAAAGTTGAGGGAGAAATATTCCCAAATATAGGCTAATTTTCTTCAGAATTTTAAAGGTCATTTACAAATAAATTGCCTTTTAGTTTAAATCATTAATTCAAGTGCAAACAACAGTAATAAAAATTCATAATGATAAAACCATTTTTCGACTATAATTTATTTGGCTCAACCTTTACGGTCCATTTTATCAATGCATATATATATTTAATATTCTGATTTCTTTGTTGTTTATGAACAATAGAATACTATTTAAAAGCTATTCATTTCGTAATGCTATTTACCAGAGAGAATTACTAATTACTGAAGTTTTCAATTCTGCTATGATTGAAGATTCTAAAACTACTATTCCGAGATCAAGATAACAGAACTAATTAGGTAATTAAATATTGCATTAAATTTTAAACAATGATTTGATAAAAAAAAAAAAACTTTGAAACAACAATTCTTGCTTCGATATCAAGGATACCTTGTTATTTATATAACGCAATATTACTACCATAAAAAAAATTGTCAGCAAACGATAGTCCGGGCTTTTGCTAACACTAATGTTCTATTCGAAACCAACAGATTCTTCTAACTCTAACTGCAACATCGATCGAATGCTTAGAGGAAATAAATTGTTGTGTGGGAAAACGAAATTAGTTTCCATGAATCAATCAAATAAAGCGTGCACATTTCTAGCGCACCCCGAATAGGACGCTTAGAGGTCTTCGAAGCAATATATCTGATTAACATTTATCACAGCAATTAGAAGCGAAGCGCCTTAGTAGATGAGTTTACAGGGTCAAATTATTCTTCGGGCATCGGTTTCTCTCTCTCTGGCATTCCCCACAATTTATAGGACTGATTAACTCTCAAGAAAATTCATGTTATATATATATATATATATATATATATATATATATATATATATATATATATATATATATATATATATAATTGGTTAACCAAACAAATTAATTAACAAGTTACAATATAAATTCTTTCAGGAATTTTTCAGGCTGGCAACTTTATACTGTTGAGAAAATTGTACTGCTTTTGATTGGTTTAATTCATGTCTACCCCTTTTTATAAAAATTTCATTTGTTTAAGTGATGTTAATGTTAGTTAAGCAAATAGGTAGTTTTTTATTTCCTTGTTTGAAATAATATGCCAAAACAACGACGGCACATAATTACTATATTTGAGGCTGGATTAAAGCAAATTCAGATTGTGGTAATGTGGCCCCCTATTCACCTGTCTTAAACCCAATGGACTATTGCGTTTGGTCTATTCTGCAATCAAGAGTATGCTCTAAGCCACATCAATGTTTGGAATGCCTAAATCCATTCTTAAGAAGGAATAGGCTAAATTAAGGCCTGATGCGGCCCATTGCAGAAAATTTTACGCGACGTTTAAAGCTCAGTATCGATACTTAAGGGAGCCATTTTGAAAATACTTAAATATGTTGCATCTAAGTAACAAATGACTTAAGTAAAGTTAGTGTTTTGAAAATAAATTCCATATTTTTAGTTAAATACAATATTGTTTTGTCAACAGGATAAAGTTGTCACGCTGTAATATAATTTATACTAAAAGAATTATAAAAACCTAAATCAGAAAGAAAATATTTCTAAGAAATCAGAAAAAAGTTTTTCATAAAATTTTAACTATTTTATTTAAAAGTTTTTAATAAGATTTTGATTAAAACAGGAAAACAATTAGAGGAATAGAAAGTGGAACAGGAAAAATAATGGAGTATATATATATATATATATATATATATATATATATATATATATATATATATATATATATATATATATATATATATATATATATATATGTAAAGCTGTATTTTTTAAAAATTAAGCTTCTTTTACTTGAATTATGAATTTAATCTTTAAATATTTTCTTATTATTTGTTGCCTAAAGCAAATTTTCAAAAGTGAGTTGATTTCAAAAGGTAAAGGTGTTTTTAGATATTCCAAGTTTTTCTTTCTGTATGTAGAGTTTTTAGCTTCCACTTCATGTTCAAACCGAATTTTCGATTTGATAAGCGAATCAGAATAAACCATATTTCAGTTATTCTATGTTCCTATCTATGTTTTAATTATATTTAATAATAATAAATACAAACAGACATAAAAATTCAAAAATAATTTTTTTACAGAAACTAAGATTTGGCTGATTTAAAAAAAATATAATAATCTCATCAAATGCTGATGTACTTTCTGATTCAAATTTTTATATTATAAAAAATATCAACATATATTAGACCAACTGCAAAATATTTAAAATATTATATTAGAAAGTGCAGCATATATAATTTTTGAACCATGAATTTAACCAGAAAAAATTTACAAAAATGAGAAGAATGTACTGCAAATTGTAATTCGTAAATATATATAGAAAGCCTTCTGATTGAAATTTATAAAAAAAAATACCTACCACAGTTATTTTAATTTATTTTAGGTGATGGTGCACCTTACTCAGAAAAACACACAATGAATTATTAAAAACAAAATTCAAAATGTACTAGAATAGAATTTTTTTGGTTTTTATTAAATAGTTGCAAATTACCGAAATACTTATAAAACGGAAAAAGAAGAGAAAAAAAATTCAGTTGACATTTTGAAATCAATCTCTAAGAGGATATAATTTGCATCTTATCTTCCCATTTCCTTCATAAAACAGAAAAAAAAAATAGAAAACAAAAGTTTTTAAGATTTTAAAGATCACTGGAGACATGGAGTTTACAATTTCTAACTATATAAAATTTAAACATTACTGCATCTGAATATTCTCTTTTAAAGTCATTGTTCAACCTTTTTCTAAAAAAACTTACCAAAATTGACACTCAATATCTTAACTATTTTATAGTTCGGTTGACCTAGATGGAATTCAAAAATATTTTTTAAACTAACTTTACACAGTTCTACCAGACCATGAAGAACCAGTTTACATAGGAAGTTGTGTTTGAATATCAATACGTGCGGTGATACTGCAATGTGACTGACACGCAAAGAAAAGGAGTCGATAATGGGTATCAACTTGACTTTGTGGAAAAAAAAAGAAAAAGACATGTTTTCTTTTGTATGTGATAAGAATACAGCGTGTCTTCATGCAACATATGCCTTACACATAAAAACATACACCAAAAAAATAATGTATGACTGTTATGTTTCAGAATTTCTCTCAACTTATAACACCATGGATGATTCCTTTACATCTAAAGTCTATGTAGGAAATTAATGTGGGTAATTGTTGAAAAATGTCCGGCAAACTTAATCTGCGGTATAATTAAGGATACAAATGAAGACTTGGCAAACGTTTGCTTGGAAACGGATCTCAATATACGAAATTAATTTTTCTCCTATTTCTACCCATGGTCTTAAACAGGACAAATACCAACTGATGATAAATCGCGATGATTAATCTGATCAGTGGTTATAAATGTTCAATCAATGAATAGCTAACAAACAATAAAAATATTCGGAATACTCTTTGGAAATGCTTTTCAAGATTTGTCTTTACCCCTTAAGATTCCATAAGAGTAATGCGACTTAATTTATGATAGTTTTAACCACTGGTTTATTATTATTACAATATAATTTACATACTTGCTTAACTAATGACTGACTTGGTAGCTATTTATTTGGAAAGTGTTCTAAATACATGTATTTCCCAATTTCACCCTTGACAGTGTAATCGTATGGTAAATCGGCAAACCACTTATAATTCAATCGATGGTAATAAATATTATAGTCCACAAAATTGTCTAACCAATGAATTATTTGGTAGATGTTTAAGACGTTCTCATGGAACAAGCAACACAAGGCTTGTCAATTTTCTTAAACGGTCACATAAATGTAATGTATATCTATTTATGATTTAGTAGCTGTGAACTCGAATGCTAGTACAGTTTCTTATCAATGAATAATTTAGCGCATCTTTGAGAAGCACTCTTGGTGAGTTAGCACTTCAAGATTCATTCAATTCCAGAAACAACCTTATAAATGTAACAGGGTTCGCGCGCGCGTACAGATTTCCAAGAATCAAGTTTCTGGGGTTTTTCCAGGAGTCAAATCAAAAATTTCCATAGGGTATCGATATTCACGTTAAATATTTTATTTTATTTTAAAAATTGTTCCTAACCAAATATGCATATAATTATGTGCATGCAATATTTTTCAACTATTTCAATAAATAATAGAAATGAATAATTGGGCAGAAATCATTAAGAATATTTTTATTTAAATTAGAACTATATTAATGATTACTTCAAAAGCCTTCAAATGAATTTACAGCAATAACAGAATTTTTTTTTATTTACGTAATCAATATTCTTTATATTACTTATATTACTAAATTATACATTCCATAAAATAATGGGCAGCTTTAGAGTTTTTAAACATCCTCATTAAATTTCCATCTATTAATTTATTGAATATTTCAAGATGAGTATACCAATTTTTTTTCAAATAAATATATTTATTCAAAACAAAATCAATGCAACTGTTAGATAAAATTTCCAAAAAGTGACTATTTTCCCTAATTATAATTTAATAAAAGCTATTTAATTTTTTTTCTGTTTACTTCTATATTCTGGACTTTTCTATTTATTTAATCATTCAATAGATTTACACATTTCTTGGTTTTATATATAAATACAAAATTTTATTGCTAGAAAACAAAGCTTTCGCTTTCAATTCATTATTAATACTGAGTAAAAACTATTGCTTCTCTGAAGAGCCATGGCGACACATGTTTGATTTCGCAATTAATGGTAATTTACCAGTTTTTTCAACTTCCTCAGCGTACTCTATTGTAGATTTTTTCAAGTCCATTCATGTCATCTTCCAAACGTTTCTTTTTGATTTTTAGTTAATCAATTTTATCAAGAAGTGCTTTTTGCTTTCCCTCTAATATCAGCTGTTTTTTTGCTGTTTTAATTCATTTAAATATAATTTATACTTGGCTCTAGCAGCAAATCTAAGTAGGGTTTTGCTAATTATTATATTGTTGACACTTTCTATGTTTCGGACTTCATCATCAATGAAGTACTTAGCCACAATTGATTGATTATTTAAATTTTCGATCATCAAATTTTTGTTCACAGAAAATCCATGTTCGACAGGTGCTTGACCATGAGAGAGAAGTAAAAGCAAATACTTTCCATAAGTGACAATAATTTTGTCTATTTGAGAGTAAGTAAAAAATAGAAAGTATCTATTCTATCTTTAATACGACCAAATTTCTCATCAATACAATCTTGAAATCTTACAATCAGTGGCGATGATTCCACAAAATTACGTAATTAATTCTTTTAAAACAAAATCACACTCTGAGACATTTATTTTAGACAGATTAGACAAGTACAAAAAGTTTCCGCATCTTATTTAAATTACTCGATTCATTAGATATCAGAGTTCAAGGATCCAACCATGAAATGTTTCGCACTACGGAATATTGCAAAGGACATTTTTCTATTAACTTTTTTGTCATTGATACTAAAAATAATCTGCAATTTATAAAAAATTTCACCTTCTCGGCATTTCTGTCAAAATTTTGCTAATACGCAATTCTCTGGTGATTTTTTTGGTAATATATCCAACATCTAATTGACTAGCATCTTTTTGATTGTCTTTATCTGGTACATTAATACTAATAAGTTTAAATGGAGAAACAGATAGCAAAGATTCTTTTTAAAAAATTTTGCATTAAAGTTTTCAACTATGCATGAAAATCTCTTGCAATAAATGGTAACATTGGTTTATCAATTTGATAAAGTGTTAGAAAAGGGTTCCCTTTCCCGAGCAATAAATGTAAAAAAATTTGTATTTAGAAGAAAAATAAATCTATCTTTTGTACACTTCTGAGCAATATTAAAAGTTTTGGTACCAGAATTAGGAAGTTTTTGTTTTGAACAAATGACATATATGTTTTAAGATACGGTAACATTTCAATCAATCTGTCCAAAACACTTATATTTTCTAAACATCGATGCTTGCAAAACTTTAAAAGGAAATTTTACGTCTCTGGCCCAAGGCTATTAAAGTCATCCCTAAGAGGAGTTGAGTCCTTAAATAGTCTGCAAACCACACTTGTTGTTACCTCAACTTCTGGAAATGAGAAGCATTCATGGCTGTAAGAGTTGTGTGTAATGTGAAGGCTGTAACTTCCAACATTTACAATATTTGAATGCTGTTTACCTTCTAAAAGCCAGCCATTTTAGTGAACACAGACCAGTTCACATCTGGACCATACATTGACAACTGGAGTAATCCACTTGTTCCTGATTCTAAGTACCTCTCATTTACTTTTTCCAACAAGGTGTGTCCAGTTGAGTGACCTAAATATCTGACGAGTAATATCGTGTTTTAATAATATCATTATCCCAAAATCTTACCTAGCAATCTAATTGTTTTGTCTGTAGATGATTGTTTAAGCTTTCATCAAAGAGAAACATATAATTACTAGCATTCTGAACTTCTTTTTCCAATGAGTTGGAAAAATAAGGTGCAATTCCTAAAACTGTTAAATAAGCACACTTTTTTTCAGCACAACTGAATTGCTTTTCAGTAGCGTGTCTAGAAACATTGCTTGAAAGAGAAAATTTATATTGTTACAAGAACTTTAGCTGAACCCACTATTTAAAACTTTAAAAGCTCACAGAATTTTAGCCTTTAAAATTTGTTTTGAAGAAACAAATGAATCTAAAATTTCAGAATATGTTTTGGGTTCACATTCTTTAACAGGATCAGCAATAGCGAAATTTTTTTTAAAAATTAGATTTTTTGCCAGATACAGGTTGTTCTAATAAATACATTGTTTTTTCCTTTCATGTGAGATTTATTTGCTGATTCGCTTAATTTGAAATACAAAAGTCTTTTTTGCTAAACAGACAATGGGTATGTGTTTTTTCTGAGCATGAATATATACAGCCTTTGTCATGCAGTGAAAGACAGACAGAGAGAGGGAGAGAGTTCGTGAATCCTATTCTCAATTTGAGCATGAATATTTATAGCCTTTGTCATGCAGTGAGAGGCAGATAGATAGATAGAGAGAGAGAGAGAGAGGGAGAGAATTCGTGAATCCTATTCTCTATTTGAGCATGAATATTTACAGCCTTTGTCATGCCGTGAAAGACAGACAGACAAAAAGAGAGAGAGAAAGAGTTCGTGAATCTTATTCTCCATTTGAGCATGAATATTTATAGCCTTTGTCATGCCGTGAGAGACAGACAGACAGAAAGAGAGAGAGAGAGAAAGAGTTCGTGAATCCTATTCTCCATTTGAGCATGAATATTTATAGCTTTTGTCATGTACAGTGAGAGACAGACAGACAGACAGAGAGAGAGAGTTCGTGAATCCTATTCTCAATTTGAGCATGAATATTTATAACTGTTTCATATACCACGAATAGCATATACTGAAACTTCATATGCCATATTAACAATATATTTCAGAAGAATAAATTTCAAGATGTAAAAGGATGACAATAAAATCAAACTATTGTTGGTAATGATTTTAATCATGAAAAAATTCTGTTTACCACTCTGCAATATACCTTCAAAAAGTGTTTTTTAGTAATAGATAATCACTATTTCAGCCACAATATCCTATATATATATATATATATATATATATATATATATATATATATATATATATATATATATATATATATAAACATGTTTTGATAAGCTGTACAATTCAAAATATTTCTGCAGCTTATATTTGCCTACAAGTTTCAGCTTTATTGCACAGAAAAAAAAAATGAGGTAATCTTATGTTTATAAATGCTACCATTTCTCTCATTGGTTTGTAAAAATATCTTAGTATAATAATTATAGAAAAGCATATTATAAATTAAGTACTTCTCATAATGACAAAGATTACGAGCTGTGCCATTCTATAGTAACATTTCAAATCTGAGTATTCCATTCTTTGAACATTCCAAGATAAGGTAAAAAAAATAAGCTGAATGTGGTTATCTCTAACAACAACATTAAAGTTCAGATTATAAGGAATGATATTTCAAATTTGATATAAGCAATAAAATTCCATCAAATACATCAATATTTTTTTGAAAAAAACTGCAATAAATTAATTAAGAATTTAGTCACTGTTTTTAGAAATTCTAAAATTTAATCACTTGTAAGTGACTTTGATCAGCTTCTAAGTTCTTCGTCGTAGTTCTTTTGGCAGATGATGTCCCGAAGCCAATGTTACGAATCAGCTCTGACACATACTTCTTATCAAAGTATCACAATGAAATTTAAAATCTGGAACACTCATTTTAATAAATGCAGAGATCGTATTCTCATGAGGAGACCTTAATTACAATTTTAAATTTTATTCAAGAAAGAACGTGACGACAGGCACAATCATTCAGAGAAAGATCACATTAAATAAAGGTTCTAACAACGGAATATTTTCCCCCTAAATTTTATGCAGTTAAATTTCACACACTTCTGCATTCAGCGAAAAAATAAACAGAGCCGTGAAATAAAGAAAAAGAATCACGGAAAATTTAATGGACCGCTTCTAACAGGAAACGGATGCTCATTTCCAAAATCCTTTGAGACTTGTCGTTATAAAAATAAAACGGCCTTTAAACGTATGCCAGAAGGGTTACTAAGAAGAGTTTGACAAAGATTGCTACAGCTATTCTAACGTTTTCGGAAATCTCCACTATTAAAAAGATGGAATCAAACGCAATTTGGAGAGATCCGCCTACTCACTCTTGGTGCTTTGAGAAAAACCCCGTTGGTGTCACTAGATCAGTATCCCTAGGATACGGCAGATTGCTCTTTCACGTTTTTTGAGTGGCCACATTAGATCCCTTTCTTTTCAAAAGGGCCAGATAGTCTTTCTGGAGTGTCGATGGTGCAAGGCTGGCAAGGCCTCCACGACACAAATTCTTCACTGTCTGAATTTTACTGTAAACGAGGTTTTTGGAGAATCCTATTTTAGACTTTTTAATGATTTTTGGTTTTATGGAGATGGTTTAGTTTAACTACACCACCTGGTATTTGAAACAATAACAGGATTGCTAATTACTGGTGGTAGACATTCCGATATTGTTTTTAGACTTTCTAATGCTTTTGGGTTTTATAGACATGGTATAGCTTAGCTACACCACCTGGTATTTGAAACAATAGCTAGATTGCTAATTACTGGTGGTAGACATTCCAATATTGTTTTTAGACCTTCTAATGCTTTTTGGTTTTATAGAGATGGTATAGCTTAGCTACACCACCTGGTATTTGAAACAATAACAGGATTGCTAATTACTGGTGGTAGACATTCCGATATTGTTTTCAGATTTTCTAATGATTTTTGGTTTTATGGAGATGTTTTAGCTTAGCTACACCATCTGAGATTTGAAACAACAACAGAATTGTTACTTACTGGTGGTAGACATTCCGATATTGTTCCCACTCTTGTGCATAATCTGCATATGTTCCATCAATAGGTCAGAGTTGACGAAGCTCTTATGGCACATAGGACATACTTGAGCGAAAGGGTTTGAGATTAGCGCCACGTGCTGCTGCAAAGAAGAAACAGATCAATTCATGGAATATTTACGTATTTCATTGCATTTATTTTTTAAACAAGAAAACATCTGTAAAAACTCTTCTTCATAAAAATAACAATATTTGTCAGCAAAAATATTTTTTAAATGAATATTTTATTTCAAATGAGTATGAACATCATTTAAAAATTTCAAACGTGAACATATAGCAATAGTTTATTCACACTATATCTTCAATATTTTTATGTAAATAAATATTTATACCTGAAGATGGTTAATGAATGATAAGACTTGATAATGTAATAGCTTCTGGAAGTTTTTAAATGCGATGTGAATTAAGAAATATTATTCAATTTATTCCAATCATTTATAGTTTCAAAATGATGTTTGAGAACTATAGTTTTAAAGACATTAATATTTTTTTCATGGGATATTCAACTTTAAGAACTTTGTGTTTCGTGAAAATTCAAGCACATTATAAACGCATGTAAATTTCTCATACTAAAAAGACAAATGTTAAAATTTGCAGAAATTAAGAATTTAAGAAAACATACAAAGCAGAATCGTTTTAGAACTAAATTTCATTTAAAAAACCTTAATCTTGAAGTTTAAAGAAATCTTAAACTTGAACTGAAGACAATATCACAAAAAATAGTGCAATATTCCATAAATGCTTTTTTGAATTTACTTTAACTAGAATGACTGAAAAATAAATGAAATATTAAGTAATGTTTTTTTTTTAATGAAAAACGGTGATATATCCATACCTCTGTAATACATCAATATATCTTCTACAATATGATCCAGGTTATATTAAGTCATCTTTCAAAATTAATTTACATTTAATTAGAAATTTTTCTTGAAATGTATACTTATGCAACAAATATAATTAGTGAACAGGATTAGTATTAAAAATTTATTTTATTTTATTTTTATTTATTTTTATTTCTATTTTTATTTATTATCAATTTAAAAATAATCATTTGTTCAATATGAAACGAAATTATAGTAACCATTATGTTACATATGTATTTATTAAAGCACATACAAAATAATTTAATTTTTAGATTAATTTGAGATGAAAACTCATTTAACTTCATTTATTAGTTAACTGTTTAGAACACTTTTATAAAATTAATTAATAGAATTTAAACAACGATTTACTTTATAATGAATCAAAAATCAAGAAAAAGTAAAGTTAGTTCGAAATTCAAATTATAGAATTTCATTGTCAATATTATATTTCACTTATAAATTACAGTTATAGTAATAAATATCACAGCTTCTTTTACATGGAAATATATAAAATTACACTGACACTATGTATTATTGTTTGTTGTATGCATTAATATCCACAATATATACAAGCATCACAAAAAATGCTATCGAAAGATGGGTTCACGAATTGTTTGCACGAAATTTTGAAGAATAAATTTTGGAATTTTCTTAAACAATACAATTCATCATCATTTAAGTAAACATTAAATAAAAAATATACAATATAATAAATTTTGTATACTATAATATGGAATTTGCAAAAATATTTTTTCTTTGCAACTTCATATTATCCTGGATTTATGAAAAAAAATTTTTTCTACAGTGGGATGCATTTGTATTAATAAAAACATTTCTATTTTGTTCTTTAGACAGATTTTAAAAATAGTGCTATTTTATCAAATCATGTAACATGTTTTTATGAAAAAGGTTTAGCTTCCAAAGCATTTGTTTTATGATATGTATTTATTTTGAAAACACACAAAAATGAAAAAGCTTCGTTATCGCAAATTTGCAGCGTAATATCATGCAAAAGAAGAATTCCCAAGATATGATTGATTAACTTCGTTTGGAATCCAGACATTATTATATTTTTGGTTAAGTTTAATTATTCAAACCACAAGTTAAGGTGACAAAAACACTCAGGGCCGAGATATATAGCCCTAAATGTAAGAAACAAATTTCTCATGAAAAGTCACATTCTCACAGGTTCAACGTTACATCCTGTTTCTTTTTTCTTCTTATTTGAATTTTAAAATTGGCAACGGAAATATCGTCTGCATTTCACATCCTCGATTAATAGAGAAGAAGCAGGTGAAACCTTTTTGTCTCGAACTTGACTACTAGCAGACATTAGAAAAATGAGCGGAGACAGAATTCGAATATTACTCCAGAGGCGTTGAACCACTGCTGACGTTAATCTAGTCCATCAAAACGCGACGTGGTTAGCAAACGGATAGTTGAATTACCACTCTTGCGTCACGTTAAATCAGGAGTCGGCCAAGGAAGTTAGTTTTAGATAGTGTGTAATAGATAGGGAAAGATGGATAGTTTATTAGATACATTACTATGTATTCATTTCTAATAGTCATAGTTGTTGTCTGGAACTAATCACGTCGGCTTATCGCGAAGGATTAATTTTTTTATATTCTTTCCAGATTATAAAAGTCACTCAGGTAAGGAATACTGATTGTAATGTTGATATATGTTACTTCTATTCAACTACTGCATAACAATGTAACAATTCGTATGCATATATTTTCATAAGCTAGTATTTTCCAGATTTTTAAATAAATAATCAGCAATATTAAGCGCGAATTATTAAATACCAAGAGTTTCAATATACTTCAGTGCCTCAGTATTCCTTACCAGCAAGAATATAGTGCAAAAATCGTTAAAAATGCTACAAAACACAATACGTTGTTTAATTTCATTGCAAACAAGAATAAAGTTAGAGGATAATAAGAGAAATGAATATACGCTTTAAGGCAGAAATAAACTATTTCAGAGTTCTGTTTCCAATTATTCTAAAACACCAGCATCAAAATGGTTTAAATAATAAAAGTTATTGAACATATCAATTATATATACAATAAGCATTTTTATTGTTATTACAAACCAATAATCATTACAAACTATAGTACTGTAGAAAAACCATCGAAAATACTACGTTCTATAGTTTCGTTGCAAACATGAATATGTAGGTGGTTAACTGAAATAAAGATATTATTTTTTTAAGCAGATATATCGTTTATTAAATATATGATGAAAAATATTATATTTTTCATCATATATTTAATAAACGACATAAAAATATTTAAACTGATATATGAATGTAAAAAATAAAATAAATAATAGAATTATTATAATTTTTTATATTAAAAAGAGAAATAGAAGAGGTAAATTAATTCGGAAAAATTCTGTAGAAGAATATAGGATACAAACGCAAAAAAATATTAATAAATAAAATAGATATAAGCTAAACTACATCAAACTATGCAAAACTAAAATATCAATGAATAAAAGAACTTAACTTAAACTCCATTAAATAAAATATTAGCTAAAAATTTTTTTTCTAATGCCCGGGTCTGTTAGGTATTTACCCTATCCAGCTCTATAATGGCATCACATATACTAGGGTACTCAGTGGGAGGGCCATCTTCGCCCCGAATGTGAAATAATAAAGAAAGACAGAAAGAAACATCCATGCCCGAACCAGGATTCGAATCTGGGACCTACTGCTTCGAAGTTAGGGACGCTTATCTCTCCACCATCGGTCGCGGCATACAGTTAAATTTAATATACAGTAAAAAACTTAAAACTAATATTATTAATGATAAGCTAATTTCAATTTTAAGATAGAAATGCATTTGGCTATCATTTTTTTCTAAATAAATAGAAGAAAAGTTTTATTAAGTTCAAAAATTTATATTTTGAACGTACCTTGTTAATAAAGATGTGTAATTAAAAAGTCATAAAAATTATTATCATATTGTTACATCTGATCTTAAAATGCTTAAATTACTAGAAAGTTAAAAATTTTATTAGAAAATATTCGCCTTGTACTTTTATTACTTTTATTTTTTTCTTAACTGTGTGTCACACATTTTATTCCGTGCAAACTAAAACGCCGAACTCATCGCTTACTTTTAATTATAAAAGCTCTTAATTACCAATTAAAATCTTTCACAAAGAGCTGGTTTTCCAAGTACACAATTAAATAAGTTCAATTAACGAAAGTTTGGTTCCACTTGCATTTTCTACTTTTACATTATTGATAAAAATTTATTGAGCTTTGTTCAATTATAAATTGAATACAACTCATTCAGATAAAAATTTTAAAAGCAATAAAAGTTTCTAAAAATATTGGAGGAAAAAAAAATGAGCAGCTAAAAAAATAATGACTAATTAAAAATTAAACTGAACTAATAAATAAAATCAAATTTAGTGATTGAAGTTAGGATGAAATTGAATTTTAATAGCTTAATTTAATGGTATATTGTTACAAAATTATATATCTGAAATTTAAATTAATTTTACAGAAATTTAAATAATTATTAAAATTCAATAACTTTAATTTGTAAACAAAATTATATTTGCAGTGACACAAGCATTTTAATACTTGTGAAGTAAAACATAGAACATTTTCAATACAAATTTTGATTAGTTTTGGAAAAAAAACAGTAATTTTAAAGAATTGCAAAGTTTAACATTGAAAATAATTCCATTGTTACATAATATAAAAAATTCAGTTTAATTTTTATAATATAATTCATACCTTTTAGAAAAAGTAACTCTATAATAGATTCATAGACCCTAGATTCGTAGAATAATGATGTGAGAAACATTTTAATTAAGTGACTATATTTAAAGATGATTCAAACTAAAAATTACATTTCTTAATCTTATTGCATAGTAAAAATTAAGATAAAAACCAATAAAAATGTTTTTTTATAAATTATTTAATTGATTTAGAGTTTAAAATTCCTTTGATTTACTGATATTAAATTTCTGCCTTAATATGATAGAAATTTACATACTTTTAATTATCGCGTGTTAACTATAGTGCCGTGATTCCCCCAATGGTGTATATTGTCTTCATAAGAATTATGAAATCAAGCAATATTATTAGAGAGCAGTAATAGAAAATGTTAATAAGACTAATTCTCTGTACAAAAAATTATCTCAAGAAGGCGAAACATCATGGGCAGTAAACATACGAATCACTATAAAAACCTTCAATGGTAAGGCCATGTACTACCAAACGAAATTAGTACCTTGAATCTGTAAGAGCTAGATTATTACTGATGTGATCTTTATTGAATTTTGTTCGATTTTCGTTGATCCAAATAAAGATAGCCGTGCTGAAAAAGTCTATGCTCATTCAACATTCGGTCACTTAATGTCCATCCAATGAAAAAGCACTGAAAAATCAAGTGTCCTTCTGGTTACTTGACAGTATCTTCAAATTATGAGAAACAGAAGATGATAGAACTTGTGTTAAGGAATGGATGTAATTCAGAGTTTTAACACATATATGTGGGATTAAAAATTGAGACAAATATTTAATTTTAAATAGATATAGAAGTTTATTCTCTTGGGGGGAGCCTGTAACTCCTAGAGAGCGCGTCCCCAAGGTGGCGGATAGGAGAACGCCTCCACTGGTCTTCCAGTGGGTGGTAGAAGGGAAATACAATGTCTTCCACGGACCAACAGGCAGAAGTCCAACCTCCCGAGGCAATGGCAAACCCCTTTATGACAAGTGCATCTCTTCAACTGCATCTCTGTTGTCTCGACCCTCTTCAGCATCAGCCCCAACTGCTGCCATGACACCCTTTGTACTGAAAAAGCTGAAGATGTGTCCAGGGCAGTGCTCCATGCCTTTGGTCCCATAGAATTTGTCTTTTTTACCTTTTCTTTTTTCATTTTGCACTTGTCACACGACAACGACAACATAGAAGTTTATTTATGTTATAAGTTCTCGAAAAGATGATAACTTTTAGAAGTTTATTTTGGTATAAATAAGTAATCGATTTATTATAGTGAATATATATAGGTTAAGAATTTTTTCAACTGAATCTTCGATAAATTTAAAATTACAGTGAAAAAAAACAAACTAAAAATTACATTTTAAAGTCATTTTTAAATCACAAAATAAGGTAATTAAAATTTTTGAATTCAAAGAAGGTAACCATGAGTTCAATAAACTCGAAAACAACAGGCAAGGAATATAATCAACACAGATAATTTCCCAGCATGTTAGCAGCAATAATTTTTGTTCTCTCGTAGGCGTTCCATCGTAAACAACCACTCGAAAAATTTCACGTAATAGAACAAATTAGCCATTTCCCAAAACCCAGAGGGGAATATTGCAACAGAAAATTACATTTCACCCGAAAGTAGATAAAAATCTAACGAGTGCGCGGCCACCCTAATGGATGTAAAAGTCTCTGCAAAAACAAAAGCTTTCGAAAGCTGACAAACACCCAAAAACCAAAAGAAATCCGAGATACAAAAAAGTGATCTTGGATGCGTCGACCCACATCTCAAGGAAAAGGCGACTTCTGCCCGCTCTTCTTTTCATCGAGGATGACCACACCTGGGGAAGAAGAAGCAACGTCGCGGCACATTCCCGAATTTTGAGACACTGTCTAGACGCGCGTGTGGATGAACTGCGGGATTGACGAATGGCGTGGAGTGGGTTGGTGACCTACCCGAACAGCTCTTGGGAGTTTATGGCTTACTTAGGAGATTGAGGAAAAAAAAACTCTGAGACAACAAGCACAAATGAAAGGAAACTAGACCATCTATAAGAGAAAAACAGTGCTTCCTTTTGCAAAGCTTTTACCTCAACGAATTCTTGAAGCAAATCTGGTACATATAAATCCAATGAACATACAGATACGTTAATATATATATATATATATATATATATGAAACAATTCTGCTTAAAAGTTTATTGTGATGTAAATATTTTAATCATTAAATGCAGCAGCTAAAGATAGATTATTTGTTTAGGATTCTGTTTAAAAGTGATTTGGTTTAAACATAAAGGCAAAAAATAATTTTATCCCTAAGCAATAATTGATTTTACTGTAAAAAATATTCACGCATATTAAAGCCTCACCTTATTATTGTTTATGGCAACTGAAAAAAACATATAGAAAATTAGGTCTTTATTATCACCTACACCGATGCTTTTTACTTAAAGAATAAAATGTTAAAATTATGATAATCGAACAACTTAAAATTCTACATTGTATGGGTCAATGTTTCTGCTAAAATATCGATTTGAAAATAAGGGCTAAAAATTTAAATTTTAATTTAAAATATTTCTTCAAGCTAGTATTTGAATAATGTAAATTATTTTAGTATTCAAGAAAAGCATTCAATGCAGGTTGAACTTTCGTTTCCTTATTTTAATGCCTTAAAGCCATGTCACAACTTATTTTATATAGCAAATTTATCTATGTTTATTTTAAAGTTAAAACAGAAAGTCAGTTTTCTAAAAACCTCTGTTAGTTAAAAATGCTTTACGGTAAAAATATCCTTTAAATAAAATGTAATTTACAAACAAAAGTTATAGCTCATTTTTCAAAGAAAACAACCAAAATATTGCACCTGAAGAAGATAATTAAATACACAGTTTGTTTTGCCTTTTTCAATCAAAAAGACGATAATGTAAATACATAATATATAAAAATAACAATTATATATTTTTAAGGGTAATAATAGGAATTTAAGTGAATGCTTTATATTCACTTAATATAAAACAGCAGAACAATGGGAAACGCTATTTATTATAAATTTGGCGATAAAGTATTGTTTAATATAGAACTTTTTACTGATAAAAATATTCAAAAGTAGAAAATCCTTAAAAACCCTAAAGCTGTTATGTTTAATTTACATTGGGAGTAAAAGTAATCCAAAGAAAATTTATATTCTAATTTTAGTATGTTAATAATAATAAAGAATACTTTATTCGTGATTCCTTAGAGCAAAATAAATTTCGTACATGAATTCCCCAGTAGCAACTGATAAGTTAAATAAAAAAATAGTTGTTATGATAATAAGTTAAATGGATTTTTTTAAAAACTGAAACGTTACCTTCTATTGCCTTCATTTCGTTTAATATAAATCTGAATTAAACGAAATTTAATTTTAAATATTTTATTCTTGCTCTATAGAGGATATTTCCTTTGCAAAGTTCCAAAAGGAAATTCCTCAAAATAAAGATATTACATTTCTATGAATTCTTGAGAAAACATATAGAATTTTCGGAAAAAATTTAAAATATCAAAAGATACTCAGTTAATTTAAAATGTTGTAAGTCTCATATGGCAATATTATTTAAAAAATAAACAAAATCAAAATTTAAAATTTCGTAATATAGTGACATCATTCAAAACAAGCAATTATAGTTCATAATTGTAAATAAAATGTGTTGAGATTGGTCAAAACCACAAAATCTATCAGCAAAATATTGTATTCATAATGAAAATTATTAATTTATTAAAACTTTGATTGTTCTGAAAAGATTAAATCTTTCCGAAACACAATATAATATAGCTTTTCCAAAACCCGATAAAATAGCTTTTGATTAGAGTGATTAATGAAAAGTACAGCCATGAAAATAACTAGAATCATTTACACGATATGAAAAAAAGTCAAAAATGAAATAGTTAGCTAGCAAAAACTAATAAAAATATCATAATATTTAAATTTTGACCCGAAAATACAAATTATTTTTTAAACTTATTTTCAATAACTGATCGATAATTTTTTTTTTAAATTTTAGCCAATCGACCCTAATTATTATTTTTTTAAAATTTCTTTGAAATATAAAAAAAGGAATCTTCTTAATCACATTTAAAAGTTTCCCTAATATATTGCAAATGGGATGACATTTCGCAGAATCTTGACGTAATATGTGTGAAAGAAACCGGGGAAAAAATTCTGCGCGTAAATCCGTTGTTGACGAAGTGTACGGAAACCTCCAACAGGTTTTTCCGCGTGAATCATAAACTGGCCGTAAAGCTACATTTACAGAGATTACTTAAATAATCGGGGGAAGACGGTGCGTCTGCTTTGTGTCTCACGAACTGTGTGAAGAAACGAGGTATTCTTGATATCAGCCGTCTAATGCTATGGGAGGAGCAAAAAAACAATCCAGGAATTTGACTAATGGTCGATTTGTTGATTTCGTAATTCCGACGTCCCCATTTTCACAGTTTTTTTTTTGTATGACCTTAACTGCTTCATTGCTATTTTGATGTTATCCAATCGAAAAGTAGGGAGTTTTAAAGGTGTTTCATTGTAGTTTTCTTCCAGCTATATTAAGTGATTTCTCTTGAAAATATTTTTCAAAAAAATAGGTTTAAACAGTAATTATAACTAAAAAGAAAGTTCTTTTCAACTATATATTGATATTAATTTACTAAAAGGAATGCAGTTTCATTACTTAGTTTTTAATCTTCGGCTGATAAAAGACATAACTCATCAACACAATTGGCTTTTCTATCTAATTTCCTATCCGTGCTTATGAATTGCATTTCTACGCATGCGCATTGATTCAAATAAGACTTCGTGGATGAATTTAAGAGTAATTACATAACATAACACAGTTTTTTGTTTGGAACTGTGGAAACTTTCAGAGGATTAACACTAAAAATACAAATAAAAGTACAGAATTAAAATAAACAATATCTTTATAATCTATCTAAAACAAAATAGAACTTATAAATATAAACATTTTAATAAAGCTAATAAAAATGTCAATAAAGAAATTTATTTGAAATAAAATCCATGTAAGAGCTGTGTCCCTTTAAATCAAAAAATTACATTCAACGTATTTGAGATTCGCTATAATGTTTCAATCTTAAGTAATAATTCTCTATAAGTACATAATTTTTACTATATTTTTTTAAAATTCATTTTCGTTTCCAAACTGCGTGTGTTAATATGATAATCTAAACTTCCAAAGAAATTTATTAATCTAAATAAAATATGAAACTCTTTTAAGTTATATGTTTAGATTTAATTTAGCCGTTTTACCCTAAAGTAAAATAAGTGCACTCAACAAAAGAAGTGATGACGGGAACCAGAAATTGATAGATAGTAGGAAAATAGACTTATAAAATAGATTGAACGAATTAATTACAAGTAGAAAATGTATTTAAATTTATGTGACATTTCAGAATGCCATATATTTTTGTATATACGTTTATTATTTGCCTGCCATAAATATTAACAAAAAGATTACAGAGTGGAATGAAAAAATATATTTGGTGTTTAATTATGACAAAAAATTAAATAAATATATATGCATTAAGCCAATTAACATACAATATGCTGAGTATAAAGTTCTTCATTATAAAGCTCGTACCAAAATTAATAACAACTATAGATTGCTTTTGTGCGTATTTTTTTATTTTGATGCTTTTTTCGTAAATTTCGCTAATATAATGGAAAAAGTAGATTATAAGTTTTTAGAAAAATAAACATACTTTAAAAATTATACTTTTTTATAATGCCAATTTTAGTTTTTTTAAAGCCATTAGCTTCTAGATCTCTATTTATTCAAATTAAATGTCCATAAAGCATTGATTTGCATAATTTTGCAAAAAACTGGTTAAGAATCAAACATTTATGTATACTTAGAATATTATTTTCAATTCAAGTATTTATAAATGAATATTTATTGTACAATAACAAATAAAGATAATTTAATTTTTAATTAACTAAAAATGAATTCATAAATAATTTCAATAGTTTTTATAATAGATTCAATACTTAAAAATACTTCCAAGTATAAAAATGCAAAAAATAAAACACTTTATATACTTTCTTGTTTAAAACTAAGTGAAAATTGGGAAAAATAGATGAAATGTTTGAGAATATTTATACGGTAAAAATAAAATCATCAACACGCATTGTTTAAGAAGGAAAAAATTGACTTTACGAATGAAAACATAATTTTTACTTTTAAAATATTTTTAGCATTGTTATTTATTATATATTAATTTAAAAATAATGGTGTGTATATATATATATATGCATTAAATTAAATCAGTAATTTGTCTTTCATTGATTCCTTAATGGGATCATTTTATTTAATTAATTCCACACAAACATTATCTATTTTATGAAATAATTATTGTAAAATAAAAAAAAGTCTATAAAAGTGTTAAAAGTAAAATATAAAATAAAACTTTTAAAAACATTAACAAAAAAAAAAATTTTGCGAAACGTATAACAACTAGTTAACCTTTAAAAAAATATTTGCTTTATGTCTAGAAAAATACATTTTATCTTACTAAAAGGAATAGGTACCAAAACTGTAGTGATCCAACATGCTTATTTAGACACGCAGAGAGAAACATGCAAAACAAAAATTTTAGAACTTTCCAAGTCCACTTTAAGTGATTAAAATGACCATGGTTTTGCCACTTCATTTAATAAATTTGTTGAAAATTTTACAGGTCGAGGAAAATTAAAAAAAAAAATTAGGCCGTTTAGAATAAGCACCTTCAAAGAGAAAGGCTTCTTTATTTCGGAATGATTTACCTTGCCTGATATGTTGAAGCTAGACAAGGATTTTTAATACAAGAAGCCATGCGTGCTCTCTGGTGGCGCAATGTCAGACTCATAACAAGGCTGAAATTGCAACAGGAAAGATTATGCTAATTTTTCTCCGCCAAACGCTACTTTATGGTAATAAAAGACCGCATCAACGAGCAAGATAATTTAATGGCAGCTCATTTTATAAGTGCGACTGTCAGCTCAGACGAATAATATGATCTTACTGGAAGGGTATCTCTGCAAGGGAATCAGAGGCGTTCGCACAAATTGCATGAAGTTGGTTAAGGACGAAAACAAAAAGTAGCTGAGGTTCTTTACAATGTAGCAACTGATTCTTTCATACATGTGAGTGACATTCCCACAAACTTGCTCTTTTATTTTAACTCGTAATATCTGACAAATAATATAAAAGCAACTACTGTGATGTACAAATGGCAATGAATAAGCAGTATATGTTGATCATCAATCTTTGAATGCTTATTTTTTAAAGTAAAAGAATAAGGCGAAAATACAATTCGGTAAATATAAAAAAATTACATAGCATTATTGATTTATTTGTAGTAAATCGATGTAAATTATAAGAACATCGTTTATAGATACAAAAAGACTAATATTATATTAGGTTGGGGAATAAATTCGTAGCGTTTTTACCATAGACTTTTATTTAAACAAAAAAATAATTATATCAATAAGTTAATCAATTATATATTAGCCGTTGCTGTTTACAACTTCTTCCCTCCTCTCGACTCATTTGTTGATGCCGTTCCACCAAAAATCGCCTGGTCTGGTGTCAAAAAAGTCGTTGAGCCAGTTTTTAAGGACTTCTTTGTTGTAGAAGATAACGATCTTCATATGGTTTGACAAGGAGCGGAAAAGATGGTAATCGGTCGGTGCAAGGTCCGGAGAATACGGCGGATGCTGAGGGCCTTCCCATTTGAGCTCTTGGAGTACGGCTTTGACGACCTGTACAACATGGGACCTGGTGTTGTCGTGAAGGAGTATGGTTTGAGCATGTCGAGCTCTTTGTTGATTGAGGCATTCTTTTTGAGCATTTCCCAGGGCACCAAGAGGTCCTTTAAGACTGGCTCAACAAATTCTTTGACACCAGACGAGGCGATTTTTGGTGGAACGGCATCAACAAATGGGTCGAGAGGTGGGAAGAAGTTGTAAACAGCAACTGCGAGTATATAATTGATTAACTTATTGATATAATTATTGTTTTTTGTTTAAATAAAAGTCTTTGGTAAAAACGCTACGAACTTATTACCCAACCTAATACCAATAAGATACAATGAGACAAAAAATACTATAACGATGCATTTTCATCAATTTCATGAGAATAAAAAAGTGCTTTAAGAAATAAAGTATTATCTTTATTTTTGCAACACTTCTCTTTTTTTGTTGATCATGTACCCCTGAATTAAATTCTCTCTATAAAGGTATAACAGTATATTTTCACAGACTTTTTAAATGACAATATTAAAAAAAACGGTCTAACATATGTCGGGAATAATGTTTTTATTATCGATTCATTTTAAATTAATATAAATAAACGAAACTCTAAGTCAATTTGTTAAGTTAGCATCAAACAATAATTTAATATTTATAGTTAAAATAAGCCAAATCTTAGAAAAAAAATGTAAAAAATAAAATAAAACAGTAAAGAAAAAAACATTATAAAACTAATTCTTTTTAAAGTTTCTTTAAAATATTTTATTAACTTTATTTAAATTGCATATGGACGATAAATTACCGAAGAGAATTAATTCAAAATAATCATTCCACGGGAAACTGATAACTTCAAGATAAAATTGGTTTGTTGTTAATTAAATCTAATCAACAGGTAGTAAAACTACTAAACTTTGCACCTTTTAAAAATATGCTCTCTTCTAAAATAGAAATAAGAGAATTTTCTAAATTTATTAAAAACCCAAGTGTTGATCGGAAATTACTGTACCAAGCAATCAAATTTAAACCATTGTACGAGGTACACTCTAAAATGTTTGCGATTCGCCTCGATCTAAAGTGGTAGGTAAAAACCAACGACTATATTTGAAATATTTTATCCTAAAAAAGGATTATTTATTATTTAACTGCAAATAATTCAGTATAGAATAAATTCTAGACAAAAGGGAAAAAATGGAAATGATGAGAGTGTACAATCATTGTTGTAGTTTTTTTATGATTTCATGATAGGATTAAGTGAAGAATAAAGCGCTAAATATCTACATTTATCATTTGTAAACGGAGATTCATCTCAAATAGAGTATTCAGATAGTCTACAGAATTTCACAGAGAGAGCAGTTCTTTTTTTGTTGAAATATATATAGAGGGAATATCTTTGCCAACTATGATTTCGGAAAATGTGTCTGCTAAACGGAACATTTTAATCGATGAAAATCGCTACCTTCTGTTGTAGTTACTTATGATACTTGGAAGCTTGCTATGCCGTTGGCTATGTGAATATAAGTCAGTAGGGTGCGTTTTTCGTTTAACCAGAGCACCACGAAGGTGAAAATACGACTTTGCTCTAAATTCCTCCGTTAGATGGCACCACCAGAGGATCCACTGCCTCAATTTTGACATTGATCTATAGGGGAATTTTCTCCTGACCATTACACCCATGGTAACTGCTCAACGACTGACCATAAGACTTTCGATTCTACACATTTAATGAGCACGCATATCGCATGTATTCGGTGGGTCTTTGGTGGCATTGGCCATCCGGATGAAAGGCCAATGCCCTTACCACGGCTATTGCAACCTTCTAAATAGTAGAATGGACGGAGGAGGATAGATCTTGGAATATAAGGTTAACAAGTGTAAGCTGTTTCTTGTCAGCTGAATGTAGAAGCATGAAATTGAGGTAGTTGATGATTACCTCTTACTGCCTTCAATACCTTTTTATTCCCTTGTTACAAGTTTTTTCTCAAACCTTCTGCATTCTATTTGAATTACAGTTGTTTCCTGGTTAAGGGAATGCAATAAATGTTATTCTTGGTGAAAGATATTAATTTTAACTTTGTATGTCTATCAATAAAGTTTTTTCGTTATTCTTAACAGGAAAACTTTGCTAATATAGTCAGACTACTTTTAATGTATTATCATTAATGTAATGACATTTTCTTTGGGTTTTCCTATTACCTCTATCAAGACTAATAACAAAGTTTTCTTATTATTTTTTAATAGGAAAACTTTGCTAATCTATGCAGATTATTCTTATCGTATGCTTTCGACAATTTTTTAGGGGCAAAGGAAGGCATATTTTTAATTCCATCAGAACTTTAGCAATTTGGAATCAGAGAGCCAGTTGCTAATTGAGCAGAACATTTATTGATGGATTGTGAGCAATACAAAATATGTGGTGCTAGGTAATTGGTAAGGGGTCTAACATGACATTTGATAGTAATTTAATATTCTGCTAAATAGTACTGGGGTTTTCCTTGTTTGTCACAAGAGTACAGAGGTGAGTCGAATCTTCGAAATCTGCTATAGCATATTAGACAACCTATCATTACATTAGACTACCTACCGCAACTGAATTGTGCGTTGCTGATAACAAAGTATTTGGGGAAAACATGTATGTAACAATAATCTGCAGAAACATTTGTTTAAAGAATATCCATCGTTTGTGTTAAAATGTACCTCAGAATTCTTACTAACGGACTATTCGGTTAAGGATAATTAGATGGGACTAGGGGTATAAGATACAAATAGACTGCCGAGATTCTGTTGTTGTTTCTTTTGCTAGTATATCAGTTTTTCATTTCCTTCTGCTCCATCGTGTGCTTTAATCCAAGTAAGACTTATTCTAAGATGCTCTAGGCAGAAGATACGTTTAATCGTAGGCTTCATAACTGGGCACTACTATTTCAGAAAATACCTCCACAGAGGAAACGGCCAAGCATATCATTTACGAATGCGAGGCTCTTGCCCTCCCTATATTAACTTCTTTAGGCATCATCCATTCTAGAGAGTTATACCTAGATTCCATTAAAGGGTTATCGGACTATATTAATAAAGAGGGTGACCCGAGTAACTGGAACTAGGAAACATTGGATTTGGAGTTAATGGTACAAAATGCAGAGGTGCCAATGACATACAAACCCAACCTGAAGAAGAAGAAGACTTGCCTTACAGATGCGTTGATATAAAAATTACTGAAAGTTATTAATTAGTAGAGAGAGAAAACACCTACGCACTGTTCGACTCCTGAGCCATCAGCGTAAAAATTAAAAGTTGTAGGCGGATTCGGATTGATGGCAGTGATTCTTTCTTGAGTGTTGTTCTGAGCTTCGATGACATATGTCCCCATTTCTTTTTTTGTTCGATGTATGTATTTTATATTCATTAACAGGTTTTTCGTAATTGGAGGGATTTGTTATGCAATTATTAATAATGATCAGAATTCTAACATCTGGGTTTTAATAGCAGTTTTTCTGATTTAACAGGAAGTGGAGATACTCCCGCCAAAATTAGAAGAAATTTACATTATATCTGAAGCCACAGATAAAATTACTCATGAATAGCTGCATATAAAAAAGAAATGTAGTTTGTGCCATCTGGTTCTTATACTTAATTCCAGCGTGCCAAGAAGACGCTCAAATATAAGAGGAGCGAGTCAAAGAAAGTAAAAAATCGTAAATTTCTTAACGATAGTGGCTAGCATTATTAATTCTTAAACCATTGATGAAATGTAAATATCATATTCTATGTTTCAACTTGTCAAGAATATAAAACATGTATATTTGAGAGCGATCCCACAAACACAATGATGGGAAGTCAATTTGCTACCGAAAAAATAATTCATGCCATTATCTTAAGAAATATAGAAATGACCACCATCAAACTCTGAAAGAACAGGAGACAGTTGAAGCTAATTGGTATTTTACTAAATATCTTTTAGAAATTTTATTAAGATTAGCAGTAAGTTTCTTGAGCAAAAACAATCAGAGTTGAGGGAAATAAATGGAACATCCATCCTATGCACCTGATCTAACTAAATGTAACTTTATGCTATTTTAATCTGAAAAGAATTTATGGGAACGTAGTTTTCATTTCGTAAGTGAGATTAATGGGGAAATAAATGCATTTTTAATTCTTTCCAAGAAATAAATAGCTAGAGGTATTTAGTTTTTAGCAAAATGCATCCTGAGAAAGCCATTGATGCCAAGGAAGATTACTTCGAACAGTCATAAAATTTCGTAAATGTCGAAATCCTAGATGTATTCCAAAAATTTTAGAGTAAGCTTCCTATAAGCATACAACAAAGAAACAAGATTTTTTCTTAATTTTTCATAAATATAAACTAAATATAGCTTACGAATAAAAATTAAGAAAATTATCATGCGAAAATTTCATTTCTTAAGGGTTATGAAAATCCAAAATGTACATTATTATGTGCACATTAAAATATATGTTAATGTTTTTTTTAATTCTTGTACATTTAAAAGAACTGTGCAACTTTCTGTATTACAAATTTTGATTTCTGTAGTTATTAAGACTTTTTCTAGTTGTTGTTTATGAAAAATATTCATTTTACATTTTCTAAAGACAAAAATATTTACTAACTTTAAGAACGTTTAATTTCATTAAAGCATAATGGAGAAAATACGTTTGTGATTGCGCAATGTTACAATTTATTTCAACAGCAAATCTATTACAAAATCACATTTTCCTTTTTTTTTAGAAGAAAGATAAATTATGATGACAGAAATGAATTCCAGAGAAATGTTTTGATTTCAGTGAGAAAAAGTCATATTTGAAACATCATTTAAAATTACGAAATTCCATTAAAGCTTTTAACTCTCAGTTGTAAAAAAAAAACAACATCATATTGATTATTATTTTGATTACAAAGTAGATTTAAATTTCATCCGAGGTTTAATTAAAATCAGTTTGCTTTCTAAAATAACACATATTGAAAATCATTTTTATACAATTTTTAAAATGATTTTATAAAGCTACTTGTAATGAACATGATCTAAATAATAGAGAGTGTTATCAAAGTGATTTTACCTTTACCACAGAATTTGAAAGACTTACTTAAGTCATTAAACAATGAGACTAAATTTGAGGCTTTGTATTCCTTCACGTGATTTATTTTGTATCCAGCAAAAATGCTCTGCGCGCATGTGCAGTAAGATGAATCCTGTGAACAACTTAATGGGTGTAAAACTTTTCCCTTTTATGCATCGGACATTATATGTTTACGAAATGAAATTTATAAGGAATTAACTGTTTAAAATAATTACAATCATATTTTTACCAAGGCACTCAAAACATCTGTTTGAATATCAATGAAATATTAACTTTATTCCAGATTTCTATTTTGCATTTTAGTTTACTCAGAATAAAAGTTTAACTAACCATACTTCAAGCACAACCCGAGAAGAAAATTAAAAATATATACATAACATATTTCCTTGCCAATGTTTTTTTCATTGTTTACTTTTTATTTCTCCAAATTTTCCAAACAGCAAAAATTCCAAATGAAGAGACTCAAGAGATAGACATGATAACATATTTCCTAACTTAGACATGAATATTATGTGTTTTATCATTGGCATAAAATTACATACTTCATCGATAACTATGATTTGCAGTGGGAATGAAGGATTCTCAGTCAATCTTTTTGATCACCAGATTTAGCACTCAAAAACATGGTTTTAATGGGAAACATTATCATTTTGATATCACGAAAAAGTTTCGAATAAAAAAAAACATGAATTTAACAGTAATATTTTATGTATTATGAAGAGATTCTATAAAAATATATCTAACTAAAAGAGATTCTATAAGCAATATTTAAAAATAAATTTCATTATAGGAATTTTAGGTGTGAACATAGGGGTTTATTTTTAAAAACTTCTTTTTTCTCTCAGCTTAAATATAATTTATTTAAGTACCTAGTATAAGGTTGTTGTTGTTACACTTGGACAAGCCAAGCTGGCTATTCTATGGCTATGCGAATTTAAGTCAATTGGGAGCGTCTTTCGTTTTAATCAAAGCACCATGAAGGTGAAAGTACGACTTTGCTCTACACACATGCCATAGGTACCCGTTTATAGGGTAAGCAACCATTCACACAAAGAAAGGACAAAGACAGGATAGATAGAGAGAGAAATCCATGCCCGAACTGGGATTCGAACCCAGGACCTCCTTATCCGCAATCAGGCACGCTGACCACTAGACAAGTTGGGCGGCTTGGTATAAGGTAAAATAGGTCATATATGCATTATGTTCATTCAAAGCAAATTTTTGTTATCAATTTTATACTACACTTGTTTTAATTTAAATAAATTTGTGACTAGTTTCGTAGTTCATTTAGTTGAAAAATTCCACAGATATTAAAAATTATATGTAAAGCACGAATATATAAGAACTATCTAAGTTTCTATTTCTTCCTGAAAAAAGAAATCCACCTGAAAAGTAAGACATACGTGTGAAACAGTGTTCAAAGGGTACTCTTAGCTTAGCAAGCAAAGCCACTCAATGAAAAAAGGAAAGCCAAAGCACAGTGCAAAGAAGAAAGAACTTAATATCTAATTTCTACAAAAGGAGGTTGGGGTATTACGTTATTTTGGCTACAGCTCATTACTTTTGAGCCATGCGTCCGCAGACTGCTGTCGGTGGCGAAGCACTTGCCGCACGTGTTGCACACGTACGGCCTGTTCTTGGCCCGCTCCACTTGACTCTCGTGGTTGCGCAAGTGCTGCTGCAGGTTCGACAATTGGATGAAGGCCCTGTTGCACTCAGGGAGGTGGCACTTGTAGGGGCGTTCTCCTGAAACAGGAAGGAAGCATCAGTCGACAAGTTCAACTCAAAATACACATCAGTGAAAGAACATAGACCAATCCTCTCCGATTCAGTTTGCGAACAAGAAATACAAAAAAGGACTCGAAAAGGATTAAATAATACAAATAACGTGAGAAATCTTCTGGAATATTTCCTCCAAAATAACAGGTTATTAGCAGCGGAGAAAATTTAATGAGGCTCTATCCATTTCAAAAAATTTGTCACACGTCTACTTTTGGTGTTACGTGTAGATAACACAAATTATCATTTGAGTTGTTTTCATATTTGTAATATTCAAGTCCAACTAAACCTATGCATTTAACCATAGGTTACGGCTAAAAACTAATCGCAAAAGGATATAGGACATTTTTTATACATGATGGTTAGCAATACAAAAACTAGGCTTCTACTAAGATTCCGGCCATGATACAAGATTCAGTTTTTTTCGTTTGATCGATTTAGATTTCAATAAAAAAATGAAATAAACGTACTTTATTTCATTTTCTTATGACCATTTTTTAAAATTTTCAGATAAGTTTTTTCCTTAAGATTTAACGAATCCTACATCGTGGAATCTAACGGTTTGGTAAAGATTGTTCGACATAAATGCACAAATAATTGAATGCATGATATTTGAATCTAAACGTAAACTCCGTCATAGCAAGACGGAGGATATTCGTCTAAGGAGAAGAAAAAGTGATTACCCGTGTGTAATCTGGTGTGCTGCTGCACATGCGACAGTTGCTTGAATCTCCTGTCGCAGTAGGAACACTTGTAGGGCTTTTCTCCCGTGTGGATTCGAATGTGTTGCAGCAGTTGGTGGTTGGAGGAGAAAGACTTGAGACACTGCTGGCACTGGTAGGGCTTGATGTCGCCACGGTGCGCCTCCCTTGAGTGGTGCTGCATCGCAGACTTGTGCATGAAGATCTGAAAAAGTCGAAGAGCACGATGATGTCAGAAACCTGTTGTACCACACAAAACATTGCATAATAACAAAAATAGTCCCATATATTGGGCAAGGTTGACTCAGCCTTTCATCCCTTCAGTGGGTCGATTAATTGAGTACCAAGCATGCTTGGGAACTAAACACTGTGGGTCTCACGTTAGGCTGACCACCTAACTGGGACGTATGCTTCGAACCTCAGGGCCCTCGGTCATGAAAACAGTTATGGGCACTGTAGGCCTTGGCCTACATGGGCTGTCGTGCCATGGAGTTTAGTTTAGTTTCAGTCCCATATATTGCTGCGTCATTACAAGTCTAAATAGGTAAAAGTTTGCAATAGGGCACTCTTTGATTTTTTGGTGATTTTTTTGACGCCAAAATGTGAGCAACAAGATGGCCGTTGCTACTAAACTTAGATAGGGTTACCATAAATTAATCGTCAAATATTTTTTTTAAATCAAATGGCACTTAATTTCACATCGAATTCGGCTAAATCAGACACAATTGTATGTAAATCAAGGATACAGAAAAAAAAATGTACGTCTATATCTACTATTTATAAAACTTTATAAGCTGTTACCAACACGGAGTTAGCTTGACAATTGAAGTCTATAATTTCAGTTTGTTTTTCAAAGAAGATTATTTAGATTCTGGTAGTTTTGCCTTTGATGTACTCTAAATGATGCCTTTTATGATCTGTAAATAACCCTTTTGATCTTCCCACGGCTTCTGAATAACTTATCAACGACTCGATAAATGACTTTTACAAGCAAATATCTTATATGTTGAATCATAAATCAAAATATCCTCATTATGTTTTATCACTAAAAGAATTATTAGTTAAGAAATTTATAAAACTGTGTTGAGAAATATTATAATTTTGTTTCAAAGTGACAACATAAAAACGAGTAGTATTTTGTTTCGAAATTGGTTCTTAATTGATACATTTATGCTCATAACCATATCATACGAAGACAATGATTGTTGATCTATGTCTAACAATATACGATCTATGTATCAGACGTCAGTTTCAATTCAATGACATTATTCTTCAGAATTCTAATGGAAATTATATTGAATGTTCGATTTACATAACGCAAATAAAAAAGAACTATCGGTAAAACTTACATCAGATATTATTTAGAAAAAAATTTAATTGTTTATTTCTCTGATATAGAAAACAAAATGTGGAAACGGTAATGATCGAAACGAATAATTTAAAATCTTCGATGCACAAAATTATCTCGAAAACAATCACAAAGTTAAAAACAATTTTGACATCAAGTGATAATCCAATTTTTTTTAGAAATGAAAAGAAACAGCGATGGATTATTGACTATATCAATAAAAAATTGTTAAAAAAGAAACATAATAACTGTGAGTTATTTAGAAACGTAATTTATCTCTTTATATTCAGCTAGGTGTAAAATACAGTTTGTGAATTGAAGCATTTAAAAATTTCAGATTATTTATCAGTTTAAACCAGGCTTTTTAAGCTTAAATAATATTTTAAGGAAAAGGGATTTTTGACGTTAAGAAACAATGAAATTTTTATATCATTAATTATGATTTAAATAACCAAGTACGAATTAGTGAGATTTGTTATAAATACATATTTATATAAAAATACATATTATTCGAAATATTTAAATACTTCTTGCATATATATTTTGTATGTAATTTTAGGAAATTATAATAAAATACACTTGCTATTTCAACAAATAAAAAAGTATAATCAATGAATGTAAATTAAACAAAAACTATACATTTCTGTATTAATAACACAGGTATATTGCCTTGAAAGATTTACACGTAATTAGTTAGATCAAAACAAACTATTTATAAATATATTAATATAATTTTGAAACTTTTTTTGAAAGCCACATATTTGTAAGCTAAAAATACTTATGAATTAAATTACTTGATTTTTCAAAATATAATATGTGGTATACATTTCATATACAAACAAAAAGTACACGCTCTTAAGAATTAATCTAAAATTATCACTAAAAATATTATTTTGAAAATAACACTTTCTTGAATATACGCATTTTTGAAAAAATATTTCATACAAAATCAACTCAGTGACTTTCCTTTTAATTAATATATTAAATTGAAAAATAAATTTCCATGTTTTTTTCCAACCATAATTGTTTTCTACTTTAAATTCATAAAAATATATTGGAGAAGATACTAAAGATGCTATATATTTTTCATTAAACATCCTGATATTAAATTCAGTTTGTTTTGCTATTTCCCTTACTTATCAAGTATCTAATTTAAAGAGTTTTCCGCTTACAATGTTTACAAAAAGTGAAAAAAGTTTCCGCATTTTAGTTTTACTCCCAGCTTTATCATCGAATTTTGGCGAATCTTTCGCTTAACAAGAATCAACATAATTTTTTCCTCGTTAACTCAATCTATTGAATTAATAAATTTTTATCTAAAATTTACATTTCCTTATCTACATTATTTTTCTGGCAATTGTTTCTTTTAAAAATATTTTCAAATATGAACAGCTACTGTAATAGTATGATAAGTATATAATAGTATATCAAATATATAAATCTAATATTACTCGAAGATATTAAAGTAGATTTTTTTCTGTGTTCAAAGAACTTTAATAATTTTTTAAATAAAATAAGACGTTTCTATTAAAGAAATTTTAATTTGATCAATTACTTCCAAAAGTAAACTTATAAGGTAAATATCTTGGAACACGTTACATCAAGTATATGAGAAAAATGCTAAAATACTCATTATCTAGAATAAAAAATAAAATACAATTATATCAAATAAACATATTAAAAAGGTGAAGAAAAGTACAAAATAGACTACTTTTTTTGACTTATTTACAAAACATTTGTCAGAAGAATGAATAAACTAGTTTGCTGAATGAATAAAAAATATAGCTCATCGTGAAGCGTAGTAGGCAATTCACTAGACGCTCAATAAAGGCGCAAAAACTGAAGGGAAGAATGAGAAAATAATTCACAATTAAAGATTATTTCCTGGCGATCTGATAAAAGATTTTGAATATTTGAGAGTAAGCCATAAAAGCAGATCATTTATCAATGATAATTGTATGGGTGTCAAATTTAGAGTAACATATTGTAGAAATAATAACAATCGAATTCTTAGGGTATCCATAGACAAATCCAACGAAAGAATGGTGTGTTTTAATGGATTATTCTCCATTGATCCATCATAAAAGCAACAGGGTATTCAGTTACCTAGACATACTTTTGAAGAGGTTGAATTGGATGTTACAATCGATTTCTTAGTGATCCCATTGACGAATCCAAAGAAAAAATGGTTTGTTTTAATGGCTTATTCTCCATTGATCCATCATAAAAGCAACAGGGTATTCAGTTGCCTAGACATACTTTTGAAGAGGTTGAATTGGATGTTACAATCGAATTCTTAGTGATCCCATTGACGAATCCAACGAAAGAATGGTTTGTTTTAATGGCTTATTCTCCATTGATCCATCATAAAAGCAACAGTGTATTTAGTTTCCTAGACATACTTTTGAAGAGGTTGAATTGGATGTTACAATCGAATTCTTAGTGATCCCATTGACGAATCCAACGAAAGAATGGTTTGTTTTAATGGCTTATTCTCCATTGATCCATCATAAAAGCAACAGGGTATTCAGTTGCCTAGACATACTTTTGAAGAGGTTGAATTGGATGTTACAATCGAATTCTTAGTGATCCCATTGACGAATCCAACGAAAGAAGGGTTTGTTTTTATGGCTTATTCTCCATTGATCCATCATAAAAGCAACAGGGTATTCAGTTGCCTAGACATACTTTTGAAGAGGTTGAATTGGATGTTACAATCCAACGAAAGAATGGTTTGTTTTAATGGCTTATTCTCCATTGATCCATCATAAAAGCAATAGGGTAGTCAGTTGCCTAGACATACTTTTGATGAGGTTGAATTGGATGTTACAATCGAATTATTAGTGATCCCATTGACGAATCCAACAAAAGAATGGTTTGTTTTAATGGCTTATTCTCCATTGATCCACCATAAAATTAACAGGGTATTCAGTTACCTAGACATACTTTTGAAGAGGTTGAATTGGATGTTACAATCGATTTCTTAGTGATCCCATTGACGAATCCAACGAAAGAATGGTTTGTTTTAATGGCTTGTTCTCCATTGATCCATCTTAAAAGCAACAGGGTATTTAGTTGCCTAGACATACTTTTGAAGAGGTTGAATTGGATGTTACAATCGAATTCTTAGTGATCCCATTGACGAATCCAACGAAAGAATGGTTTGTTTTAATGGCTTATTCTCCATTGATCCATCATAAAAGCAACAGGGTATTCAGTTGCCTAGACATACTTTTGAAGAGGTTGAATTGGATGTTACAATCCAACGAAAGAATGGTTTGTTTTAATGGCTTATTCTCCATTGATCCATCATAAAAGCAATAGGGTATTCAGTTGCCTAGATATACTTTTGAAGAGTTTGAATTGGATGTTACAATCGAATTCTTAGTGATCCCATTGACGAATCCAACGAAAGAAATGTTTTATTTTAATGGCTTTTCTCCATTGATCCATCATAAAAGCAACAGGGTATTCAGTTGCCTAGACATACTTTTGAAGAGGTTGAATTGGATGTTACAATCGAATTCTTAGTGATCCCCTTGACGAATCCAACGAAAGAATGGTTTGTTTTAATGGCTTATTCTCCATTGATCCATCATAAAAGCAACAGGGTATTCAGTTGCCTAGACATACTTTTGAAGAGGTTGAATTGGATGTTACAATCGAATTCTTAGTGATCCCATTGACGAATCCAACGAAAGAATGGTTTGTTTTAATGGCTTATTCTCCATTGATCCATCATAAAAGCAACAGGGTATTCAGTTGCCTAGAGATACTTTTGAAGAGGTTGAATTGGATGTTACAATCGATTTCTTAGTGATCCCATTGACGAATCCAAAGAAAGAATGGTTTGTTTTAATGGCTTATTCTCCATTGATTCATCATAAAAGCAACAGGGTATTCAGTTGCCTAGACATACTTTTGAAGAGGTTGAATTGGATGTTACAATCGAATTCTTAGTGATCCCATTGACGAATCCAACGAAAGAATGGTTTGTTTTAATGGCTTATTCTCCATTGATCCATCATAAAAGCAACAGGGTATTTAGTTGCCTAGACATACTGTTGAAGAGGTTGAATTGGATGTTACAATCGAATTCTTAGTGATCCCATTGACGAATCCAACGAAAGAATGGTTTGTTTTAATGGCTTATTCTCCATTGATCCATCATAAAAGCAACAGGGTATTCAGATGCCTAGACATACTTTTGAAGAGGTTGAATTGGATGTTACAATTGAATTCTTAGTGATCCCATTGACGAATCCAACGAAAGAATGGTTTGTTTTAATGGCTTATTCTCCATTGATCCATCATAAAAGCAACAGGGTATTCAGTTGCCTAGACATACTTTTGAAGAGGTTGAATTGGATGTTACAATCCAACGAAAGAATGGTGTGTTTTAATGGCTTATTCTCCATTGATCCATCATAAAAGCAACAGGGTATTCAGTTGCCTAGACATCTTTTTGAAGAGGTTGAATTGGATGTTAAAGCTCTGAAGCTAAATAAGGGTCATGTCCCGGATCCATCTCGGTAAAACTCCTGTAAATCGGAGGACATCAGCTATCAAAATATATACACAATACCATGTCATCCACTTAAAATGGTGCCTTTGAATTAGGCTAAAAGCATTCTATGGTTAATTCATAAAAAAGACTATCAATTTTTGTAGCTGTCGAAGTACGGATCTTCTAAGCAGTCCATAAAATATCATCGACTATTATTTTCAATGGATTATTTCTCAAGGCTCATGATATTGCTGAAAAATATGAAAAAAAGGAAATCCATCATAAAGCAGATTTTAATTTGACCCAAATTCTTTAAAAATCCAATTTTAAGATTTTTAAGAGCGTTTAATCGAATGGCATGACAGTTTTATACATTTCAAGTCAGATTTTGACAGTGTCGATCGTGACTTCATGAGTTTACTGTTCCAAAAAGCACACAGTTCATTTCCAAAAAGTATATACACAATTTTCTTTAACATTCTAAATGATACAGATACGGAATTAAATAGATGTATCTACGTGATATCTTTATAGTTAAGAATATTTTTAAAGTCAAACCTAATTAAAAGACATATAATAATTATACCGCTTCAAGCAATCAGTAGGCTTGTAATTACGTGTAAATGAGATGTGTGGATTCTAACTAAAACACATGTTAACCAACTGACCATTTTTGAACGTAAGGTCTCGGGAAAACGAAATGTCTTTTGGAGACAACAATACAAACATGAATTATATAGTTTATTCAAAGCGACAGATATAATCAAATTCAATAAGATAAGCGTTTGAAGCTTTCGAGCCCCCCTTCTTTGATGTTCAAGACCCTCAATCACAAACCTAGAGGAACAGCATCTAAGATTTCCTCAGGTTAAGAAATTTCCAACTGCTAGCGACAGTTAAGCAGACAGAAAAGAAGATGGATTTCGGAAAAGCTTAGCCACCAATGAACAGTTGAGTTAACAGAAAAGAACTCAGCAATGTTCACTTACTGCTTTAAGAAAGAAAAGTATTAATCTACAAAATAATTGAATCATTTTCATTTAAAACTTTAAGCTTCATTTTTAACATATAATAAAATTAATTTTTGTATTTTTTAATATAAATCTGGTGTTATAATAACATAATTTTTCAATAAACCGGTGTAAAATAAGCCTGGCTTAGTGGTAGTGATTCCGGCTTCCATGACACAGATTCGATTCTTGAGCAGACCAAGGTTTAGCTTTTCACCCTTTCAGTGGGTCGATAAAATGAGTATCAAGCATGCTTGGGAACTTAACACTGGGGATTTCGCGTTAACTTGACCCCCTAACCGAGACACACGCTTCGCATCACAGGGTCTTCGGTCAGGAAAACAGGTATAGATACTGTAGGCCTTAGCGCCGACATCGAGCTGTTGTGCCACTGTTTAGATTTTCTTTTTCAATAAAGTAAATACAAAAATGCATTTTAAAGGAAAATTATTTATTTTTAATGAAAAAATAAATAAAATAGGGGGTGGGTTCCTTTTTAGATTTGATTCAAACTAAGCTACCTTAGAATAATATGCGTGAAGAAATTTTTTTAATAACATGACAATGCGTTATAAATATCAGTAAAGCAAATATATGCTTGAGCACATATTAATAAGCAAATTTTTGCAACTGATTACAAAAATGATCAATTTTAGTTTTCAATAAAAACATATATTTAGTGGGATCTTAAAGATGCCAGAAAAGATACGATGAGAAAAAGAAAATGTGACTATTTAAAAAGAATCTTCTAACAAATTTCATGAGAGAAAATAAATGACTTTAGTTTACTGTTGATAAAAAACAAATATATTTATATAAAAAATATAATTTAAAAATAATATTTCTTCGGAAGATGGGCTATTCATTAAAATTTGATAAATTAATTGTTCTAAACTATAATTATGAAAAAGTAACCATTGCTTCTTCTTCATGCATAATGTATATTGAAATATTAAAGTATAATCACATTTGTAATTTTTAAATTTCTGTACTTAAAAACATAATAAAAGAAGAATGCTAAATGGCATCACATTTTTTATTCGAACCACAAATGAAAGTTAATTAAAAACAGCGAATAATTGCTTAGAAACAGAGAGCAGTTTTCTGTTGTAGCTTTTAAAGAGCTAAAAGCATCTCAAAATTCAACTCAGGTATTAATAACACCAACGGAAAAAATTAAATTGCAGTTAATTAATATACACCAATAAATCTGTTAATACCCAGATAACTGATACGATGAGATATTGCTTGAACGATCTCCTGATTGAGCCACTATTCACTTTCATTTTCAAGTTCTTTGAGAATGATGATAAGCTCAAATAGGGTATAAACATGTTTATCCAGATAATATTCCTTATTACGTATATTGACTCGATAATCGAGACAAAATTTTGAAGTGATGTTTGTCAATTTTATAGACATTGTAGTACATTTTATGTGGAAGAACTGATTAAAAACAAATAGTGATCCATTTCCACGAACAATTTCGAACGAAAATTCATAAATTATCGAATAGAGCCCACTTTCGTAAAATCGATAAAATCTTCATGATAGCAGATTCCTTTCTTCAATTGGATCCAATTCCTCTTGGCCATTATTTTTTTTTGTTTTGTTGAGGCCACACACTTCTTTCAAGTTCACCCACTCTAATAGGCCGACATTCGCAAATTAATATGATTAAAATAAAATAAATGGTCGACTGCGATAACACCTGTATGACAGAATAAGCTTGACAGACGATAATCGCCACCGATTTTCCTGTTCACTGAGCCGTCACCAAGTTTGTCTACACCATACAAAACATCTTCTATTTTTTGCCAACGGTGGAAGTATCTTTTGGTGCGGTAAGACATCTAATGGAAACGTGCTCGTGAAAATGGTTCCGCATTTTTTAGAAGGAAACAAAAAACTTACTTAAAAAAAACCATTAATAGGTTTATAAAGTATATTATCTGTTTAAGACAAGATGACATATCGCTTGCGAAAGTAACAGTTCTATTTATGTGATAAAAACAAAATTAGGTACATTGAAACTGACTTACACAATAAAGAGATACGTCATTGATAATTTTAAATTCAGTAAGTTTATTTGTTAATAAGGGATGTAAATAATTAAACAGTGGAGGACTGAAAAAATATAATTACTAATGTATTAGTCCCCTGTGAATAATTCAACAGCAATGTGTATATATGCTCATTGTAAACTAAGCTTATTTTATTAAAATGAATTACGTGGATGTTTTAAGAATAGAATAGCCATTACAAAATCAGAAGTTTTTGGATAAACTTGTGAAATTGCAATTTCGATTTTATTTGTGTTAATTTAAGAATTTGAATTATTAAAACAGCGATGAATCTATCCATAAAAAGCAATGAAGGTCTTCAAAAGAGTTCAGGTAATTCTAATAAATGTAAAAATTATTAAAATTCATCCAAATGAATATGGATTTCATTCAAATAATATTGTATTTGATTATGCCATTTTTATTAACTAAATAATAATGAAAAATATAAAATATTTACACACCATGAAATTCCAAAATATAATTGTTAATAATTAATTTCAATTTCTTTTTTAAACTTTAAATTGAATTTTATCAAAAATTACCTTCGAATTATGAATAATGTCATTTTTTACAATGAAATATTTTAAATAAATAAACGATTAAAAATGCTAGTATAAATATACGCCATGGTTTGCATTGTTTATATGTTTGTGTAAAGCAATGTAGAAAACTTACATTAAATAAATTGATTCCCTCAGTAGTTTACAGAAAAGATAATAAACTTTTATAATAATAATAATAATAATAATGCTTTATATCATGAAAATGCATAGAAAAAATAAATGTTACATAGAATGAAACATTTTTTAAAAATGGAAAAATATAATTAAAAAACTAATGAAGAAATGCTCAAAATAAGTGAGAATTTTACTTGTAATTACAACAAAATATAATAAGCATTTTAAATTAAAAAATTATCAAAAACGGCAAATAAATCAATAGGGTGATTCTTGATAATTGTAGTCTCATTTTGACTAGATTTTTAATTTTCTTATTAACTAAAGAGAGAGATTAAAAATATCCATAATTCACTCATGAATTAGTCATTTTTTCATTTGTAGCCAAAAGTACATATTTTTAAAATAGTCATACTTGAAAATAAATGTTAATATTTAATACTATACAAATTATTTAGTACTATAATTCCAATATTTTCCATAGTAGTATTTGGTGATTGATTTATTATTTTATTAATCATTGTAAAAAATTTAAACTCTTAGTTAATAAAAAAGGAATTATTAAGTTATATAATTGATACCAAAAGAAAACTAATAATTTAAAAATTTGAATAATTTTTAATCTGACATTCTAAATTTAAATTGCTTCATTCAAAAGAAAAAAAAAATCTTCTCGAATTATGTAAAATATTTTTAAAATGAAAAATGCGTATCAAAGAAACATGAATTTCAAACATAAATTTTGAAAAAGATACATAAATTTCAAACTTATCAAATTTAAGCTAAATGCTTCACTGTTTGAAAGTGTAATCAAACAGAAATTTTTGTAAAAAAAATTAAGTAATTGTGCAAAATCAATTATAAAAGGTCAATTAGATTAGATCACTTCTTCTTTACCAAAGTAGAGAATTAAACACGATAATTTAACCCAAATAATTTAAATAAGGCAGACCTAAATGAACGCTTATCTCTATTTTACATTTTTATTCAAGAGAAGCATTGATAATCAATATTCTAATGATACTGATAATTTACAATTATTCCAAAAATAATTTTTAGCAACGTATCAAAAGAAATTTCAATGAATGTTTAAACTGGGTTTTCAGTAAGAAATAAATATGAAATTTTAATTTTGACAAAAATATACACAATAATGCTTACTTTATATCAATAATTTAAAACATAATTGTAAATAACATAAATGATTTCTAATTTTTTTCTAATTCTAATATATATATATATATATATATATATATATATATATATATATATATATATATATATATATATATATATATATATATATATATATATATATATATATATATAAATAACAGCCATAATAAATTAAAATTAGATTTTATATTTAGTCGAATTTACAATAGATTAATTCTCTATTTAAAAGAATATGCGATAGAGTGATTTTAATTAACTTTCTATTAATTTCTTTAATTATAAACATAACTCGTTAATTATTTGACAATGCAATGATTCGAAATATAGTTTCAATGCTTCAAATGTTTGTTAGATCAATTTAATTTTAAATTAGATAATTAATCTAAGAGTATATAATATATATGAATGAAACGTTAAATATGCACCATTTTATTAATCCTAGCTATGTATTTAATAACTATTTTCATGCATGTGTAAAATATTAGAGTAAATAGTACATAAATGTTTGTACTAATGAATGATTTGTTTAAAGATTGAACGATCGCAACATTTTCAAAAAAGTGGATTGGATTTGATTCGTAAACTGATTTATGAAAGCCAAATGATAATATTTTATAAAATAGCAAAAAAGAAAAAAATAAGCTTATTTAACATCAATATAGATTATAATACCACTTGATAACCAAAAACTCAAAACAAAAGTTACAACTTAATATTATTAACAATATTAACTTAATTAGAGTGAAATTAAAAAAAAGAGACAAAAATCATATTTTTGACTAAAGAGATGTTATGAAAAAAAGGAAAATTTTCAAGATAATAAAGTTTTATTGTTAAAGTAAAATAATTGATAAAAATGATACATATATATATATATATATATATATATATATATATATATATATATATATATATATATATATATATATATATATATATATATATAGATAGATAGATAGATAGATAGATAGATATTGATATATATGTGTGTTATATGACTATTTTTATCTTTTGAATTACACTCATTTGGTCACACTGAAAAAATCGAGACTACTGAAGAGAAGTTTCTTGAATTTTCAAAAACGTGTAAAAATTTTCATGAAAGTTCCTTTTGTTTATCATATAGTAAAATAAAAATAGGTACACAAAAATAAATAATTCGAGTAAAAATTTACTTTCCATAATTCTTATTAAAAAGTATACAATGAAAAACATGGTTAATTTATTGTATTCTTTTCATTTTTAAAATTTATAGGTTAACTTATTAATGCCACATAAACTGAAGTTAATCCTTGAGCGATCCGATTAAGGTAGTATCTTGTAGGATTTGCAATTATTTAATTAAAATTTCACATATTTAGATTTTTTTATTTAAATCGTAAAACAACATCGAAACCTTAACATAAGAAACTGTTTATTTGTAACAATCTCAATTTTTACAACGAAATAAAGACTAAATATGTTTTAATTTCGAAACATTTGACAATCATTGGTTTAACTTTTGTTATATTAAATCTGAGTTGATTAATTTTATGCGAAGTTTTATTTATAACTCACGGTTAAATAAACTTAGCTGTATTAAAACATAGAAAAATTTATTTCAAAATCTGACAGATAATTTAAAATGGTAAATTTAGTACGCAATAAATATAGCATTATAATAGCTTTATTTAACATTAATGAAATTTAGTTCTAAATTTCGCAAAACATTTGATCTTTTATTTTCATTTTTGAGTGCATTCCAAAAAATATTTTAAAAAAGACGATAAAATAGAAGACCCCATCACATACAAATATTTTCCATTTTGATTCCTTAGTTCTAAAATCAATTTAAAAAATACGATGAGATAAGTTATGCCAAAAGTGAAGTCATAATGGTTATTGAGAAAATTACTAACGCCAAATCTTATATACACATTTAAAGGTTTTCATAAACAATGTTTTTTTAAAATTATAAATGATTTGGCTTTATTCAATATAATAGTTAAAAAACCAATTATCATCTCATTTATACCTAAAAAAGAATATTTAGAAAAAATACAGCGATAAATTGCAATATAAATTTGTTGTTACTTTTTATTTACGAATAAATTTCATCACATGATCAATAAACCTTATTAGGAATAAATTAAAGTTTTACTTACGAAATATAAACTTAAGTTTCTTCTTTGAGACATAAATTCTTGGAGATAGTATAATTGTTTTCAAGTTAAAAGTAATAATAAAATTTCGTTACAAAATTCATTTTTTAAATTACGTACTAATGAGAATGTTGAACATATCCATAGATTTTAATATGATTTTTGTAGGTATTATATAATCATACTCTCTTTATTTAAATAGAAATATAGTTTTGTTTAAAATAAGTTATTATAAAAACGATAGAAATAAGTTAAGAAATTTTCTTTAAAGATTTAAATTAAATGAAATTTATAAAAAAGAAAAAATCAAATAAAATATCTTGTAAAACAGATAAATTAAATGGGTTAATATCATCAACTTTACATTAGTTGACTTATTAAAAAATTGAGGCTAAAAACATGAATTTTAAATAAGTTTTAGATAGATTTTTAGATGCATCCGAAAGTATATATAAAACATAGCTTTCAATGTAATTAAACTCCTATTTTACACAATGAAACTGTATTTCAAATTTCAATTGATTGTTTACAGTTAATATGTAATTCTATATTCTAAAATATCTGAAAATAACATTGGCTTTCAAAGTATGAAAATATATTGGTTTTATATTTATAGAACTTATATAACGTAATGTTAGTAAAATATTCAAAATGAGAAGTTAAACAACGAATATGTATTGAAAAATTATTACTCTTAATTGAAATCCGTACCAAGAACAACTAACTTTACCGTAAATAACATTCTGGTATTTTAATTACAACTAGATTAGCATTTACTGAAATGGCTTACACAATCATTTTACTTAATTTCAATGTATTAAGATAAAGTTTTAGAAGAGTAATCCTGCCTATTAAAAACAATTGATGGGAAAAACAAAATTAAACCTATTCATAATGTTAGAGTATTTTTAGTTGGAGCATTCTGAAAAATAAGCTTTGTAGGAATAGTTGTAGCCTCAACGTAAACTATAATTTTTCAAATTACACAACAATAGCGAAAATAAAATAAAAGAAATATTGCTAGAGGTCAATAACATTTTGAAATTCTTAAATGAAAACAATTTAAATTTGAAATATTTTTTTCTTTGAGCAAAAAAAATTAAATTGCTTTTTCTTACATCCACCATTTATAGCAATTCAATCGAACATTTTGTAAACAATGAGAAGGGGAAAGTTTAAGATGAAGTCATAAGAGGTTTTCATTTAAAAACAAACAATTGATAGCAGGAATTTCCACACACAAGCCATTATTTTAAAAATTATTTTTGAAATTCCTTTTTAAGAGCGTTACGAGTGCAGTCTATAATTACGAAAATGTAATAATAATTTTTGGCGACCGCCAACTCTTTTGTTTTCGATAAAATAGATTAATCTATCTTTTGCAAATAACAGCACTTCAATATGTCATGGTATTGTCATAATTTTTCTTAACTCAAAAAATTTTTTTCTTTAAATTTGAAAGGCTATATTTTTTCATAGCTTTGAAAATAATTACAATTGAAAAAGTTTCGAAATATTATGTTTTGTGATTGGCTTATTTTAAAAATATATTTCAACCCAAACACAGCGAGAAGAGATAACGATAAAATCTAATTCGATACCAGAGCTTATAGGAATATTTTTACGTTTAAAGATAATTGAAACAGAAGCAAAAATGTATAATAAACGAATATAATCAAATAACATCTCCGTTTATAGTTTGAATTGCATTTAGAAAAATCTTAATATGACACTACACGATCAAAAAATAATAGTCTATTTTTGCGTATAGTATTTTTGTTTTATCTAGTGTCCTTTATTATTAAAATGACCATCAGAGCGGGATTTGATGTGTGTATTTTGTAAATCAATCAAGTCGACAAATTACAGAATATTGTCGTTAAGGAATTAGAAAATGATTGCAGTTGGTTGTTAAATCACTTAATATACAGTTGAATAGCGATAAATCGAGTTTAAAAAGAATACTTAAAATGCAAAACAAGGAATGCAATAAAAACAAGACTTACTAAAATAGAAAGATGGCGTAGTTTGAAATTAAAGCAAGATTAGCCAAAAGTAAGAGGTCGCTTATTATAAAATTATAATAGGAATTCATTTAATTTCATTACTAAAATTTAACAGATAACTTTATATAATTTTCTGTTTGGCAAAAAATTTCCAAATGTAAAGATTCTTGAAGTATTGTGATGCTATGAAAGATGAGATTTCAAATTTCTATGAGTAAGTATTATTATTTTGTTTATTTTAATAAAATTATTTATATTTAAGTTTAAATTTAAAAAAAATTTACTTTACTAGAAAATAACATTAACTTCTGCAGGTTTTACTTAATATTATTAATCTAAAATCTCATTAAAAGTAGGGCACAATATAAATATAAATTCAGAAAAGTTTAATAAGCTTATATTATGAATGAATTTATTTCTTTACTAGAGAAATTTATTGTTTAATAAAAGCTTTTGATGAAGATCATTATAATGAAACTAAATAATTACTTTCATATTATTTCGAAAGAATTCGTTAAAGATATAATATTCTTTTGAAGTTTTTTTAAAAAATATTTCATCGTTTTAATTCTATTTATTTCGTTCCAAAAATTCTAATTTCTTACCAATAACATATTTAAAGAGTTAGTTTGCGCTTTTTTATGCTATAAATATTGCTTTCCAATAATACAATTTACTTTTATAAAAAAAGAATAAAAAATTGACTAAAATATTTTTACTAAGTAGACAAAAAAAGCATTATATTTTATTTTAAAAAGCATTATCAAAAATATTTGCTTCTTCACCATTATAAAGACGTATCAAATAACTACTGAAATGAAATAATAAAAAATTGCATATTTAATATACATTCAAATATATTTAATACTCTAAGCGAAATTTGCAACAAAAGAAAATATTTTTAGCAAATTGCTAATTGCTTTTGAAGATCAAAAATGTCTTTAGGCATAATAAAAAAAGATAACGAAAAAAATTAAGTATAATATGCTTAGATGATAAATAAGCAAAAACCAGCAATTACAATGAGTAGTATAGCTAATAAATTTGTTTTTTTTTATAGCTAGAAACCAAAATCTCACAATATGTAACGATTATCTTTTTAGTTACAAAGCTAGAAGTTTTTGAAATCACAATTACTTTGAAATAGCTGATACGTCAAGAAATAATAAGCTTATTCTAAAAATAGAAAATGATCAAATCGTAATCTTTAAAAAAAGAAAGTTTATTTAATTTATAACAAGGAAATTTTTCGTGAAGTTCAATTATTCAAAAGAATTCATAGCATATTTCTGTTAGCTAGGTTTGGAGAACTAAGTTTCATTTTAACTTTCTTAGAAGTATGAAACTTTTTTGATTTTTCGCAGTTGTGATATGTATAAAAATGATTTCAGTTTAAACCATTGTTCAATCATAATCAGTGACAATTTAATTTTGATGCAAAGATTGCTGGGAACATGAAAAAGCTATTAAGGCTTTTTCCAGAACTAAAATACGGACATAACAGAATAGTATCAAAATAATTTACTTAGTTAAGTAGTAAAATAATGACCAATCAAAAATAAATGTAATTTTAAACCAAATTTTGCATTCTCAATGTCAAGTCTAATAATTTGGTGCCTTTTAACGCCTTTGAAAACGATATTTAAACAAGTGACGTGGTTCTCAAAAATAGGTCAACAAGTAATTACTAGCGGTTTAAAAGCAAGAAAGATATTCGATTCTTTCTCCTAACTATTAAAAGGAAAAGAATAAAACTATAAAAAAATATAAAAAAACCGGTTTTAAGAACCGGAAAAGCCAAGGTAATCTCTTCAGTCAACCTTAACCACAAAATAACGTTTTCCGTCACGTTTTCATATTAGTTTTCGGAAATAGTGCTTTGCTAGTTAGAAATAGAATCATTAACTGACACGCGTCAGTCATGTACACGAAACGGTGACATCGTTTGACATCATTTTAACACCTCAATTCTTTGTGCACAATACACACAAATTACAAATTAAATAAACAAAATCATTTTTGAATGAATACTTCAAATTAATTGACAGAAAACAACACATTTCCTGTTCAAAGCCATTTTAGCGACTGTTATGGAGTTTTGTTAAAATTAGAACACATTTCACAAGAGTTCGTGAATCATCATGAATCTGTGGATTTTAAGGAATCAATGGCCACAAATGTGCTTTAAATTTATTCAATATTTCTGAAAAAGCAGTGCACCTAAATTTATAGGATATTCTAATTAATACAATATTTAAAATTTTTTAACATTTTGTATTTTTGTAGATTTAAGTGATTTGAAATGAATCACTACTTAGCTTTGAGCATAAAGTTCTTTCTTTCATAAATAATTAACTATATGAAAATCGTAGGAAAATCTAGATTAAGACTGTTTCATTTTCCTTTTATTATCCATGCTGAAGTTTCATAGCTGTATATTCATCTATATTACCCAAATACAAAGAATCAATATATAAACAAAAAAAGTAGCTTATGCTACATTTACATTAACGACGCGTTTCCTACTCTTGTGTATAGGAAAAAAACCCAATAAAGTAGTATGCAATATCAACAACTGCTTTTAGTTAGATTCTTTCACATTGATTCTAATAATAAAAAATTTAAAATATATCATTAATTATTTTAGGTGAGAGTAGATTTAACACAAAAGACATTTAAGCATAAAATACTTTTCTTCATTAACGCATGACAATACAATAAATGTAGTTGCTATATAAGGTTTTTAATTTGATAATATTTCATGTCACACATTGGTTGCTGTCAGAAAATTACTGTGAGATAAGAGGAAAAATTAATTTTTAATTTGCTTTTTAACTTAGAACTGTAGTTGCACAACAGATTTTGGGATGAAATCATTAGAGAAAATACCCATTATGATGGCAGAAGTGCAATTCGGATATACCTGATCGGATGGAAAATTGAGTTATGATCAACAAATTCAGTTCACAGTTAAAAAGCTAAGAGTTATATCTCTAGTTCTTGTACGTTATATTAACAGAATACTCAAATTTCTACACTCCGTTTATTTAATTTTCATATTATAAATAGTGACGTTAAAATATATATATTTTTTAAGCATTTCCACAGAACTATTTTCTTGCGATAATGAATAAATTTTCGTTCAAATTTGAAGGAAGAAAATGAAAACGATATCGTAAATAAAAAAATATATTATTTTAATCACAACAGCTTTACTTATTTTTAGTTATTTAATAATATTATTAAAGAGTGAAATTTTTGTTTAATCAATCAATTCTTAAATGACAAAAAAAAAGAAAAAGCTTCCATTTTTAATTATTTTAACACCGAATTATTTTTCCCACGTTTGTAATGTCAACCCAACTCTAAGTTCCTTTGATTTTAAGCAGCATATCAGAAAGTAGCTTTACGTGGAAGAAAAAAAATTTTTTTTTCAGGTGTTCCCACAAATAATCATCAAGAGTTTTTAAGTAGCCATTTAGATGGGGTGGCAACAAATTTTTATTTCGTGTTAACCCGAATCAAAAACTGAGACTGTCTAGCCATGTCTGTTGTTTTGGCGGAAAAAAACCGGTTCGTCCCCCCTACCTTGATGCGTATAGACAGCACCTAAGGTCACCGAGAGACGCGAAACAAAACCCTGGACCTGTAAGAGTTTTAAAGCCGCCACCCCGGAGAAGGCGCATGCCCCCGTCCTGCTAATCAATGCAGGAGTTTCGCCAATGGCAACGTTCTGTTAGAAAAAACTGTAAACAAGGGGTTAATATGCCTTGAACCGTGATTAGAATTCGGACTTCTTTTGGCTGAGGAGAGACACTGTCAGTGGAACCGGAACTCGTAGGAACAAACACCTTAATTGGAAGAGTGTTCTGCACTTCTAAAAGAATATGTCAAAGCTAATAAAATGATTATTATTATTATTATTTTTCATGTTTGAGGACACTTTCGCAAATTTTCGATTTCGATTATTGATCGATTCGAATATAGTTCGATTACTGATTGAATGAATCGTCATTTTTTTTGCACAGCTCCTTAAATGTGATTATTAACATGAAAACTTTTATATTAGTTTTTATGAAAAATAATTTTGCGAATTATATACTAATTCGGAAAATGGTATGTTAGGATAATTAATTATGTTATGATAATTTAATATGTTAGGTTATATATGGTAAGTTAGCAAAATAAATTTTTTTATTAAAAAATTAAATTCATTAAATTTAATTCAATTAAATTTAATGAACGTCATTAAATTTAAATATCATTATAATTCAAATTTATAGAGTTTTGCAGAATATTTTAAAGAAAGAAAAAATTTCTTTTTTGAAAAATTATTTAAATTACTTTTTACTCAAAACTTTTACTTCATCTTTGTTACAGACTAAGCCATTTAATAAGTATTGTTAAAATTTTTCTATTGTTATTAATCATTAGCATAAGTGTCTTTTTAGGTGTTAATTAGATAATTCTTCATACATTTAAAAAATTTTCTTCTAAATTCAAAAATAATTTTGGCCTTGGATTCTATGTAACTGAAGGGATATTAAAAAAACCAAATATTAAATTTTAAGAAAGTTAAATTCCTATTATTATTGCCCGGCACATATTATCTATTAGCTGTGCTTAATACAGTCAAATGCATGTTAGCTTTTCTCTGTAATATGAATATTCATTGAAAACCATGAAGCGACATCTTACATGAGAAGACATTTTGTACTACCCATAACTCCAATATAAATGGAAAATATTCATTCACAGCACAAGTGAATCTTACATGAAACAATATTTTACAAAAAAGGCTTTTTTGTGTGTACTTCCTTATAAATAGAAAAAATTTAAATACAGATCTAGTGAATCTTATATGAAGAACATTTTACAAGAAAACTTTTTTGTATTTCAAAATAGATAGATAAAAATTTAATCGCAGTACTAGTGAATCTTACATGAAGCGACATTTTACAAAGAAGACATTTTTTGGTCTTCAATATAAATGGGAAAAATTTAAATACAGCACTAGTGAATTTTACATGAAGCGACATTTTACAAGAAGATATTTTTGTATTTCAATATAAATAGAAAAAATTTAATCACAACACTAGTGAATTTTACATGAAGCGACATTTTACAAAGAAGACATTTTTTGGTCTTCAATATAAAAGGGAAAAATTTAAATACAGCACTAGTGAATTTTACATGATGCGACATTTTACAAGAAGATATTTTTGTATTTCAATATAAATAGAAAAAATTTAATCACAGCACTAGTGAATTTTAATCAATATATAGAGATAGAATACGTAATTTTATTGCAATTTTTTAATAAAGAATTCTTTTTAATAAAGAATATGATTTAAATAAAGAATTTGGAACATAAAATCGGATTCAAGCTTGAAAAATTTTAATTTTTGGTGACTATAAATTGCATATAGTTGGCAAACAAGATGGTGGTATTTTATCTTCCGCTCTAGGCTACTTCATACAAGATTTTTGGACGTTACCCATTTTTTTGAAATTGAATTCCACAATTCATACTTTTCAATCACGAGGACCTCTCACTTTTGGATTTTATTTACTTTTTTCATCCTATTTAATTAAATCTACAAAGCTAATTTTTTTTTACAAAATAATGAATTCTCATGTATTTCTTTCCATTCTTTGTCGTTTATCAAATGAGATTTTTGAAGATTCCCGTAAAAAAATTGCGATAAATATTTGTTATTTTTATTTCTATTATCTTTACAGGGCTACATATTCTTTACCACAAAAACATGCTATAATGCCATACATTAAAAATGTCCAATGTAATAATAAGAAATTAAATTAAATTCAATGCCTTTCATAAAGAATGTTCAATGTAATAAGAATAAAAAAACACTCGTCCAATTATTTAAATAATGAATGTTCAATAAGAAAAGCAATTATATAAAAAGATGTGTCTAATTAATACAACTAATAGAAACATAGGCACGAGAAAAAAATTCCTTAAAAATAAAATATAAAAATTTCATAACTAAAATGAAAACTAAAACTTTTTTTATTACGTTTCGGTTTCCTGATACAACCGTAAATGTTAAAAATGGCACAGCTGCACGTAATTTCAAACTAAGGTCAAATGACGAGATCAGTTTCTGAGCTGGCACTCTTTTCTCCACCTTATATTAATAATAGGAAGCTCAATTTAGACATAGGAGCGGTGGGTTGTGGAATTTTTAAATTCATAAATTTGATCAATACGACGGTTTTCTTCTGCCTTGGGTATCGAACATGATACTTTCTGGATGAAATAGTGATATTTTTCTCGAAGCAGACGAGCCCATGGTAAAAGTTAAAAAGCAAGAAATAAATAGAGGAAAAATATCAGTTAACAAAGATCTCAATACATGGTTTCCCATGGTTAAAATTAATCTCTTAATTTCTCAAGAAGCAAGTATATTTAAGAGGTATAATGCTTAAATAATCTTCATTTTTTAATAATTTTTTCTAAAAAAAATCTAACTTTTTATGTAAAACCAAAATGTATTCACAAATTTTCAGTTTAAAAAGAAAATGTAACTGATAAAAAAAGAAACATTGATCAAAACCCTTTAATTAAAGAAAATGATAAAGAGTAACTTTAACAAAGAGTAACCGATTAAAATATTGTTTAACTGCAAAGAAGCAATAATTGAAAGATATTTACATAAATGATTCAAGAAATCAAAAGTGAAACATTTAATGAATAAATTAGAGAACCATTATTTAACATCAAATTGCAATATTGAGATTCTTGAAAAAAAGAAAATATAATATGTTTAAAACATACTTTTGAAAGCTAATTTATATTATATATAAAATAAGAAATTGCTTAGTGTTTTAGGAATAATTTTCTTGGGTGTTACTATGTATATTCGAAATAAAATTAACATCTAAAATATTATATTAATGAATTCATGAAAAAATTTCACTCATTCAACAAAAACTCAGGACTTTTTCTTTTATAGAAAAATAATATTAACATACATAACAAAAAAAGATTTCTTTTTAGAATACAAATCTTGTTTCTTTCATTTTTTATAAAAGTAAAAATTAAGATGCAAAGTAGGAGGCTTATTTTCATAAGATGACATATTCCAAGCAATTAAAACTTGTCTTTGAACAAGCTGCATTAATAATTATATTACGTTTGTTTATTTTAGGTTCAACTATGTAAATAAATTATTATATCATAAAAACATAAAAGTAAAAGATATGCATTTATCACTCCAAATCAAATTACAGAATAAACATTTCTAAGTAAACACAAACAATACTAATTTTAGCCATTTTGTGTTTAAACTCATATTAAACTCTGAAATACTTGACAAATATGAACTTCATAAAAATCAAAAAGTGAATAATTATTAAAAATTTGATTTAGTAAAAAAATGGCTCTTTTATGACAAAAAATTAAATTTATGTAACCCTTGTGCAACTTTTGGTACTTAATGAATTAGTGTTTCGTATGGAAGTGAATTTTTAATATGTTCAAAATGATTGTATCAAGGAAGAAAAATATTGAATTTTATCGCTTGCAACTTAAACTTTTAAAAGTGAAACTATATATATATATATATATATATATATATATATATATATATATATATATATATATATATATATATATATATATATATATATATATATCATATAATCATTGCCAACAGAATAAAATATGGAAAAATAGCGTGATAAATGTAATCAATATTGCATCTCACATAATTAAAAGGAAAATTTCTTAAACTGGAATAACTCTGAAATTGACTTGCTACATCATAGTAAGTGGGAAAAAATACACTAATTTCTTAGCATTAACAGAAGAAATTAAATGAAGTAATTATTCATTCCCATTGCTTTTCTTTGGAATAGCAGAAAATTAGATTAAAAGTCACATCCAAATTCCAATCTAAAAGTTTGAATAAATAGTTTGATAAGCTCCATTTCTGACCGTATATCTACTTTTATTCAGTATTTGATGATAGTAATGTACGACGTTTTAAGCCATTAGTCAAATTCTTGACGCAAATAAAGGAATGGAAAAAATATTTTTACACGCCAAATTATTTCCTGGCGATAATTTACGATCTTAGATTAATTCCGCGCTTTTGCCGCGAAGTAAAAATATAAAAAATAAAAATCTATTTCGAATATACGAGTAAGAGAAGAGCTCGAAGCTAATAAATATACTTCATGAAATACTAGAGAAGAAATTCGGTTTTTGAAAGAACCGCAACCTCCCTCTCCGTCAATTCTCGACGGTTAACAGTTAATTTTGTGAGTGCTGGAAAGAAGGCTTTTTCCAACTTTTAAACTTTCGAGACACAGATCAAAGATAGAGGCGGAGTTGTGAGTAAAATTAATAAAAAATTAAAAAGAACAAAAAAGAAATGTTTTTAAAGATCGTCGAGAAATTTCTAAATGAAAAGAAAGCAATTAATTATCGAGCATTATTAAAATTGAGATTACGAAGACTTCTCTCAAAGCAGTGAAGCGGTAATTTGGGCAAAAGATAAAATCTTTCCCTCGGAAAAAATCACATTTGAAGTGTTGTCAGCGACGAAAACTTAAATTAAACGAACCTAATTAAAGGCTACGAATTAATCTCTTTATGATATCGTACTAAGATATGGAGATTTTTTAAAAGAGAGGAAGACGCGGGACATATTTAAAAGATCCTTTACATATTTAATGTTCTAAAACATATTTTAAGTCGGGCAAATCCTGTGAAATATTTTTTATTGTGTTTGATTTTGAAAGATCTTGAACAAACATTTAATAAAAAAAAACAAATTTGAATGCACATATTGGGAGATAAACACGTTGAAGTGCCTGTATTAAAGAAAGTGAAAGTTTTCAATTTTAAATCAAACAACAGAAAAATCATATTTTATGGTATTTTTACATTTTGGCACGTTTTTGAACAAATAGATTCGGGCACATAAATAATTACATTGCCACATCATCTTAATTCAAAAGTTTATTCTTTAAAAGATTGTTTTTTAAAAAATGTGTTTTATCAGTTTATCAAACAACAAGAGTATTTGGAATGATAAGTAAAAACAAAGAAATCGAAATTTAAAAACGTTTTTACTTAAAGAAGAAATTTCCTCTAAATAATCAAAGATTTTGCAGGGATTACAATGTAAGACTTCTTAAAAACAAAGTAGTTATTGTTTTATCTACCAATACTGAAATGCAAAGTTATCATTATAAGATGACAAACATTAATTACTTAAAAAGCTATTTCCGTAAAAAAATAATAAGTGCCGAAAAGATTTATAAATTATGAAAAGTTGTCACAGCGATGTAATAAGTGCCTTTTTTGTCATTAAAATATTAATGCTGTTTAAAACTTACAAAACGTAATTTTTTATTTTATAATGAAAGATTTTGAAGCATCATATTTAGCGACTCAGTTTCATTGTATTGTCGGTGTCGATGTATTCCAGTAATGGGAATAAAAAGTATGTTTTATGAAACTCGAAAAATATTGGCGATGTTTTGTTTACATGAACGCCAAAATAATGTTTTACAGTAGAAAGAAAAAAAATTGACGATGATTTAAGAGGACTTATTTTCTTCTTTGCTAAAAATGTTTAAAAACGACTGGAAGAAGTACTCAAAATTCATGGCTTTTTCTCTAGAAATCGTAATCGTATCGTTAAGGAAAATTGTATCATTAACAACTCAAATAATAAATGATGAAATATAGTAGAGCTCAAATATATTGCAGAACTTGTGCTACAATGTGTATGTATTCAATACTGTGTGGGTTTGAAATTGAACATTTTTAGCAAATCGTCAAGAAATTAGAATGGAAAATTAGTTTAAGTGAAAAAAAGCAGAAATTTACTAACATAATATGTCAGTTTACAAGACGGAAAAGAGCCAAAATGTACAAAATAGGTTAGGTTAGGTACGACAAAAAACTGTTTTGGAGCTTTATGCTTATAGGCATATAGCTCGCATTGCGTACAAAATATAACGATGTTTTTTGCGCCTAAAAAATACAGTGTTGCCAACAAATAAATAATTCCTTAACAAAATTAGCTTAGTATTACAATAAAATTAATCACATTTTATTTATACTTTAAGAGAAGAAAGTAGATAAACTACACTTAACTTGGCATCATTTAGGCCTGGAACATCGAAAAAGTAAAAAAAAAAATTAAATAAAAAAATTCTAATTAAATTTTTTTTAAATTTTAATTTTAGAGATATAAATTTGAAAAATGCTTTCGAAAGATAAAACTACACGTAAATCCCTTGAAAAATTTCAACTATAAATAAGAAAAAATGTTCTTTAATTTAGGAGTAGAATAAACATTTTAGCAAACTTAATGAACTAGTTATAAATAAAGCTGAGAATTAACATGTTTTAAATAAATTAAAAAGCAAATTATTCCATCATATATAATTGGTTATTTTAATTATAGTGCAAAGAAATTGCGACTAATTTTCAACATTATTTTATGTATAACTATAAAATAGTTTTTTAAAAAAATAGTTTTGTTTAATTAAATTTTTTAGAGCCATTCTAATTTAATTTATGCTCATTTACCAAGAAAAATATTTTCCCCACACATTAATTAAAATATATCTTAAAAATGACTTAAAAACTTTTAATTAAAATTTTACTATGCAAAAAATGTTATTCATGAATTTTTTGTTATGGTGAAATTAAATATGATAAAGAATATGCATGCTTTTTAAATTAAACAATTATACGAAATTATTTAATTTAATCCTTAATTAAATTTTAAATAATTAAAGATTAAATTAAAAATATAGATGGATTTAGCTGCACAGAATTAAATAAGAATAAATATTTTGTTAAGCTATAAGAAAAATAAATTTTTTGCTAATTATTCATGAAATAATCAAGAATAACACAGTTTAAAATTTAAAATATCTACTTTAGTTTATAAAATGGAAAAGCAAAAACTAGCTAAGATAGTTTTCTTATACATTTTGTTAAGAAAACAATATAAGAAAAATCCTTTTACTGAGTTATTTACGATTAAAATTAATATAAATATTACTTATACTAGATTCAGATTCATATATTAAATGAAGGTTGCAAACCAATTCCAAAGATGTAAAATTAATTATTACTATGAAATAATTTACATATTTTAAAATGTTAAATACATACACAAGAAAATCGTATAAAACCATTTAAAATGAGTAAAATTCAACAAACTGTTCAAATACTTTTTTTTAAAATCAATGAAATATATTAAGTTCAATAAAAATTAAAATACGTAGTATTTTATCAAATAGGTCGGTTTTTTTGTCTTAGAGGGATTAAAAATATTTTTTTATTTAATTCGATAAGAATTCACTCAATTATTTTGAGCCAGTAATTCATTTTGTGAGTTATTAATGTTGAATATATGGCAACACTGAAGAGAGATTCAAGAAAAGATCAAGCTGCTTGAAAAAGATTTCTATTTATGTAATAACTTTTGCAATTGTGGGAAAATATGCATGAGAAGCTATCAAAAGTGGATGATTGATTTACAAGATACATTTAAAACGAGTTAAAATTACCGAATCGCATGTCTCAATGCATTTATTCCAGAACAGTTAAATCTGTCATTTTTATCGGAAAACATTTGTTGATATTTATAGATAGCATACGCCAAATATTTGAAATAATTTTTCGTTTTCTCTCAGTGGAGCTAAATTTAAATCACCCATTACCAAACAATGCACGGAGTTTCAAAATTTAAATATATTCACTGTGATTTTGTTAATTAAATCAATATTCAAAAATATAATTATTTTTTTAGCAATATAATAATATAAAATTTAAAATTACAAACAGATGGCATTTAGATAAATTATATCAAATATTGATTAATATTAAGATGTTTTACTTAACAATATTTGCATGAACTTATATGTAATCAAATAAATGCTGATTGTGAAATAGATTTAAGCATTTGAATGTAATTATGTAATTACTTGTATGAAACATTTTTTAAAAATAATGAATCTAACAATAATATACGCATACGAATTATTATGTATTAAAACAAAATATAAAGAGTAAATAATATAATAGTCATTCTCTAAGCAGAAAATCCGGATAAATAAGCAGTATACAATTTATATCAAATAAAAACAATAATGGAATATTTTTCTTTGAATTTTATAAATCTACACACATAATCACATTTAAATTTTAATGAATAACAATATTATCGGAAAAAAAATTTATTGAAAAATAATGATATAAAATTCATTGTACTTTAAGATATTATTCAGTGTTTGAAATCAACTGAGGCACTGATAATGCTCCCAGAAAAATTACAGTTCAGTGAATAATAGCTTAAAATAATTCCTAATTGATATTTAGACTGATATATCAAATGATTCTAAACGAAAGTAGAGGCTATAGCAGTGCTATCGTAAACACTAGAACATGAAACACAGACTCACTTTTAAGTTAGGAGCTCAGAAAAGCACCCCGTTACATCCTTTTCCAGGTTCCCTACTGACCCAAATACAGAAAGAAAAGGCGAATACTTCCGGCTTCTTAAACCAGGAAACGGGAAAAAGTGGAACAGTTTGTGTGGCCCACAGAGAAATACACAACAAATCCCCCTTTGGTGGTGGGAAATATAACACACAGTGGTTGATAGACGCTGATGCTAATAATATCAAAGGGCAAGATTAAAGGATTGTTCCCTGGTTTAACGGCAAACCGTGTGAACTTCGTAGTTGGAAATCGTAAATTTTTAGGAAATTTTTCCAAGCGAAGATGGGTAAAATTTTGTGTAAGAACGCCAGGGCAGATGTTGAAAGAATGAGATTGCAATGGCGGATGTGAGCTAAAAAGAGACGAGGGTTGGGGGGAACGATTTGACAAAAATGGGGATATCCCCATCGTGGAAGGTCTTAAAAAAAATCGAATATTTCCTAGGGGGGATTGATCATGTGGGAGGGAGCAACAATAGCGTCAATGATGATAGAGCGAACCGTAACTATTCAGGTAAGCAAGGCTGTTCAAAATTTCAAGGTTAAAAGACAAAAAAAAATGTCTAAATATAGAATATATATTTTTAATATGGAAATTTATTTAAAATTGTTGAAACTATATAAAAACGTAAATATCCCGAAAAATAAACGATTTATAAATGAAAATACTTTCTAGAAATTTAAAAAATTAAATTAATTTTTTTTATATAAATCATGACAATAATACAAATACTGAATAACGTCAAACATTTTTCTATAAAGCATATAGAATGCAAAAACATCAATTAATACTGGATTTTTGAAGATCTAGTAAATAAAATATAAACTCTTTTAAGATAAAATAAAATTAATTATAAAATACAAAGGATGTTTCAATTTATTGTTTAAGTTTTGTTCGGAAAATTATAATTTAAAATACATTTGTTTTTTAAAAAGTTTAATAATGGCACAGGTGCCGTATAATGCATGATTCCAAATTCCGAATTTTTTGGGCGATGAAGAAATGTTGCCAAGGTGACGTAAATACTAGAGTTACCAAAATAGAATTTTCTGCATAATTCTTATAGGTCTCCATATGTATGACGCAATAAAAACGAGGTTGTTAGATACATAAGAAAATCCGCCAAAAAATCGCCAATCTCAGAATTTGGAATCATGGATTATACAGCACCTGTCCCAATTTAATTTTTATAAATTATGTTTTGAATAAGTGCGAAGAGATAGTGCAACCGCTATTTAATGTACGACCCGTCAACACAAAAATTACCAACAATGACTTCGAGAGGAAAAATTATAATGATTTCAAAATAGTGCATGTAGCTTGTTTTAAAATATAAATTACAGTAAGCAACATAACTGTAAATAAATTTCCCAAATGTGTTTGGAATGGTTTATTTAAAGACTTCTATAGTCGACCATTGACTTTCGGAAATAACTTAAGTGCAAACAACAATGCAATGAAGACAATAATAAATACGTGTTTATGAAATAAAACAATAATATAGAAATATTTCGATTCATCATCGAAGAAATTTGTCCGTAAAAGTCCATGAAATCTCACTGAAACAATCCCTTATCACTTGCAAATGTAATTAATCACCAATTTCACGCGAGTGAATAGCTTAACTGTAATTGCAACTTTTACTCTTCTTGTTTAGTAAGAGTAGTTTTATTCATGACTAAACATGGTTCTAAATTAAGATAAATGGTGTGTCTATATGAAGTAATGAATTAGCATTGGCAACTCAAAAGAAAAGTTGGGAATTATTTCATCAAGCGAAAAAGACTAGAAACACACAAAATAAAAACATACGCGTTTATTTATGTTTCATTGGAAGTAATTTGTTACTAATGAAACACAAATGGTCATGTTCTTTTGCTTTGTTATGACTTTATAATTTCTTAACGAGCAGTTATTCCAATTCGTTAAATTGTAAAGAGAATGATAATGCTTGAGATTGAGCAGTCGAATGACAAATAGTAAAATAAGGAAGTAATAATGAATATCGATTTCTATTTGTCCCAAGTTCGCACATCTGTCATTAAATAATTTTAATATTTATAAGAATTATTGTACACAAAATTAAAAAATTTGGTAAATAAAATAGATAAAAAATATATATTAGGTTAGGGAATAAGTTCGTAACATTTTTACCTAAGACTTTTATTTAAACAAAAAACAATAATTATATCAATAAGTTAATCTATTATAAATTCGCCGTTGCTTTTTACCACATCTTCTCACCTCTCGACCCATTTGTTGATGTCGTTCTGTCAAAAATCGCCTGGTCTAGTGTCAAAGAAATTGTTGAGCCAGTTTTTAAGGACCTGGTAACGCCATTCATATGGTTTGACAAGGAGAGGAAAAGATGGTAATCGGTCGGTGCTAGGTCCGGAGAATACGACGGATGCTGAAAGGACCTCCCATTCGAGCTCTTGGAGTACGGCTTTGACGATTTGAGAAACATGGGGACTGGCGTTGTCGTGAAGGAGTGTGGTTAGACCCTGTCGATCAGGTCTTTTCAGTCGAATAGCCTCATTCACGCGGTGTAGCTGGGCAATGTAGAGCTCCTTGTTGACTGTGGCATTCTTTTCGAGCATTTCCCAGTGCAGCAAGAGGTCCTTAAAAACTGGCTCAGCAACTTCTTTGACACCAAACCAGGCGATTTTTGGCGGAACGGCATCAACAAAAGGGTCGAGAGGTGGGAAGAGGTTGTAAACAGCAACGGCGAATATATAATCGATTAACTTATTGATATAATTATTGTTTTTTGTTTAGATAAAAGTCTTTGGTAAAAACGCGACGAATTTATTCCCCAACCCAATATTTAATTAAAAAATAAATGATAAATTTGATAATACTTTGTTATTTTGATATAATATTATAATTTTTAGAAAGAAAAAAAACCCTGATGAATTGTTTCCAGACGATACTATAATATATAATGTGTTTTATTAATATAGTAAAATTAGAGTTACCACACTACGTTTTAATTCATTTTATTAACACAGTTAAAACTCCTCAGCAAAAAACGAACTCAATCCTTTTAGCTATTTTTTTTGGATCCATAATCAAAAGCTACATGTTAATTATAAATAAGACTATGAGATTTTGTGACAATAATTTAATAAAAAATAATTAAATGAAATATAAGATAAAAATTAATACAAGTTATTTTATGGAAAAAATTTTCTCTTCATCAAATTCATATTATTTAAATACTGTAAAGTAACTAGAGTACATATATCAGAAAATCTTCTAAAAATGACATGACTTAAATTATTAATACTTGTTAAATATTATTTGCAATTAATCAAAAGCTAAAACGATGACATAATTACGTTAATTCATTAGCCCAATGAACTATAATTAATATATTACATGATATAAATAATATATTTTCACACTTTTGTGAATGAAGAATATATATTCACAAGAGATATATTTAGAGAATAAAAATCTGAATTTTTTAGAATATAAATGAGACGTTGAGATTTTAGATAGCTTATTTGCAATACACAATCTGGAAGGCATGTCTTCCTTTTTCAATGAAATAATATAGCAAGGGATTATACAAAATACTTTAAAATATTATTTCTATACTGCAACAAGAACATAGTTCTGTGAAGACGACATCATAACTCAAGAAGAAAAGATTTTATCAAATGGTATTTGCATCGTCAAGATTATAAAAGTTTCTGATCAACGAGAGTTGATCAGATTCTAGAGCTCCAGTACTTCAGTAGCTTTATGTTGCTTCCCGATTAGATCAGCGAAGTAAAGTGTTATTTGACGAGGGCGGTGATTGGGTGGGTGACCACATTCTCCCATACTGGGTTGTTGGAGCTCAGTGGGTTGGAAACATGTCCACGTTAATCTGTGACGTCCAATGTCCTTCCCCCGGTGTGGCGTGGATGTGGAGAGGAGGGGGCAGCTCAGATATGATTTCGTCATCTGACGTGGCTCAATTTTACGAAGCGTTTGGTGATGGGGAGTATTACAAACCCGTTAACCTTAAGGTACAGTCCTTGGCTCTTTCACACCCCCTATCTTGATCAAATTCTGAATTAACAGGCAGACATACTATGATACAGATTTCATGATAAGTCTTAGAAAGTAATAATTGTCATTACTTAAAAATAATTATAGTTTCATTGTGGCTCCATGATAAGGTTCTGCACACGAGGATGAATTCAAGTTAAACAAATTGTTAAAAGAATATTCCGAATATAGCTATTATTCCTGTTTTATTCCTATATACTTCCGATAGTTTTTATTTCCTTTAATTCTGAATGCATCAAAGGATAAAATAAAGTTCATAAGTTATTTAGTTTTCGTTGCCACATTCTGAGACGAGATATGCACTCATTGAACAAAATGAATAAGAAATAAATGTGAAACAAAAGCAATAAGGTATTAAAATAGAAAATTATAAGGCTAATTAAAACAGCGAATTTAGTATTCAGATGAAATTTTATTTATTTTAAACAACTATTACTGCATCTCCTTAACACTGAATATTTATAATTTACAAAATAAGGCTTTCTTTTTAAACCAATCTCTTCTTTTATCTAACAAAATACACGAAAGTAGTTGAACGAGAAAACCTATGTGATTCACCAAAATTCAAAATCTACCACACCAGAAATTTCTAAGTCTTCAGAGCTTTAAAAAAAATGTAAGAATGTGCATTCTAATTTAAGCGGAAGGAAAAACTCAAACTCCAGTTTATTAAGGTAAATTATACACTGAGCATATTTCCTATAGGCCGCAGGGTGCCTGCGCCCTATAAATTTAGGGAAAGCATCGTATTTTCGGGGCTAAAAAGATCCACTTTCCAGAGAGCGGCGTTTTAATTTACCTCTTCCAGGAATGGGAAACGCGCTCCTTTATAACAAGCGAGGTTACCTGATAATGAATAGTCCCGTGTGACTCGAGATAGGCCGGGGGGTGGAAGGGGACCCCTCATTAACATGCAAATTACTCCATCGACTTCTTTTTGTTTTCCAGCCCTTAACTACGCACACATTAAAGCGAGCAGTTTTCGGGAGAAGCCTTCCTCCGGACTTAATCGCTTTAAAACTGAGCTAATTGAGGGCTCAATAAATGGAGCAAGCAATCAAACTCTGGAGTGGGTGTTGTCGACAACACAATATTTGTCGGGAGATGGGCTCCGTGGGGGGTTTTCGGAATCGATCGCCACTTCGATGTTCCCAAAACCGAAATTATTCCAGACACTGTCGAAATGAAGATGAATGCGACATTAACAGTGCATTTCCTAAAAATGTCACTATAATTAAATTTAATACCTGATAATAGTACAAAATGCGAAATAGAAAGTACACCAATATATATATATATATATATATATATATATATATATATATATATATATATATATATATATATATATATATATATATATATATATATATATGTATATATATGTCCAATTTTAATACTAGACCAAGTACATAAACAACCAGGAAATCCAAAAACATAAGAGGCTTTGAAAAAATCCTCTTTTAAGTCAAAATTCAAGCAACTCAAAATATGCTCAGGCGATGCCTGTTCTCAGTTGTGCATAGACTAAAAGTCTTCTGACCCCACACGTATTTCAGGCCCCTTAGGTGACCACTGGAGAAGCGTGAAATATAAGTCTGTTGGCCTTTAGTTCCCTCAAAAAGCAAGGCACCAGCAGGGCGTTTTCTAGGATACCAATTATGTGAGTTGTGAGTGTATATATATATATATATATATAAAGAGCAAGCGAAAGAGTTATGATGATGAGGAAAAACAGAGTTTTTAATAGAAGGTAAACCATTTTATTTTGAATAATTTTCGCATTTATATTTTTATTTAAATAATTTTGTAACATACCAGATGAATCAAAAGTTCGTAAAAACTTTAGAACTGTATTAAAAAAAAGGAAAGAATAAGGATACAGATCAGTTTGGAAGAAATGGGTCATAATAAAACCGTAGTTTGTGTAGAAGCATCTAACAGGAGCCCCGAGTAGTTCACTTCAATTTTTATTGCTGGACCAGTTTTCTTTGAAGAATCACGCGTGAGATTCAGCAGGAAAAAGTGCACAATGGCAGGTGTGCATTATCTTGCTTTTTGTTCCATAAAGTAATCCCTACTTTAAATAAAAAAAAGGTGTATTATCTGTAATCAGCTTTATGTAGGATGACGCTCCCCCGCATTAAACTAATCCAGTAAAGTATTACTGCAGCAAAACTTTGCTCTTTATAAAGTGGTCAATCGAAGTTGAAAATCGCATGGTCTGTATGATCACCTGATCTGAAACCAGTTGATTTCTGATATGAGGTTACTTGAAGACTCTTGGGTACTATTCATCTACTTCAACAATTGCTGAAATCGAACATTCTGTCGTGAAGTTCCCGCAATTCATTCTGTTATGCTGCATGCCGCTGTATAACGGCTATTGTGAACCACCTTAATAGAGTCGTCAAGAGTGTTGACAAACATGTTGAACACTTGTTGTTACATCGATGAATGAATGAAACTTGTTCTTCTCACTGCGTTACAGTTCATCAGCACCCATACAAAATGGATTTTTTTAATGTTTTTTTTTAATTTATCTATTTATTTATTGTTTTTTTCTGCTTTTAAATAAAATCTGACTATTTTGTGAACTCTTTCTTGCAACACGGCGCATTTTTACTATTATTCCCTTTTTATTACACTTTTTTAATGTTTTAACGAACTTTTCTCCCCCCGATATTGCTTACACTTGATTATATTGCTCAGGGAATTGCATACATCTTCTATTTAATCTACATGTATTTTACAAGTATATAAACCAAAGAATTGTAGAGAGTATTACGTCGTACACAAGAAATTTGAGAAAATTTAAAATGTCGAAGAGATAAAGTTATCTCTGAGCAGCATTAGTTTCATTCCTATTAAACGAGAGTTTGTGTGTTTCGAATTCACGATAAATAACTCTTATATTTTGTTACACTGCAGATGGCTGCCTAGCAACAGAAAGCTATCATAAGACATATTTAATTATGATTGTATATTCTTCAAGGATTTTTTTGGCAGTATTTGGGTGATTATATTTACACTGAAGTGGGGGGATAAAGAAAACTCTCGATTTCCCCCGTGAGACAGTCTAACACCCATTGTAAGATAGTTGGACATTCGTCACGTGCTACATTAGGGTGAACTTTTCAAAGATAACTAGTTGTAATTACGTTTAGCAAGGAGGAAACTCGATAGATGAGCATACAGAAGACAAAAACGAAACATCTATCATCATTGTTAGTTGATCAAAATGCTAAATCAAAAAAGTCTTCTACGTTCGAAGATATCGGGTAAGACCACAGCGAGTGGTTTAAATCACGAGGACGACATAAAAACTGAAAGTTTTGTAAGACATTTGAAATACATCACATTTTGCTCTCCAAAAAGACTTTTCAAAGACAGAGGGCCGTGTTCGTGAGAGAAATTGACGGAAAATCGATAGATTTATGTAATCCTAAAGTAGAAATACAGCATCAATTTTTGAAAATTCAACAGTGCCTGAAATCCCAGAGAAGTTTGCACTCCAAAAAATTCAGTCCTACTGAAAAATTACGATGAATGGATAACTGACACGATATGAATCTCACAGAGAGATTAAATTTGATCTCATCTTTGAATTTGAATAAGTAAATTAACAGCTACATGATTATTTAAAACCACTTGTCAGTTATTTGCTAATTATTGTTTCTGTGTCCTCACTAGCCGATTTAGCCGTATTACCAAATAACGTTTAAATTAAATCTATTTAAATAAAAATGTTTTATTCTGGAATATAAGTATTGTGTCTCTAGACGTTACTTTAATCTTAAAATCCTTTCCAAACTCATACTTAGTGGTTAAAATCACAGTACACCCAGAGTAAAATAAATGCACGAATAAGTGTTTTATTTGGTGATAGCAAGGAAAAAAAGAACTATTAAATCTTAACGTTAAACTATAATGCGTCTAGAAGTTGCTAAAGCTCGCTTAACCAGGGTAATATATCATCAAATGAATCACGATAAAAGAGTAAACAAGTTTTTCTTATTTATTTTCTTTTTTTATGAATGGATTGTATTCACAGTATAAGAAATAAAAGGTAATGAGAAAATAATGCATGGGAAACTACTTCATAAACAATGCATTTTATAAAACAACTGTTATACAAAGCCTTAAACATCTTATGCACAACGCCATTTATTTTAACTGTAAGAGTTATTACTATTTACATAAAAATATTAGAGCTATAAAAAAAATTCAGCTTTTTTTTCAAAGTAAAGTAATTGTTTAAGAAACATAACGTCTCGTTTATGAAAATTTCTTAAACGGCAATTTATAATATCGGTAATAGAGAGAAATGTTAAACGAATTCAGATTCTTTAGTTAATAATTTGTATAATCCTTTACTGCTGTTTATCCAATTCCAGAAAATATGACAGTAAAATAAATACAAATGAATCGGGTAACTTAATACTTTACTTCAAGCCCAATATTGATTAGATCGATTATTATTTGCTTCTTTCTAAATAAACGTAGAGATTCATCTTGTAATAATAATTCTAAATTTGGATAATTCTTGGCACAAAAACAGGAAAGCTTTAATAAAAGATTTTCACATTAATATTTTTCACAATTATTAGCTGCATTAATAACGACTGTTTTAATTAAAATATCTTTAGAGTAAGAAATCAAAACAAAATTACGAAAACATCAGAATAATAATTTTTAATCCAAAACGAATTCTAAAGCGATAATAGAACATAACTGAACCGATTCTTTTAAAAATTAATAATGCGATTGCCAAAGAAAGAGGAAATGATATTCTGTACTTGTCACCAACAGTGTTCTGGTTTCAAGCAAATAATGGTAAAACGTTCTTTTTTTTTTTTAACGAATGCGCAGCAGAAACCTAGGTCTCCTGAAAACAATTAAATTTTAAAGAAACAGAAATTGACTTATGGTTTGTTTACTACCGAGAAAGAGAAAATATGACTCCACCCAGACAGAATATCTCCCCAGTAGGAAGGAGAATAATTGGCTAAGATTTGTTTTCGAAAAAATAAATGCAGAAATCTCATTAAAAGGTTTTTCTTACAAGTACAGATGATGACCGGTTTTGTTTGCCCTCTAGGAAATGGAATTTCAATGTAAAAATGATTTTCTGCGATTCCCACACAGCAATAATAATAAATTGTATTGTTTTGCATTTTATGAAACAAATGTTGTTTTTTCCATTCAAATAATGCATCTGAGTTTGAGATTAGGTTGGAAATTCGGATCTTCTTTTCGAGAATACTAATAAAGGACTCAGAATTGTAATTATAAGAGCACAATTTCTAAAATAAGATACTCATTATTATTATATACTGGTAAAATCGTTTTTATTTGACATTAATTAATATTTCATATGTTGTGCAAGTAAGCATTTGAAAGTAATTCTCAGTGTGTAAATACGAAAGGAAATTCTAAACAAATTCCTTCAATTTTCAAAAGGAATTTAATTATATTCATAATAAATTATAATAGAATTAATAATTACTAAAAGAGTTGCAATGAGATGCATTGATACAAGCGTCGAACCATACCTTTGCTCTTATTGTAAATCTGTCAACTTCATTTGATTTATTTGTTCTAATTTCAATTTTAATATATATACATCTTGTAAAACACAATTTAAAATATACAAAAACATACTCCATTTGAAATATTTTGTAACACTTAATTTTGTTTTATGAAACCTGTCTCAACAATACATTATTTACAAAAGAGCGGCGAAGTACTAAAAGCAGCTTTCCCGTAATATGGGTGTGTCCACAATAAAAGCACTTTTACAGAACTTACAAGATGGCGCAATTACTTTTCAACTTTGGGTACAGGAGAAAGAAAACATCGACTATTTTTCACATATTTTATTTCCAAATTGTAACAAAAAATCCAAACGACGCTAGGCTTTTTTATAAAAATGTTTTTAAGGAACTGTTGTACCAATATGACGAAACACTGCAAATATAGTTTTAAACGTTTGACCGGAAACGATTACATTATTGTAACTAGTACAGTTTAGAGAAATTTACAGACAGCTTGTAAATTATTAATGTCACACTGCACTAGTTATTGCAATTATGGTTTTAGTCATTTGACCGGAAACGATTACATTATCATAACTAGTACAATTTAGGAAAATTTGCGGTGAGCTCGAAGATTAGTAGTGTGACACTGCACTAGTTACTGCAAAAGTAATTTTAGTCATTTGACCGGAAACGACTACATTATCATAACTAATTATAAAATAGTAAAACTAATAGAAAAATTTGCGGTGAGCTTGTAGATTACTAGTGTCACACTGCACTAGTTACTGCAAATATGGTTTTAGTCATTTGACCGGAAACGATTAGATTATCATAACTAGTGCAACCTAGAAAAATTTGAGGTGAGCTTGTAGATTACTAGTGTGACACTGCACTAGTTACTGCAAAAGTAATTTTAGTCATTTGACCGGAAACGATTAGATTATCATAACTAGTACAACTTAGGAAAATCTGCGGTGAGCTTATAGATTACTAGCGTCACATTCGCTTAATTTCTTTAGAATTAATTCTTTTAAAGTAAATATAAAAATGGCACTTCGAATGTAAGCCAATATTTGATTAAGTGAATAATTTAAAAATACAAGTAGAATCTACCTAAAACATAGCCCTTTATCATAGTAATATTAAATTGCCAATTCTTAAAAGCTTTGGTGAATGTCTGATACGACTTTCAGACAAAAGTTTTTGACGACAACGTTGTTTCATTCATTTGGAAATGAGTGATATGCAAAGATGTGAAGTTCTTTTTTCTATGTTTTCTTTTATTGCGTCATGGACCGAAGCCGTTAAGCTCAACCAACTGTTTTATGGCTTTCCATTGGAGTGCAACGACTAACGTTAAGCAACAAAGTTACTTTTGAGGAATTATATTTTTATAACCATTTTGCTTTATCCTCAAGAAACATATTTTTACTTTTTGATTAGCAGAACAGTAATTTGTTGTTATAAAACGTTACATCCTGAAGTTTCACTACATTTTTAATAAAATATTTTTTTATAAATCATGTTTATACTAGTTTTTCATTTGCTACATAGTTTACCAAAATAAAAAATCTGTTTGAAAAATGCTGCACAGTTTAGTAAAAAATCATCTTCCCTTTAATAAAATATCAATTTCATTGTTTTAATGAAAATCAAACTTTCATATTAATAAAAATTTTCTCAATATAATTGTCACAAAGCAACTTACTTCTGGTGAGTTTTTTTATATATTTAGATTTTATATATTTATATATATTTTATATTTCAACTAAAAATTATGCGTACTAACTACTGAGAGTTAATACATTTAATAAAGATAACTTTTCTCTCAATAAACAATAAAGAAATCTTTTTTATTTATTTATTTATTTTTTTTGGTTTTATTTACTAAAATATTGAATAAGATTCAATTTATGTACTTACTTTCAAAATCGTAATAGCCTATATTCGTAAATAGCCATTATTAAAAATATTCTAATGTTACATAAATATTATTAACATATTTTAAAAATTATACATTTAAAATGTATTAATAACATTTTATATAATGTTATGTTATATATATATATATATATATATATATATATATATATATATATATATATATATATATATATATATATATATATATATATATATATAACGTTTTTTTTACATTAAAGAAAAATATAAATGATATTACGCGAAGCAAAATTTATATTTTTCTATTCTTATAATATCAACATTTTTCCATTTACAAATTTTATTTTTAATTACTATGCAATATTAAATAAAAAATAAATACATTCCAAAAACGCAAAATTGTTATTATATGAGCAAATTCATCAATACTAAACCTAAAAAATATTCACAAAATGTTAAAAATTTTAATTTCTGTTCTAACAACAGCTTTTATTTTTTACCAAGCGTACGTAATTTTTTCTATAAACAGATAGAAACATTTTACGCTCGAAAGAAGAAAAAGAAATTCAACGGAAAGAAAAATTGCTAAAGCTAAGAAAATAGAAAAGAAGAAAAATATGAGAAATATGTGAATGTTATTTTTCAATTTTGTTCCGCGCTCATGGATCGTGTTGACTTTCTTCAGCCATTTCCCCCACAATCCCTTTCGGCTTAAATTAAGGAGTACGGACTGCGTGTATTTATGTTTATTATTTTACCCTCAAGCTGTGAATGAGAAACTTCATAAAATTTCTTCACAAAAATGCGATAAAGTTAACATAAACATGGTTCAAATGATTGAAAAACGAATAGGAAAAGCAAAAAAGTGAAACTAATTTTATTAATAATTATATTTTATTCTAAATTATAAATATATTTTTGGAACTCTCAAAATATGGTAAATTTAACAAAATATAATCATAATAAACGTAAAAATATTGTTTGTAGAAATGCGAATATTATACAGATAAATAAGAGATATAAAAATATCAAATTTTTGCTATAAAATTGCTTATTTATGATGATATATATATACACAGTGGTGGCCATTGAAAATTATTTATTCTATTTAGGATACACTGAATGTTTAGAAAGATTGAATTTTTGAGAAAATTATATTATTTCTGTTTCTATACTATATATATATATATATATATATATATATATATATATATATATATATATATATATATATATATATATATATATTTTCCTAAAGAATTTTTTTTTTAAATTTTGTTTTTAATTTGAATGTTAACTCGGTATATATAATTTTGAAATAGTAAACTTAATTTATTCACCTTGAAGCATAAATTTATGTAAATGTAATTAGGTCCCGTAAAATAAGAAATCTAATATTTCTAAATAAAACGATAATTAGATTATTATCAATTAATAACTATTTTAGTTGGATTGAAAATAATTAAGAGTGTTAATAACTTCTAAAAATGAAATATTTTTAACGACGAATTTTTTTTATTAAGTATCGTAATACTTTAAAAATTGAAAAGATTAATTGAGAAATGTTTTATTATTTATATAATAAAACAATATATTTTCCATTTCAACTGTTTTTTCTTTAATTTAATAGGCATTTCTGTTGGATGGGACATTACAAAATCATTCAATTATTACTTTAGTGTATTTATTTATTGAAATAGTAAAATTTCATTTAATAATACAAAATTATATATTTATCATTAATATTAACTGCGTTTATGTATTATTATAAATTTAATATTTTTTTAAAAGTTTTCTTTTCTAAAATGGTGACAATCTTGACTCAAAGCATTTTTTCATATAATAAAGAATATGGATACACAACATTAAGAAGTTTTAAAAGAAAACAGAAATTGCAGATATGGGTTACTTAAATATTTTCACACACTTAACTGTTAATTTTACTTCTAATTAATTTTACATACTTTTCTTTTAGGTGCATACTTTTTTTAAAATAAATTAAAAAGTTTTCCCGAAAATATAGCTTTATGTAATTTTATTACATATATCGCAGGGTATATATTATGAAACATAATCCTCACATAAAATGTTTTTAATAAAACGAATATATTTTATTAAACCACGATTGGGAATTAATACTGTGCTATTCAAAAATAAAAAAGTAATAAATTAAAAAGAAATAGTAAAATATAAGTTGAAACGAGTTTTTTGATATATCACAACGTATTTACATAAATATCATAATCATAATTTAAATAAAAAACAATTGACTATTAATGAAAAAATGAACATAAAAATAAATGACCTAAATATAAATTATTTTGAAGTAAAATAAGTTTACAAATTAATTTTAAAATAAACGTGTTTTGTTTATAAAAATATCCATAACTTAAAAAAATAAAACAATACATAATTTCAAGAACTAATGAAATTTTATTTTCAAGAGAGAGTTTCAAAATAGTACTAATAGCAAAATAATTGCGAGGAAATAATAAAAATCAGTTGAAACATACATAAAAGTATTTGAATCTGTAAATAATATATGCATATACATTTATAATGTACATTTCCAAAATTAAAAAGAAATAATTTGCGAAATAAAACAAATGAAAAGTATTACGAGCCCATCAATAATATAAACTGAAAAAATGATTGTTTTACAAAATTTAATAATAACTATAACGTATATGAAAATAATTATTTTTTTCCAAATCAAAAATATTCTGATTTATAAAAATATTCAGTTTAATGAACTTTTTTAAAAATATTCTGGATTTTAAATCAAGCTTTTCTTAGGTATTTCATTTTTTGATGAGATTTCATACGCGTTTGTATTTTTCGTAAACATTATACTGGTTTTTCAAAAGTATTCATTTTGAGGAAACTATAATAAAAATGATCTATTATATTATTTGTTTACCAATACTGATTTATATCCGACTTCAACGATGTAAAACAAACTTTAACAAAAATTTCGAGAATTTTTATTAGTAAACATATATATCTTAGATCTAAGTAGCGATAAATTTCAACTAAAATAATAAAAATCGATTTTGTTTTACGAGCTTGTTTTATGAATAGTTTAGACTGTAAAAACTGGCTTCATCATGGAAAAGATATATTTGCTCATGCAAGAGCAATATTTATGCATTGAATGCATACATTAGTAGGATGTGTTTGTCTATGCATACATTTTGAATTTAAATACAAATTTGCATGGACAAAATGTATTAGTTAATGAATTTAATGTATGCATGGGCAATGTTCACTTGAATAAGTAAATCTTATCCATGCATACATAGACAAGTAAATCTTGTGCATGCATACATATACAAATAAATCTTGTCCCGGCATACATGTAAATCTTTCCATGAATACATTTACAAGATATACATAAACATACAAACGCTGAATTCAAATGTAAGTTTTGAGTGTACAAGATATATTTTTTTAGATAAATATTATTCATCCATATTTTAAATTCAAGTATAAATTTACATGGATAAGATATAATTTTCTAGGCATGCATTAAGAAATCTAGCATGATTTATCCATGAATATTTGAATTCTATGTTACATTTGAATTCGATGGAATTCAGTGTTGCAAACTTACATTTGAATTAAATGTTACATACCCAGGTATGCTATTATATTTGTGGTATTAAATCAAATTTGAACACGGGGATGAAAAATCTGTTTTAATTCTGCGATTTATGGACTAATATAAGGGCTACAAAAATATAATTACCTAAAATTTCCTATATACTACGCACATAAAACCACAGAGGTATATATTCATAAATAAATATATGTGCAAAGAAAAAAATAGTCGACATATATTTGATGCAAGATACTCAATTTATAAATTATAATCATGGGGAAAAAACTGAATAATAATTGACACAAAACTAATTTGGTGTTTCCTTACATCTTCTAAAAATTTCAAAGCTGTATTTAGAAATAATATTTTTTTAAAATTTGACTTTATCCAAAATTATCCATATTATGTCTAACTTATTTAAATTCTATTATTTGTCCAGATGAAAAGGGAAGTATTGGAATTTGGCGGAAATTTTTCTCTGATAGTTGTGTTACACCAGCTTTGTTTGGCATCTTTCATAAAAGTGGTTTGTTCTCAATAATAAAGATAACTATTCTTTTTGTTAACATTGAATTTTTCTTCTATAGTAATACATTTGAAATAACTTATCATATTTGCATCAGATATGTACCTACATAGTTATTTGACGGGAAAACATTTTATTTCTGTTAACAAATTTATATTTTCTTATTCTTTTTTCATTATTCTTTATTATATCATAATTTGTAAAAAAATGATATAAAGTATCAAACTATGGATATGTTTTAATTCTCGGTAGGTTATACAAATCTTAAGCAATATGTAGTTGTTTTGTAAATTACTATGCACTAAAAGAATAGACCGCATTTATTTGATAAATGAATATAAAAGCGTTTGATAACTCAAGCAAAGGAAACAGATTGAAAGTTTTGCCATGCAATGGAATGTTATACACAATTAAATTAGTTAGCTAGGACATATCTCTTAGTGGGAAGTTTTAGTCTTGAATCCTAACTATATTGTAGCATATTTTAAATATTATTGTAGTATAATATTTAAAAACTAACAGTTTGATTTATTAACCATAAAAACAAGGTTAATTTATATATCATATTTATGTTTTCTATTTACCGCAAAAGTATATAATAATTTTTACCTAATGGATTAAACTATTTTACAAAGTATAAATGTGATAAGGTAAATTTGAGATTTTATTACAGATTTAAGTAACTCAAAAAGTTTTATGAAAATACGAAGCATAAAATCACGAAAAGTTTTTTAAAAATCAATATTAAAAATGTTGTACAAAAAACAGTTTTTTTTAAAATACGTTTATTAATATAATTACGCTAGAGTAGTGATGTTTTTTATTTTATTTTTTTAAATTTTAAATATGATTGATTTTAAATATGCTAATTTAACATTTATAATTTTCCGAATTTACAATCTGGTGGCCAATATTATTTCTTTTCTTTATTTTTCAGCAATATCTTGCAAATTTACGAGTGAAATGACGGAAAAAAGATTGTATAACGTCTGCAATTATACAATATTTACAATAAGTCGTTATACCCATACAATGCTTACAGACGTTCTTATGCACACTTAAAAGTAATATGCAAATGAAGTGTACCATTATGAATAACGTGTGAGTAAGTGAATTACTTTTCAAAGTTACAATTAACTATAACTGAAACCATTGTAAGTTGGTAAATTTATGTTACGCGTTTCATTACTCACTTAATTTACTTAAAACATTTTAAATTAATTTATTTTTACGTGATATTTATTTATATAAAAAAGCTTCAAAAACCGAAAGAAATTTTGAACTCTCTTGTTATTGCGTTCTAGCAGATATAGACATAGACATTCGCAATGGAACACCTGGTCTGTACCTTAGATTATCAGGTCCATCACGTAATACATCTGGTGTGACAGAATTGTCACGAAATTTGATAAAAAAATTGAATTTCAATCGGTCTCTAATATTTGAAATTAATATAATTTGTCAGAAATATAACATCAACAACAAAACATTTACAAAATTTTCACTATAGGAGATGACATGAGTTAAATATTGCAATAAAATTGTGAAAATAGATTATCCTAACACTCCAAGTGACCTTGGTAAAAAATACAAATTAGTTATCTTGATGATGGTCATAGCAGACGATATAAGTAGTTTATAACACAAATATGCAAGCAATATAATTAAGTTTAAGTAGAAGACTATAAAAAAGAGCAAACTACTGGGACAGATTTTCAATAAGTACTAGTAACTCCCTCATGCTTTAACTGTGTCCTTTAATGTAACATTGCATTTTTCGCAATACCAAAGGACTGCATTGTCTGCACGCAGATAATTAAGATTACATATGCATGAATAGTATCCTATTGAACATTTAACATTTGCTGTAGGTGATAAACTGAAGAATATTTCAAGTATAACAGATTACAATCTACTGATTCAGTTAAAATTTTGCAGCAGCTCAATCTGTGCACTGTAGTAACCACGATTAAGAAAATTATTGAATAAAAATATAATTACAATACAATAAATAATAAGCAGATATATTGAAGCATTTGTTTTGTTAGCTTTTAGCGATATAATAGTAACTCCAATCCATTTACAATACATTTCAGAATGAATTTGACGATGACGATAAAGAAACTGCAGAAATATACGATATTTTTAGTTTTGCTTGGAATAATGGCAACATGGATGAACATCTAAGCCTTAATCTAAGATTCGAACAATGGTAAAAATCAAGACACCGCAAACACATATCGGTACCATTCAATTTCTAAACATTCATAATTGAAAAGTTATATACACTACTGGCCATTAAAATTGCTACACCAGGAAAGCGGCACACCACACATGTAAAATTTGCATGACAGGTAGATCTTGCTGTGATTCGTACTGTTTTCAAAAGTTAACAAACCAAAAAGTAAACGAATTTTTTTCAAATAAAAGTTTAAAAATGGAAGCAACTTTTTTGCACCAAAAAAAAAATAAAAGCAAATCTCTAATGTAAATATTATGGACAAAGGATGAAAATTCAAGAAGATAAAAATACAAATTTTTCTAAAACATGAAAGTTGACTGTTATATAATATGAAATATGAGTCATATTCAAATATTTGAATTTACAAATGTTTAATTCTTTTTTATTTTGTATATTTGTTAAAATATATTTACATACATTTTTCCTTCGAACTTCATTCAGAGTATTTAAAGAAAAATATTCTTCTTGAAATTAATTATGTTCTTTTAACATGAAGGATAATATTTAAAATTACAGAAAAAAATCAGCTAAAATTATTTGCTATAAATATATGCATAGAAAAACAAATATTTGAAATATGTTTATCAGTTACTATAAGTTAAAATAAATATAAGTATATGAAATATAAAATTTAAAAATATAATTGCATAGAAGAAATAAAAAATGAGACTAAAACTAATGCAGAGAATCTGGGAGATAATTTCACTTTTTGTATAATCATTTTACTTGAATCAGTATTAGTCCATTTAAACCATGATATATTTGTAGCATTACATCATTACAAATGATTGATAATAATAGTGATTTAGGAAACATAGTTGATATTACAAAAAACTATTATTTATTTTTGAGATTATTAATTTAATTATTTAAATTTAAAAATTTATCTTTGCATTTAAATGAAAAAATATTTTTAAAGAATTAATTGTTTATTATATTTTTGCCATTTAAAAAATGTAACGATATTTAACATTAATAGCAGTAAACACAAATGTTTGAAAAAATCTTCTACTGACATGTGATCATAAAATAAAAAGTTATAAGCAATTATCTATAATAAAAGACTTTTTTTACATTTCTTTGTATAAAGGTATATGTATATTTTTTTTAATATTTCGTAATGTTTAATTTTACTATCATTATTTTCTTCTAATAAAATCAAATTTTTTTTACCGTTTTATGAAATGAGTCCAAACGGTATTCATTAATTATTAAAAACTTAACTTGATATAACTTCAAGACTTTAGTTTCAGTATAAACATTTAAAGACAAATTTTTTAATAGATTTAGAAAATACTAATGTTATCATTAACTAAATTATAAAATTCTTTTCTAATAAATTTAGCTGAAATAATATGTCCGAAATTACTTATCTCAAATATAATGGCTAAAATATTATAAAATTTCCAACATTAAATTCTATCATTTTTCATCAAAATGTTTGTCTACATATTCTGCTTTAAAACTTTAATTACACATGCATTCAAATATTTAATACAAATATATATGTTTTAGTGAAAATTTTCATATATGTTATTTGATGTATAGCAAAGCAGAAATACCAAAATTGATGATCAGTGGATATATTAATATCGCATTTATAAAGAAGACGAATTATTACAAAAAAATATAAGGTAACAAATTGACAATACAATATCAATCTTCCTCTAATTTTAAACTAATAATTGCAGCGACAAATATAAAGTATTCATTCGTTGTTTCACCCTTATGAACATCTATGACCGATGCGAGAATCGAACCTTCGAACTGGAAGCTGAAATGATAGCAATCTAACTATAGACTCGACAATCGATAACTAGAAACCATGAAAAGGAATAACAGATCAAAAATATTTAATTTATATCGTGACGGTTACTATAAAGACTTTATAAGATTTTATTCTTTTAAATAGATTAAAAAATATTTTCACAGTTAAAATCAACGCGGTTACCATTGAGATCTTTTGATACAGAGCGAAATAGATAATGCTTATCAGATTTATATAGATCTGTTTTATCAGAATTAGTGGTTAGTAATTTTCAAGGACTAATTTTTCTTTTAAATATAAAATATATACATGATAAAAGAACGAACTCAAACTTCATAAAGCATTTTGCAATCCTCTTTTAATTTGTTTTTGTGCAATAATGCGCCAAACGGCTCTTACGAACGAAATGTAAGAGCCGTTTAGACGAAAATTGACAAATCCAATTGTTTTATTGACAGAAATGTATTGTGTATTAATACCTTTTAAACTCGACAAAAATATTAGAAAAATTATATTTCCTGTCTAAAACATTAATAATACTTTCTTACAAATAAAAAAATATCAAAATATAAGCAATTCACTTTGCATTCTTCAAGATGGCTAGGCGCGACTAATATATTTTTTTGAGGAAAAAACAGCTGAAACTGCACAAATGTTAGTCGTATGAATAAACGACAGATTGATCAATAATTATAAAAGATCAGGGATGACAAAATATATTTTCGCAGTAAATCACATCTACTGTGTTACTTCTGCATCTCATTGGAATTTGGAAAACTGGAAAAGTTCACCTCTTTCCCTAAAGGTCATAAATTCAGTTCATTTACTCGGTGATTCTATTTTCTTTACTTAAAGACAAATAATACCGGGGTCTACAGTTTAAAGTGGATTTTAAGCCACATCAAACATCCATTACTGACGTAGGATTCGAACCCACGAACTGTTGAACTAAGAACCAGAAGACTAATCATTTATTTATATGCTCAGTTCTTGTTTATGATTCAAAACTACAAAGTATCTACAAATGCATGTAGGTGACATAACTCAAACGTAAAAATAAAATTTTTACTACATAGAATTTTTTGTGATCAAATTGATTATTTTTATATAAAAATAGAGTTTAATAAATGTAACCTAATACATTAAAAAAAACTTTACATTTTGTCATAAATTAAGATTTATATAAATGGTAATATATTAAAAATATTCTTGTCGAAATGATGAAGGAAACTACATAAATTTACTCCTTGCTGTAATTCTAAGTTATATAATAATTGCAAAACTCACATGCAATGGAACAAAATAAATTCTATAACAAAATATAAAAAAGTAAAAATAAGATAGATTATTAAAAACTGAATATTTATTTAAAATAGTACCTAATATCATTTTCGTGTAAGAATGAAAAATTTATATATCCCAAAAATTAACTCGACTACAAAATTACTTAGACTTTACTCACGCGATAATAAAATTCAAAATTATTATAATTTAACTATTGTAATTTGAAAGATAAAGTAGTTGATACTAATGTTTATTTTATTTATTTATATATTTTGAAACAAATGTCTAACAATGTTAATCGCTTGTTTTATTAGCTGGTATCACGCGAACTAAAATGAGGATAATAACGGAGAAAATATCCTCATTTTAGTATCCTCATAATATATATATATATATATATATATATATATATATATATATATATATATATATATATATATATATATATATATATATATATATATATATATATATATAAATCCGCATAGCAAGTCATAGCACAGCCATCTCTTCTTATATTTTATCAAAAATTTGATTAGCTAAATGCCTTTGCTAAAGAATTATAATGTTAATTTTTTAAATTTAGATAATGCAATTGATATTTACTTTCTACTATCTAAAACAAAATGCAAAGGAAAACATATGTATAGTTTTGTCTCCGATATTAACATTCATAGTTATAAATACATTTTTATTGGGCAACAAAGTAAGAAAATAAGATAAAAACATGAAAAACATTTTCGAATATCCTATAAGACAAAAATACTTTTTAGATATTAATGGTGACTTTATATTTTAACCAGAATTATACAAAATTGATATCTCTCAGAAATTTACAAAAATTTCTGTGTAAAATAAATGTAGAGCTGTAGCCCTTGATGTAAAGATAATATTCGCATCCGAAAGATAATGAAATCAATACCTAACACAAACAAAGGTTTAAGACAACAGGGTTTGCGCATTAATATTTATAACGATCAGTATTCTTTGGTTAGTGTGGTGTGAAAATTCCAGTAGAAAAATATTCCAATTTAGTTGTCAACCTCATCAGCGGGTTGAGACTCAAAATTAAGAGGTGGTTGATGAAATATAGCATTTTTGTCAGCAGAATAAGCAGGTGGAAACGTAGAATGATAAATTATTTAGATTTACTATTGTTAAACAACATTTGAGTTACAAATCAGTAAGTATCCATTTGTATCGCAATAAACGGTACAAGTGCCATGTTAGCATTTAATGGATATATTTTATTAAAAATTAATAAGAATTTCAAAATTTCTTAATTTGTGATCACAATAAAATATAAAGAAATATTATTTGGTCTCATTCTATAGTAAATTCGTGCAGAAAAACGAATTGACATGCAAGTAATTTATATTTAATGTGCAATTTAAGGTTCTCACACATTCACAAAAAAAATTAGAAAAAAAGGGAAACACAAGGCAAAATGAAAAATTATTACCCATTATGCTATGGTTTATGAAAATAAATTACATTTTTTTATCTAATTTTATATTTTCTCTTAGTTATTCACAAGAAATTTCAGCCATTAATGTAGTTAAACCAGAAGAAAAATACTTTCAATTTTAGTTCAGATATCATAATATATTTTACTTTGTGACAACATTTTGTGACGATATGTAAGACTAAAATAATCAAAAACAGATAATGATTTTTTTTGTTCCTTCATGACAGGAATTTTCTAGAACATCGTCTGAAAGTATGCAAAAATCGTTTTCTTTCTTTTTTTCTTTTTTTTTATCAAAATTGAATCGCAGAACAATAAAAATAAATCTTAGTTCCCATGCTTTAGTAAATCTACTTACAGGAATCGAAGTAACGATAATGCAGAGCAGCGTTCTTTATCAAGTGTGATTCATAATATGAAATAACTAGAAAAAATAATTTTAAGTAATAAAATAATTGCAAAACGTTACAAAATGATTGCAAAATATGGTTTGCAATACAACTCAGCGTTAAAGAGGAAAAAAAAAGAAATTCCAAATAAAAAGGCAATTTTTTAATAAAAAATGCCGATTTTCTACTTTAGAATTAAAGAATTTAACCCATACAATACGTAAAACATGAAAATATTTTCAATTTTCAAATTTTATCAGGAAAATTTGCATGTTAGACATTTTGTATTTTATTTAAAAAAATTTTATTCCACTATGGACAAAAATTCTTGTAGACAAATGTATTTAATATGATATATATATTTACCTGAAAATATTTTTCGTAATTCCCTATGGAAAGTTACAAAAACAATACAGGGAATTATAATCTTATAATTAATTTAATATATAAATAATATTTTTAAGAATAAATAATATCAACTTTTCATTTAAACTGAACTACAAAAAGTTATTAAATTTATGCTACTAAATGGAAAAAAAACATTTAAATACATAAAAACGAATTCAGGAATACTTGACTCAGAAAGATAATGAAACAACTGCACAGAATTGATACGACGATGAAATGTAATTAAGATACATAAGTTTGCAAAATGTAAGAAACAAAGTTTTTTTGACGCGATAATCACCGGATTGATTAAAATAATTAATCTTGATAATAGCAATTCTACGGAGTTTTTCCAGCAATTTTTTATGTCATTTAAATACGATTCAATTCAAATTGAAAGTCTGCAAAATAAATAGTTAAGAAAATCATATAAATTAGAGTAGTATAAAGATAATATGTAGTTCTCGTATGTAATGAGATATTATAAAATCACAAAATAATTTTGTTGAGGTTACAAAAATTATTTAAGAATAGAGTACTATAAAAATCTGTAATACTTAAAACAGAAGTTAATGTTTGAAATAACTTTGCTTCCATAAATTTTTTGGGAATATTTACATAAAAATTTTAAAAAGCCCATATAACTTATAAAAAAAATATTTTAATAAATTGTTGTTCAAAGTTGTTTAAAATAAAAATTAAAATATAAAAAAAAGAACAGAAGACATATGCAGTAGAGTTAAAATTGGAAGTGGATAATTAAATTAAATATAGTTTATATTTAATTCAACTTAATTGATATTTTAAATTAGTTATTTAAATTAATATAATATTTAATTTGACTTTAATATGCATAAAATACAATGAAATATAGTAAAAACCATGTTAAGATAGTAAAATTTCAATTAGTTTAACATTTATTTTTAAATATCACTCTTCTAGTAAGGATATAAAAATATTACATATTTCATTTTGTTATTAAATCAAATTTACATTATTAAATGATAATATTTTTAATTAAGTAATTCCACAAAAGAGAAATATTACACTTTTATTTTCATTAAATGTTGCGAAAAAATTTCAATTTAAATGTAAAAATTCAAAATTCTACATGTTCTCTAAATTGCATTTGAATATTTTGTTTGGTTGAAAATTATAATTTCATATTGATATTTCAAATGTATTGCATTACAGGGCTTTATATTTAAACTTCAATAATTTAGCACTAATGCTTAATTTGTCAATAATGCTTAATTTCATTACAGCTTAAATTAATTAATGAAAGTTTTAAATCGCAAAATTTAATACTTATAAACTTATGTTTTTATATCTATTGAAATATTTTTATACATGTTTAATAATAATAAAAAAGAATTTCAGCAAAAATTTATTTAGTTGAATTTTTTGATTATATATATTTCATACGTTATTGGTCCTAGATTAGTATCAACAGCACATTTTTATAGACAAGAATATTTAATTTCATCAATATAAGATATTTAACACAATAATATATGCATTAATAAAACATTGATATTGAAGCTCATGTAATTTTAATAACAAACAGAACAATAATTGTAGTAAATCATTAATCGTAAATTTGTTTTTACACATTTAATCTACATTTTGTGAAATGATATTATATAACTGGCGTGGATGCAACTTCACTTTCAGTGGTTAGAAGGAATTTTTTTGAAATTCATAAAAATTGAAGAACACACTATGAAGAAAATCGCAGAGCATTATATTACTGACATAACATTCCATTAATTTTAATTACCATATTCGTTTTTCTAATCGCATTATTATTATTGTTTTGGAAAAAAGAGTTTTTTACTAACACTTGCAAATTAATATAATAAATTTCTTATAAAGAAATAATTCATTCATTGAAGACATGAAATAATAAATACTGCTAAAACTTCTTAAGAACGAAAAAATGACAAAGAAAATTTTTTATAAGTTGTTTTTATAAGAAAAAATATTTAATAATGATTCATTTAGAAAATTAGAATTTTTGTTTTCCCATATGATTTCGTATAAACCACCCGAAAAAATTTCTTTTCTAACACCGAAATTTAATATAGCATTTTAGAACAAATTAATATATCATTTTAGAACTATATAATATAGCATTTTAGAACAAATTAATATAATATTTTAGAACAAATTAATATAACATTTTAGAACAAATTAATATAGCATTTTAGAAATAATTAATATAGCATTTTAGAACTAATTAATATAGCATTTTAGAACTAATTAATATAGCATTTTAAAACTAATTAATATAGCATTTTAGAACATACCAGTATTCAAAATAACTTGCGCATTGACAGTAACTATATTTATTGTATCAATCCAACTATAATTACGAGTATTATTTACACTAACTATTTAATTTTTGAATCTTAATCAGAAAGGAATTCTTAGCAATTTTTAAACCATAAAAATTTTAATTCTGAATTAAATTTAAATTTTAAGGATTACATTAATTTACAATCAGAGAAAAATGTTATTTTTTAAATCAAGACTTTTTTAAATCAACACCCACTACATAAAATGAAAATCTGAAAATTAACAATCACGAAATAAAAAGCAAAAATTACAGAACTACGTTCGATAACGTTCTTTCTCTAACAAATTAGAAACAGGAAAGATATTTCTAATTGGGAAGATAGAACAATAAATTTAAGGTAACTTTTCAACTTCTATATCAATTTCTTTTAGAATATCAGTATGCTTGACAAAATAACAATTCAGCAATATTTTTCAGTTACGAAATGTCTTCTACGTGTTATAACCATTTCAGAAATTCTTGAGAAAATGTCGGTAACATTAAATGAATTTCACAAGGCAACAAACTAGGAAAAAATGTCCAACAGCTACCACGACTGTATAGCCATTTACAATAGAATGAAATTCAATGAATACGAAATATACTATAAAATTTATATTTCTAAAGAGATTTCAAAAAAGAATCCACTGAATTTTCAATAAGAAAAAGGAGTTAGTTTGTTGTAATTTAAAAACTTCAACCAATCTTACAAGTTATTAATAAACTCTCTCTCTCTCTCACAAATACAGATGGGATTCTTAATGTAACTACTAGGTGTCTTTTAAAATGCTATTTAAAAATTAAATTTATTTGAGAAATATTTATTTAATCAATAAAAATAATATAAATTAAAATGTAATGTTAAGAACTTTAAATACAATCAAATATACTATTATTAAATATAGTTTACTAACTTGAAAATAATCTTCTGAACGTATAAATGTAATCCTAGATAGCTTTTACATATGTTTATGTAGTCTTAATCATTCAAATCGATTTAAATGAAGCTTAAATTACAATTATTTCTAAAAACTAATAGATTTTATTTAAATAGGATACCAAAGGAAGATGTCAAATTTATTACTAAACAAGCAAGATATATTACTTTTTTAGTAATAAATTTGACAACTTTAGTAAATTTTATTAACTTTTTTTAACAATTACTTCGTACGTATTCGCAAAGTTTCTATTAAAAGTTATCTGTAATAAAAGTATAAATCAAAAATTTAGTTATGAATTTATAATTACGAGTTTATAACTAATAATGTAAATAATTGAGTTATAATAATATAATGAGAATTATCCTACACTAAAATTTCTCGTAAGCCAAAAGAGGCAACATTCATTATTAAAAATAAAACTTATGTTTATAATTATAATTATTGCACAGCTTACAAATTTAAAATATTCCTTCAATGTAAGTTATGACAAATACCAAACCTAATTTAGTTAATAAAAGTATTTTGCTATTTTTACATAAAGTTTTACGCATACATTATCACAAATAAATTTTAAAAATATGATGTATTTAAAAAATTATATATTTACAATTATGTACAAAACCTAGATATACACAAATTTTCATGAATGAAATATATTTCGTTTTTATGTCTACTTTGTCATGAGATTATAGGTAAGCATTAGTGACTCTTGATAATTTGCGTCAAATAATGGATTTTATATAAGAACAAAAATAGAGAACATCTTTTTATTAAATATAATTTTATGTCCCAACAATACCAATCAATATAAGATGTTGCACATTCTGGTCTTTATTTTTCACATTTTCTTTAGTTTACAAACATCTGATATTTTCCCTTATATTTGCAATTTTTAAAGGTTGAATTCCTTGCCTATAGCTTATTTACTTAGCACTTGTTGTTGAAGTTTACCATAATGTGATTACAAGAATTATTTGTAAATATAATCACCAAAAGTTAAAAAATTAAGTATAATTAGCAATATATATATATATATATATATATATATATATATATATATATATATATATATATATATATATATATAATATTCCAAAAGGCTTAGTTTATCTATCATTTAAAACAATGTTGAGAATACAACTGAAATATTGTCCATTTGTTTTAAATTAATTTTATTTAATTCTGATCTTTAGTTTTTCTATTCATCAAAGGTGCTTTTTTCTCAAGAATTCTAGTATGTTATGGTAAACATTGACAAGTGTCAGATGCAAGAGCTGTAGAGAAATGTCAAAAGTTAATAAGCCAACGAAAATATTAAAATCAAAGACCATAATGTATTACATATTGAAAATTACTGATTTATCCGTGCTACCATAAGAGCCACAAAGGGCAATATTCCATTTTAATCATTCAAGAAATAAAGCCAACAGCGATAAATAAACGACAAATGTAAGATCAAGAATATTCATTTTTAATTGATTTCATTTAATTAGATTTTATTTAATCATTCAACATCATTTCTAAGAAAATTAACGTTTTTTGTTAACACTTATCATTGATTTCAGTTTTTCGAGGTAAGAAGTTTAAGGACATATCTTAGATTTATAAGGACATAAGGACTCGTTATTTATGGACGTGGCTTTTATTATAATGAAATTTTCTCACTTATAATTATTTAATCTACTATAAATGTATTCGTTATGTATACCTTTTAAGAATTAATACTTGTTCTAAATTATTAAAAAAACTAGTTTTGTGAAGACGATACTAAAACTGTATGATTACATTTCGAAAAAATATCAGAAGAAAATATTCATTATTGCTCTCTATTTATAGGTATATAATTTATAAGTAATTAATATTTTTTAAATACCTAGCTATTTGTTAACAATTTATCATAATTTTAATGTACCAGTTAATGCCTAATACTTTAGATAGCATGCGCATGATAAATATAAAATGAAATGTACACTATAGCGAAAAAAGAAATATTAAAAAACTATTATCAAAACGACTTAAGGAAGTTTTAATTCAACTTCTTTATAGTGCCACTGTTTTTATTTGTAATTTTCTTTGAAATTCAATTTCTTTAGTTTTACTCTCAGAAAATTTTACAATCAAAAATTTAGAGAATTTCAATTTCACGAAAATTTTATAAATTATTATAAAAAAAAGTTCTAGGATTAAATGGCAATTACATGAAAAATCTAAAAGATATTCAAACGCTCAGAAGGGAAATTCAAGCTTATCAAAATAGATATTAATAATATGATTTTGAAGAGTTTAATATTTTGCTGGATTAGTTTCTTATTAGGATAGCTAAAGTTCAATGTTTTACCGTAATGTTTACATACTTACATGAAAAATTCTACTGTTAATTTTACTCAATATTTATTAATATAGCTGATTCGAAACAGTTATAACTTTTATCCATATTCAATAATATTTATGTAAATTTATTACTTGTATTAATCTACTAAATCTTACAGCTTGATATTAATTTGGAAGATATAAAATCTTATTTTTTCCTTCTTTTTTAACAGCAATGAAAAAGTGAGTTGAATATTTGTTTGAATACAGGTAAAAGAAAGGGATAAAAAATAACAGGCAAAAGTATCTTTATACTATAAATTAATTCAACTTTTAATAAGTAAATTCGGATATTTTTGCATACAAATTCATGAAATGTTTACTCAACAAAAGATCAAAATCCTTACATTTTTCAAACGCATAATGTGACAATTCAATATATTTTTATATAATTTTAAATCAGCAAATAGATACAAAAAACGAACATTTTTATGAAATTTATATAATTATAAATCAATAGGAGAAATATAGAAAAGACACATAAATGAATTATATTGATATTGTATGATTGAACCAAAAAATTTCTTAGATAAAAATATTGAAAATAATTTTATTCCTATGAGCAAAGACATTTACTTTGTAACATTAATAGAAGTTTGTTTTTTTAATTTTGTATGTAATCATATTTGGATAATTGTAAGAGCTTACTAAAATACATAAAATTAAAAAGAATTTACTTAATTAATTTATTTAAATAATTTTATAGCTTTAAGTTTAGAACCATTTTAAATAATTTTCCATAAATGTAATTAAAAAATGAACAAGCTAATACATTTTTCTGTTTAATTTTTTGTCTAACAGGAAAATTTTCAAATAATGACTGGATAAAAAAATTTATAAAAGGACTTTTTCTAGGTTTTGTAAGAAAATTAGTAATAATATAATTTTCAAATTCTAAAAATTAGTTTTGTTTCTTGAGTAAAAATGATATAACATTAATATAATTTAGAAAATTTTAAGAAAAAATAAAAAAACTAGATACAATTGACATGTTTGTGAAAAGTAATATACATACATAAATATATATATATATATATATATATATATATATATATATATATATATATATATATATATATATATATATATATATATATATACATACAAATATCAGGGAAATAATATATTTCGAACAGCACATAAATTCAGTTTAAAAATAAAACAATAAGCAGAGAAAATAGATAAAATAAATTTTAAACAAAACATACCAATAAAATATAAAGAACAGTAACATTTTATTAAAATTTTATAAGATGCACATAAATAAACAAAAAATATCTGCTATTTTAAAATAATCATTAATTTTAAGCAAACATATAGTCCCATTTGATAAATTTAAGCAAAGATTTCATGCATAACGTAAAAATAATTCAAAATATATAAACATATAATATTTAAATCAACATTTTTGTAACTTTTCTAAGCTGTTATTGGTATCAGAAAATAAATGAAATCAACAGCAATATACATAAAAAAATTTTCTAAGTTAATTATAAGAATATTTCCTCATTCAATAAAATATTTTCAATAATATATATAGAAATTTCATTTCATAATTAAAAATAATGAATTCCTGCTTAAAATACATTGTAAACACTTTTGATAAATGAAATCTAATAAAACATTTCTTTATAAATTATTAAATATTTATATAATGTATACCATTATAGATTTTCAACATTTTGAAACCAATCTATAATCCTAAAATGATTATTATAAAATATTGTCCTTTAAAAAAATAATATATTTAAATTTACTTCACTGAAAATTAGTACTAAAATATAACAAAAATTTTGAGAAAGTTAAAAATGGAGATAATATATTACAATATTCATATATTTGTTGTTATTTTATTAAAGAAAGAATATTTTTCAAATTATTTTTTAATTTGGAAATTTATTCATCTGACATTTATTTCATTTGTCTATTTATTAATTTTTAAATAATTAATTTATTTTTAATACAAATTTATTAACTTTTGTAACACACTTATTTCTGTCGTAACTTTGAAAATCTTCTTTTAAATTCAAATAATTTCAATATAATGTAAAATTGAAAAAGATTTTATCTGAATTTATACATTTACGAATATGTCAAAAACTATTACTTAATTATTAAAGTCTAAAAGCATTTTAGACTTTCTTTACATACAATAAATTGAAAGAAAATTCATTGTATGCATTAAATTATAGTAAAATTATTTAATTAGTATAATTTGAAATAAACCAACTATTTATTATTTAAGTTAAATTTATTTACATATAACTTTTTCGAATTGGTAAAACATTTGAACAGAAATTTTAAGTATATATAGTCATAAAGCTCTCTTCTTTTGTACAAATGAAAAATTTAAGAAAAAATTTATCCTAGAAAGTAAAAATAGAACAGCTGTGGATTTTCAAAATATTTCTTTTTATATGTATTTAGAGTTAAATAATATTCAAAAATATTTTTGATATGTTTAACGGATTATTTTTCAAAAATTTATTACTACATTATAAATATTTTGTATTTATGAAAATTTTCTTCAAAACTGTGACAATTAAACTTCATAAAGTCAAATATTTGATTAAAATTATATGTAACTTTTTTTTAAAAAATTTTTTGTACAAGAAACAAACGTTAAAATTAATAGGTCACTCAATTGGACCACCTACGCGTAAGAAAAGAAGACAATTTATTGTTTCTAAGTGAGAGTTACTAAGCAAATCAAATTTGTTAAATAAATTAAGTAGCAGCACTTACCCATGATCGTAACGACAAATTGTCAATGTAATTATTGGCCAACTGTGTCATCTTAATTTCTTGTTTAAGGTCTCTAAATGTCGGATTGTTGGCCATAATGCCAGATCGATAACATAAACAACTAATCCCGCGAAGGTGATTTCACAGTTACGGTTGTATTCCATAAACACACCAGGGGAAAAAAACAAACGATAATATACACACTAAAATTTGGAGGAAAAAAAAATCGAACTGTCAGAAAACGATAAAAAAGGGAGAAGCACGAGAGTACGGACGGTCGTACAGACAGCGTCTGCGGAACTAATAGCTGGCGCAAAGTTGTAGCACGGACTAGACACAACAAACAACTTGCATATCAAATGAAGAGGGGAAAAAATAATTCTAAAAAATCGTCTACTTGCACTGTGTGAATAGTTTGGAGGTGCTGGGGATTTAAGGGTTATTGTTCCCTGGACCGTATCCGTCAAAACAACGCGATGTGACGTAGAAAAAATCAACGAAAAGAAAAACAGACAGAGAAAAAAAAATAGGGAAAAAAGTGAACGCGAATATATACTTTTTCAGCGATCGTTGTATTATTTGGTTAAAAAAAGAGTGGGAAGAAAAGAAAATACGTTTATGTTTTTCATCTGGAGTGCGCACGTAACTTTTTATTCTATTGGTAAGGGTTTATTTTTCCCTAAATTAGGGAAATTTTGCGACATTTTACTACATTCAGGATAGAGAAAGGAGATAAATTTGACACAAATAAAGTTGATGGGAAACAATAAAGCATTTTGACAATAGTTTAACAAGAAATTTTTTAACGAAAAATTCTATATATTTAGTTTATTAAAATAAATGCGGGTTTAAGAGTTGTGTTGGTGAATATTTCTTAATATTTTAACTATGTAAAAACGACACATTAAAAAAGTTAATTTTTTTCGGAAGAATTCAGAAGATAAAAGAATTATTATTTTTTAGAAGAATTAGTACTGAAAGAAGTATTTTTAATAAATAAATTAATCCATTTATACTCATAATTTATTTTTCGATATCTATCATTATACCGAAATTAACAGTATAGTAATTAATTTATGCAAGTCGAAGTAATGAAAATATTTGATTCTTATTTTGTATCATTTGATCTGAAAATGAGATGATCGTAAATTATCGTTAATAATATTTGATTTAGATGCAAATCAAAGTAGATTTATTTTACTCAGTATCAAATATAAAATTAATGTGTGTGTGTGAGTTCTAAGCAATTTATATGAGCGGCAGTAATTTAAATGTGCGGTCAAATAATATAGTGTTCCAGTTAAAATATATTAAACATTTTTATATACACAAATCGTTTATTTATTTGTTCTTTTAATAAATTTACATTTTCATTCAATGTTCATTCCTGATAACTACATCGACATAGATTGGGAATTAAGTCCAGAAGATAAAACACGTTGTAAAGGTTTTTAAAATATCTTATTGCATACTACCTTCCGAAAAACATTTCATTGACACTGGGCTACATTTGTTGTACAGCATGACTTAATAGTAGGAAACTGATCATCAGAGCGAAAGATCTGTTGTTAAGCAATAACCGATTCGATCCCAGCTACTACGATGCAAAAGAATATATATATGTTAGTTTTCAGGGTTTTCTCCTTTGCGACATGAAAATATGGAATACTTATTTTGAAAAGTCTTTCCAAAAAGCATTTAAGCAGTGGATATTGAAGTGACTTACGACAACGTTATGCTATCCATTATGTATAGGTAGCACATATACTTGCAAAAACGAATAACATTGCCCACTTCCGTTGTTCAGTAGTGATGGTATCTAATGATCCCGATTTAACCACTTGGGCAGAATGAAAACATTAGCAATTGTTGCAAAGCTTGCTAATAGAATGTTCGTAAATGTCTTATGCAGCATGGATGGAATTCTAGGTATTATACCATAGCATAACAGACAACTTAACAGGTGTTTGACATCATATACTGGATAGTCTAGCAGCCAAAAGCATTTGAGATCCACGCATTTTGCGTTTTTTTAGGATAATTCTTAGATAAAATTTATATCATGCAAAAAAAAATTACCGAATTTTAATAGTTATAGGTCATTAAACCAAGCAACACAATTTTGATATTTAAAAATTTTTACGCTTACTATCAAGTGTTATAGTTACCAAGTCATTAACTTTTTTTTAATGAAAAATCATATTTTTTTATATAGTTTAATGGTACATAACACACAAATATACAACATTTTAAATTTTGCAGAACTCAAAATTATCAAACATGATACATCAATTTTTCATTACCTTTAGTTACTAATAATTATATAATTAAATAATGGTCAGTGTCTGATTTACGAACGTCAGAATCTAAACATTTTTTATAACGGTATAGTTTTTCTGTTTGAGTCATTGAGATAATTTTTGTCATTGAGAATCCTCCCAATAAAGTTTATTATACGCATAACAATTATCTAATTGCAGCAAATATTTCTTACTGTTAGACGTCATATTGATATTATGGACAACCCTTCAGCAGTAACCCAATTTAAAGTTCCAAAAACAATTCACATCTAAAAAGCGTAGTTTAAATCACTAAAAATAATTAATATCGAATTCAAATCTAAACCAAAGTATTTAACCAAAAGAGCATTACATGAATTAACATAATTGCATATTTTAAACTAAATAATCTCTTAATTAATTTTTTGCAAAAATGTTGTAATTTGCAATTTATTTCAATAAAACTATACTCTTTAGTAATTGAGAAAAACGTGAATCTATGTAAGTATGAGCTGGATGGAGAAACTAGTTGCGAATTAAAGTTGCATGAACCAGAGCATCATCATGCAGAATCACCTTTTTGCCAAATATCCATAGAAACAATATATAATATGAAATTTTCGCTACCGTTGGTTATTCAACAAACTATACAGATTTATATACACAATATAAAGCTGTATTTAATACTTAATTTTATTATATTATTTCATAAAAATATGTGATTTAATCGTAATTTCAGTTTTAAGTTAAATCCCTAATAAATACATATCATACAAACTGATATGTTTTATATAAAATACCATACTATAACTTGTGGATAGCCATGTAGTGTAAATTAATGTATATGTGACAAGTTTTATAATACATATTGGTATAGTTGTCTTTATTTTCTGTAAAACATTGATCCCATTTATTGAATATAGTTTAACCGTAGCTTTTCAAAAATGTGGGTTTTGAAAACTCAGGAAAATTGCACACATTAAATTTCACAATTTATTTACATATAAAATATTTGAGCCAATAGATTACATTATTTAGAAATGTTTATTAGGGAGTTTTACAATATTAGAAACCCGTAATAGTAGATATTACAAGCAAAAAAGCAATTAAAATGTTTACCTAAAGTAGCATTTAAAATTTTGATAATAATATCAGATAAAATATAATAGAGAGGGATTTCTTTTAGGGATAAATCAGCGGTAATCATGATGTCTAATATTCATGGAAAAAGGCAGGTCTAAGGAATATGACTTTATTCTGATTGGTGAAAATATATCAGAATCCACTCCTATTTGGATACATAAAAGGCTTGACGTCACATTACGAGGTCACATCATTAACTAGTTTTTCTTGACACAGAGTTAGTTTTAGTTATCTAGGTGACAGAGCAAAAAATATCATTAAATGCAAGGAAATAAATCTTTCAAAACATCTTAAATTTTAAAACGTTTCTTCTTTTTTTGTAGCTTGCGCAACTTTGCATATTTTAAAAATGACTCTGGAACAAATTTCCTGTTTTTTTTCAAACAATATGTTGTTGAAAGAAATGAAAGCATATATAATCGTGGCCATTATAAGATAAGTTGTCCATTTTATTGCGAACAAAAAGTAACTTGTACGATTTTGATCAAAAATCTGAGATATTAATAAAATTTATGGGCGTTACTCAATTGCTACTTTATATCCATCTATATGTCTGGAGTGGAAATTTTCTGAGGAAGGTGCCAGCTTCGATATTGTCCTGACCACTTCAAAATTATTTAAAATTACAAATTTGTTTCAAGAAGTGTCTTAGGATGTATTCCAGACAACTGCTTAGTAAACAATATACAGAACCAATACAATATAAAAAACGGGCTCGGTGTAAAACCTGTACCCCTTGGTTTGGAAAAAAAATTGGCGATAAAATTCAATTTCTGGTAATCTTGGTATTTTCAGCTTTTTAACCAACGTGATTTTATAATTGCAATCTTTTCACTCAAATTTTGGCGCTAATCTTGGTGTAAAAAATAGCCAAAAAACAAGTACCTGTTTTTAAACTTTTACAAAAAAAAAAAAAAAAAAAAAAAAAAAAAAAAACTTTGTTACATAAATAATATAAATAAACATATGAGAAAAAAACATCCACAAAACAAACTGGTTATACGAATTTACTACAACATATAATAATTATTAATAGAATAAGTTCTGCTTCGTTTTAAAACATTTTCTCACTTCGTCCACTTGATTTTACGCCGAATTTCATCATTATTTTGTCACTGAAATGAGTTGAAAATTGTAATTTTTTCAATTTCAATTTCCTCTCATAACTATCAGTAATAATGACGAGTGGCCATAAAGATCATTTATTCTAAGCCCTAGATCACCCAAGCATTTTAGCTAGGAACATCTGTAGTCATCCCAAAGACAAGTGGAAGTAAAATGCCTGATTTATTCTTTTCCCGTGCTACACTAAAAAGCCACGCATCTCATAAGATACGCAATTCTCCTTTTGAGAGGATCCAACCGGTTTTATTTCTTCCTCCCTGCTGTAATAATAAGTTTTCGAAGTTGGAGCTTTCTCATTTATACACATGTTGGTGACTAAGAATAAATCGTTTATTGTCCTTAGCATTGTTTCAAATTTGAACTGAAAATGACCATCCGAAGTTATGGTGAACCAGGTTATCAAATCTTTCAGTTCCTTCAACTAATCAAATCTTACAGTTACTTTGGTGATCAAGATTTTTCAAATCATGTATTAAATCCAATTTCGCGTAAGAAAATTAACGCACAAAACTGATTATTGAGTTAAAATAATTCAGAAATGATTTCATCGCGAAGCTTATTGATAATATATTACTTTTCAGAGCAAAAAGTCTTGGATTTGATACAAACCACTTTGGAATAACGAAAGATAAATGTAATGTCTTCTGCACGTCTGATAGACTGAGTAGTTTGGAAACCTACATTTTTCAGCCTTGCCACATCTACATACGATCCACTCTCATGAATAGAAAGAAGAAAATCTACGGGGTCCAGAAGATAATCTACGTGGTCCAGAAGACAATTTACGTGATCCAGAAGACAATTTACGTGGTCAAGAAGACAATCTACGGTGTCCAGAAGACAATTTACGTGGTTCAGAAGACAATTTACGTGGTTCAGAAGACAATCTACGGGGTCCAGAAGACAATCTACGGGGTCCAATTTACGTGGTTCAGAAGACAATTTACGTGGTCCAGAAGACAATTTACGTGGTCCAGAAGACAATCTACGGTGTCCAGAAGACAATCTACGGGGTCCAGAAGACAATCTACGGGGTCCAGAAGACAATTTACGTGGTTCAGAAGACAATCTACGGGGTCCAGAAGACAATCTACGGTGTCCAGAAGGCAATCTACGTGGTCCAGAAGACAATCTACGGTGTCCAGAAGACAATCAACGTGATGGACATTCAAATGCATTTTAATAGCAAACCAATTCAAATACACAGGAAAGCTGTCATTAATAAAGATGTTCTCTACAAATATATTAAATTACAACAAAAACATTGACAGATTTAAGAAAGAGTATTAAGTAATAAATTAATATTAAAACTAAGTCATAGAATTTATGTAATCTATTTCAAACTTTAAAATAACAAAAAAGTTAAATTTTTGAAACACATGGGTGTTATATAACACTTTTTAAACGGTCCTGTTCAATTTTTTTTCAACATTTCCCATAAAAAGTGTTCTATTAATAATCCTATCTACATAAAAATTATACATTTTTGCAAATTTGAAACAGTAATTCAAGTAAATCGCTACAAACACAATAAATCAAATATTGCATACAGTGCATATTATTCTCACCGGAAGTTGGAAAATTTTTACGTTGCTAGCAATTTAAAAAATAATCAATCACACGCGCGCGATGCATTAATTTAATCCATATATAAATCGCTTTATATAAGCTAATAAAATTTATATTCGGGAAATTAAAAAACTTAGATAAATATGATTTTGTCGATCGTTATATAATATATTACACATGGTGAAATAATGAAATTATGTTATCAAATATTTCGTAAAACAGAAAAAAAATCGCACCTACTTGAAACTATATTTATAACAATAATAAAAAAAACGGAAATAAAGTTATTGGTTCTTTAGAGATTCCCTATTTTAATACAATTAATAAGGAAAATTTTTAGCAAATTTGAAGTGAAGATTTTCCTTAAGATAATAATTAATTTTAATATTTTTGTATACGCGATATCTATTTATGATAATCACAAAACAAATTTTAAAATTTAAATAGGAAAATAGGGAAAAATTAAATGTATGGTACTGTTTGTGCTTTATATATGCTTTTAAGCCGACCGATGGCTGAGTGGTAAGCACTCCTGACTCCTGCGCTGTGGGTCCTGTGTTCGAATCCCGGTTCGGGCATGGATATTACTTTCTTTCTCTGTTCTCTCTGTGTTTCTCTATCCTTTCTTCCGTGATGATGTATGAATGTGGCCCACCCTATAAACGGGTTTGTGGTGGTATGACGCGGGTAGTATATCTACTCAATATTTGGAATTCTTTAGTTTATATAGGTAAAACATTTTACTACATCTTCCTCTATGACTTGACTAAGTTTTCAAAATGATGTCTAGACAAGATATTAAAAAATGAATTTTTAAACTTACAAAATATAACCTATTGCTTTTTAAATTTGTAATTATATTTCAGATGACTTGATTGAAGAATCTTAATTCTTTCATTTAAATAAATTAACTAAATTTTGTCTCGCATTAGTTCACACTTGAGTCATTGTAAAAAAGTAATGAATATTTCATCTGAGAATTTCGCAAATTGGTTCTTCATTTTTTCAAATTTTAAAGGTACAGATGCAGTATAATCCAGTATTCCAAATTATGATTTTTTTTTTTTTTTTTTTTTTTTTTAGCTATGAAGAAATGTTGCCATGATGATGTATTGTGACGTGCGCGATGACATGAATACTATGGTTGCCAAAATATATTTTTCTGCATAATTTTTATATAGGTTTTCAAATCTATGATGTAATAAAAACCAGGTTGCCACATGCATAAAAAAATCCGCCAAAAAATCACAGAACTCAGAATTTGGCATATTATACGGCATCTGTGCCAACGATACAATAAAAAGGGGGAATTATTTTTTTAATGCTACTTTTATACATCGTTTTGATTTCACTTGTTTTTGTTCACTATAGTGTATCATAGGTTCTCAACCTATGATAGGTGTCATGGGTCTTAAATTAAAACCCGGTTGCCAGGTGCATAAGAAAATCCGCCAAAAATCACCAAATCCAAAATTTGGCATCCTGGATTATACGACATCTGTGCCATTTTAAAATATAATTTACAGATGGAAACATGATTATTAACATAGAAAATATTTTAAACATATCAGCTGAATTTTCTTAAATTACGTTTTTCAACCGCTTTCAGCTTTTTTTTTTTCTTATTATTGAATTTACTGCTGATTCTTTTTTTTTTTATAGCTAACTGATGGACACATGAAATATACATAGGGTACGATCCTCTTTAAGGTCTAAGAAGCAGAAAGCTGGTTCTTAAATGAAGAATCATCCAAGAAACTTTGGAGCATAGAACAAAGAAGATGCACAGATTTCTATATACATATATTTTCATTTAATTATCAATCGTAAATAACAATAAAGTTCATAAATATTTAAAGTTTTCATTTACGATATTATCTCCAAAAGTATTCACTCCGAAGAACCGAAATTGTCGCGTCATTCTTCATCACGACAACGCCAGCTCTCACACAACAACCGATTATTTGAAAACTAGAAATATCGCATTAATGTCTCATTGCCCATATTCTCCTCACTTATCACCGAATGCCTTTTTTTATTCCATTATGTCACACAAACAATTCGTGGGCAACGAACTTCATCACCACAACAAGCTGTTGATGTCTTCAAAATCATGTTTTTGATATATTAACATCTGAATAAAAAAACTGTTTCAAGAATTGGTTTAAACAGATGGAACAGGGTATTAATCTTAATGTCGAATATTTTGAAAAGCAATAAATCAATTTGTTCTCGATAAAATTCTTTTCCTCTTTCCTACACTTTGTCGAAACTTAAAAGGGGAAACCCTCGTTTTTTAATATTCTCTGAATACAACACTAAACCCTCTAAAAGAAAAAAAAAAAAAAAAAAAAAAAAAAAAAAAGAAGAAGAAGACGACAACACACAAATATTAAAAGCCTTCAATTTTGTGTGATTCTGAAAGAAGTCAGAAAGTTTTTTCTTTCATATAAATTAAGGAATTCTTCACAATAATCCCAACTTCAAAAGACTTACAGGGAATGGCTTTAAAATTATTTATTATTAAAACTACTTTTGGACTTAAATTGCAAATCTTCTGTGGTTAAAATCATTAACCATGTGTATTTTTTGTTATGCAATGTTGTTGTTCCATCAATTCAGGTGATGCAGCGGCAATCAACTCACTTTGAGAATAAGCAAAACAATAGTTTATCTGAACTAATTTCTTCTTTTTCGTAATTCTCAAACTACGAAACATATATTCTTCTGCAATTGGATACAAGCGAGATAACGATTCTATTTTATAATTGCTTTAGATCAAAACACGAAGCACGAAAGACAAGCCCTAATTGAAATCTACAAATAGTTAAGTTTTTTTTTTTAAAAAAAAAGGATTTGCACTTGTTTTTCAAATGCAGGAAATGTCTATCTGACATCGTTACTTCATTTCCAAGCTACAGGAAGATTAATATGAGACCACAACAAGATGAACCAATAAAAAGCCTCCTTTTTTTAATATTGTAACATGAATTTTCAATAAATTCTCACATCAATTTATTCCATCCTATATAATTACGATTAACAACGGGCTATCCATATTAATGTGTATCCAGATTTACAGAATTACGATTGGTTGTAGATATATAGCGTATAAATACAATTAATAATCAGAATTTTATTTATGTGGGAAATGACCTCTATTTTGTTCTTAAAATTATTTCGAATTTCAAACGAAACTTTGTAAGTAAGCTTATTTTTTCATTTCTTCAAAAGAATTTGACGAGAATTGTGCAATAAATGGAAATATTCTTTTCATTTTGAAGTTGTGACACCAATTTGTTGGAGAAAATATTTTCCGTCATGATTTACTCTTTTGTTTAATTAGATTTTGTTTTTAAATCTATGTACGGTAAGCGTAACAAATAAAATTTAAAACTAGAAGCAAAATTTTATAATTGCTTTTAATCCAAAAACTCAAATGTCATGTTCTTTAAAATATATTCAGGTAAGTTTTGAATTATACATAAAATTCATAAATAAGTAAATTAGTTTAAAACCTAGGATTTCATTGTTGTGGGCATTCCAAAAACACATTTACGAAATAAAATGTTTTTAAGTAAAGAAAACATGAACTTGTTAAAAGTCAGTACACGACGAATTGCAATTTTTTGGTAGTATATTTCCCAGATCATTTATTTTAAAAAAAACATAAAAAAATACATACAGAAAACGTTAATTAATTTTTAGAATTTCTTTTATTATAAAATTGAAAATTACTGTTTCTACTAAAAATAATCTTATTTCCCTAAATAATTATCCATAATTTGTGTAAAACTAAATAGATACCTAAAATTTTTTTCTTTGATAAGAAGATAAAAAAAAACACTTCTATTCAACTAATATTGATTTTTACTTCCTCATTTTTTCACTTCCAATACTTATTTAATAGAAACTCAGTTTCGTCATAAAGTAGCAGTTTTAAAACACTTTGTCACAAGAAAAAATAGTGATTACCTAATTAAATGTACATTATTAAACCAAAACAATCTTTTCCATTATATCTGCTTCATAAAAAAATTTAGAATAACATCACTATTTTTACTTCTTGTTCCTTTTTATTATAAAGTAAAAACGTACAGAGAGTAAAGCTTTAATAATTTTAAGAAAACTTGCGTAAATTAACCTCCAGTAAAATATTTTATATCATAACAATAATGAAACATCTTATGATGTGAAATGGTTTAAAAATAAAACATATATTATAGGAAAATTGAGTTTTTCAAGTAACTAAAAAAATGATAGTAAATGAAAGATAAATACGAATATCCATCCTTGAATTTTGTATTAAAATTTTGTTAAAACTACAAAAGAATTCTATAATGAAATTCTTAAACGTATAGATAGTATTTCCAACAAAAAGTTTATGTAAAAATCTCCAAATCTCTCATATTTTGAAAAGCAGCCTACATATTATTCGAATTTTACTTTATGTTGTTAAATAGAAAAGATATATTGCAGTGTTGAAATTAATATCAGAATTAAAAATAAAATTAACGAAATTTTAAAATTTAATTGAATGCATTAAATTAATATTAAGACAAAATTTTAATTTTAAAATAACCTACGAATATTATTCAAATTGACAAAAAATTGCATTTATTTTATGTTTAACGGAATTTATTATACTGAAACAAATCATATTTCAAGCAGTTCAGAAATTAATTATTGAAACTACACATAAATGCTGAATTATTTTAATTTGTGTCACTGAATAGTTGACAGAAATCGTAATAATGAAAATAAATTGTCTATATAAGTAATGGTAAAATCTCAAACACAATATGTTGGAACAGCAGCTTCTTATATGGAAATGATAAATACGCGATTATTATCTTTAATTACGCAGTGTATGAGATTCCCAGATTTCTTTAGTTTTTTGTAGAAGAGTAACGCATCTAATTAAAGATTGAACAATTTGATAGGATGTTCAGAAAATTTAAACAATACACTTACATTTGAAACAGTAAAACTTTGTCACCACATTTTGGCATTAGGCGACACACACGTAGTGGACATCCTAGGACATCCTAGGATTGCTGTAGGGTATTTCAGTAAAACATCGCGTAAATTACATTCCACAGACAGTGGGCAGTATTCACCGCAAGGGAGGAAACTTGGAAAAGTCCCAAGCACTCACCCTGGCAGACGTACAATGCAGAATCCATCTCCCGTTGCACAACAACGGCTAGAATCGAACTTTGGACTTTTCAGTCACAAAAGAGCTGTCCTACCACAAGGCACGATGAGACCATGTAGAAATTATTAATGCGTATATTGATATATTTATAACTGCATAAGTTCAATATATCAGTTCAATTAGACAATCGATCTCAACAATATTTTTTTTGTTTTCAAAATTTTAAATTATTATTAATTAATTTTTTAACTATTTTGAAGAGAGAGCATTTTTTTTTGTTTTCCCTCGCTTATCATATACCCTGTGCCCGACATTAAAAATGCAACGCCAAGAAGGAGTTGTCAGAAAACAACGAAATTCAGCAAACAGAGAGAGAGATGCCAACGAACAATATGTGGTCTGTTTTTGGAAATGATTTCGTATTTTGAATACAGAGGGAGAATAGGGTCGGGTCAGTAGGTTGTAGGACCATCGTGGGCGGCGATACATGAAGCAACAAGTCTAGGCACAGAGTCAAAGAGAGTACGGATGGCATTCGGAGGAATGTCTCTTTGTTTCCTGTCAACCATTTGCCAAAGTACGTCTTCTGATGGAAGTGGTGGCAGGATCTCCAAATGGTGTCTTATCATATCCCAATCGTGTTCGATTGGTGAGTGATCTGGTGAGCACGGTGGCCAGCTGTACACCTTGCAGGGCATGTTGACTGATGCGAGCAATGTTTATGGTTGGGTGTTATCTTGCTGATAAAGGGCATTGGGCACCCCCTGAAATTAGGGGAGTGTCACCAGCCGCAGAACATCATCCACGAAACGTTTGGCTGTCATAGTGCCGTGAGTACGAACTAGAAGTGACCTGGAATCGTACGCAATGACACCCCAAACCATGATGCCGCGTAATCGCGCGGTGGGGCATTCCATAATTACTGCAGGATTGGACCTGTTTCCACGTCGACGTCACCCTCATACGCGGCGACTATCACTGAAAAAGCAGAAGCGTGACTCATCTGAGAAAACGATCCTGCCCCACTCCGTCATCCACATTGCTCTAATCAAGCACCATTCCAGACATTAGCGTCTACGCTTTTGGGTCAATGGCAGCCTTCGTAACGGACGCCATGAGACCAAGTCAATAGCGAAAAATTGACGGCAAATGGCTCTGCTCTATATGGGAACAACTAGGGTGTCTCGCACATGTTGCAGCATTTTGGTAGACGTGCTTTGCCGGGCCGCCACCGCTTCCCATTGCGCACGTCGATCCACGCGTGCTGACGTCACTCTGATTGCACTGTCACCCCGAAAACGTTCTACAGTGCTTTGTTCCAATCATCTTCGCCACAGCTTGTTCACTGTGGACGCGCCCAAGTGTCTGTCATCTGAGATTTGCCGTAAGGACCAACCTGCCCTTCTCAGTCCGATCACCATTCGTCTGTCTTCTGGAACTGATTCCGTCAACGATGGCCAAGGATTCTCTGTAATTACAGGCATCCTCTGTGACAAGAACAAACTTTCAACGATTATTTTCCAAGCAGCCATAACGGTGTATCTTATCCTACGTGGGGTGGAAAGCTGCACATTTCACATCATTTGCATAACTCGTTAAGATGATTAACTCTGAAGCTTGTGTGTAAAATATTCTGACCACTCCTTCTTGGTGATGCATTTTCAATGTCGGGCAGTGCACACACACACACACACACACACACACTATATATATATATATATATATATATATATATATATATATATATATATATATATATATATATATATATATATATATATATATATATATATATATATATATTAATGATTAGAGTTTTTTCCATTGAAAGAAAATCGGCAAATCTGTGTTTTCATGATTAACTATATACTAAATAACGCTAAATAAACTTTCAAAAGATAATAAATAAATACATTTGTTTTGATAAATAAAAGCATTTGTTTTACTTCACTCAATCAATGTCAGTTTTATTTGAAATACATATTTTTAATGAACTATTTATATCGATTAAAAGTTGCATATTTTCAGATATGCTTTCATTTAACGAAATTGAATTTATTAACTCTCTTATAATATTTATATTTTTAACTATGTGAAATAGATATCAAATATATACGTGAATTCACGCATATAGCTTTCCTTAGAATTTCTGAAATTTGAAAATAGAATGTATATATATATATATATATATATATATATATATATATATATATATATATATATATATATATATATTATATTATATATATATATATATATATCAATATATATATATATATATAGATAGATAGATAGATAGATAGATAGATAGCAATATAGATATAGATATAGATAATCAGATCAGTTATATCATCTTTATTTATTATTTGAATACTTATTAGAAATAAATTTTGAACCCTGTTAAAGCTAATTTGAATTTTAAGAGAATACTGCTAAAACAGAAATATATATTAGCAAGTTAATTTTATCTATCTATCTTTAATACTTTTATAAGGAATGATTTCACACTCAAAAACAATTTACTTATTAAAAAATTAGAATACAAGTTCAACCTTCTAAAATTATTATATCGCGATGAATAAACAATTTACCATTTTAGTGAAATTTATTTATATACATAAAAAAATACTATTTAAAACATTCAACTCTTTTTAAGTTTACCATTTTAGATATAATTTTATCTTTCATATAACGGGAAAAGTTACGGTTGCTTTATTTTAAAACTGCTTATAATAAACATGTCAACTAATAGATAACAAAGGAAAATGGTCCTCTCGCAAAATACTCTGTCTTTACTTTTTCACGCATCGTTAAATGCTAGTTTAAGTTACTTTAACACATTTACTTTAACAAGTAGGACTCTTGTAAGCTAATGATTCTAATAGTAAACCCAAATACAATCTCATATCCAGTATTTGAATAGTAATAAAAAGCTTACGTATCTATTTTAAGATTCCCACGGTATAGTTAACCTCAGACGGTGGTTTTTCACATAATTCGGGATAAGTCTGGAAGGATGGTAAGGGATGCTCCAATTGATTTTCCCTCGGGTAAGATTTTCCAGATTTAATTTTATCCCTATGATGGGCAGGGGAACCTAATTCTTCCCACACTATGCAATCGATTGTAAAATAATGCATCTGGTTTCCAATTATTTGAAGAATGAATAAATGGCTATAATGAATTCGATGCATTATTTTATTTTTATTTTACCCCATAAATTTCCATTTCCTTAAGTGTTCTGAAGGTTGTTCCTTTCAAAAATTAAGTCCTTAGAGAAAAAAATATCATTTATTAAAGAAATCGTAAGTAATTCATAAGATGTAGTTTCCTTTGTAAGCTTTACGAAGTAATCTCGGTAAAATAACTAAAATACTACTACAATATAAATATAAAAGCCGCCCGCTCTGTCTAGTGGTCAGAGTGCCTGACTATGGATAGGGAGGTCCTGAGTTCGAATCCCGGTTCGAGCATGAATGTGTACTTTCACTATCTATCCTGTCTTTGTCCTTTCCTTGTATTAATGAGGTGTGAATGGTTGCCTACCCTATAAACGGGTCCCTATGGCACGTGTGTACCGAGGAAGTCGGACTCCACACCAAAATATGGTTCAGTTGAAAAAGTGGAGCAGCGCACCCCATATTGCCAGCCTAGCTGGCGCACGACAACAACAACTACTACAATAATTTTCTTGAAAATAGTTACAAAAGATCTATCTTAAATGTCTTTGCAAACCAATATAAACATGCATAATTTTTATACAAGTCTGACACAATTTGATATAATTATGACAAGACTTTACATCTACTGATGTTATACAAAGGAAATATTATACCGATTTTTGGTGGCAACAAGAATTTTGTTGCCATTGACTGACAATAAGAACAATAAATAGTGAATTAAATTTTAGCTGCAACGAAGGCAAGCACTTGAATGCTATGTCCCCAAATTCAGTGTCAATTATTCCGACCTGTCTTTACGCTTAATTTTGTAACAGTTCTTCAGTTGTGTTCTGTCATTGAGGATGTTGAAATAGTTTCAGTAGCTATAGCAGGAATGGTTCATATTTCAAGAACAATAACAGTTAAATGCTAACAATAGTTTCTCATAGTTATTTTAGTAATTTAAATTAAATAAGCTTTTGTATTTTTTAATTATTTCTGAGAAAAGGAATACTATATATTCACAGCTCGTTTAGAATTCCTTTGAACAGTATTGTCTCCAATAGTTTTAAACTTGGCGGATTAAACATTCTCAACAGGTTTTAACAGATTATACGTCACACTTTAACAGACAAACATTCTCGACAAATTAAACATTCTTTACATTTGACATTCTCAACAGATTAAACATTCTTTACATTTAATATTCTCAACAGATTAAACATTCTTTACATTTAATATTCTCAACAGATTAAACATTCTTTACATTTAATATTCTCAAAAGATTAAACATTCTTTACATTTAATATTCTCAACAGATTAAACATTCTTTACATTTAATATTCTCAACAGATTAAACATTCTTTACATTTAATATTCTCAACAGATTAAACATTCTTTACATTTAATATTCTCAACAGATTAAACATTCTTTACAATTAACATTCTCAACAGATTAAACGTTCTTTACAATTAACATTCTCAACAGGTTTTACAACTGAAGGAAGCCGTCCTATACTGCAAAACACTAGAAGATGCAATAAGGAAGAAGGGAAAAATATGTATTATTTATAGCAGAAAGTATACATAGTATAAATGTCAGCAGGTTTAGCCTTCAGCGAGGTAAAAGAAACAATAAAAACCAATAATGAATGTTGTCTCCAAGAATAGAAATGCCCTCTGCTACTCGTCGTGGGGTTGAATGAAAAGAGATTTAGGATATTGCCTGGTAATAGCAGCCCATGCTGTTTCCACAGGTAGTCGATGATCTGATATAACGGCAGGGGTTGATTCCGTGGCGAAATCAATAACTAGATGCATTTGATAAGTGACAGATCTGGCGAGTAAAGAGATTGGTTAAGCAGGCTCAGTGAAACCTTGGACATTACAAATAATCCATAGATACATGTGGCCATGTAGTAGCGAGTTTTGTTGAAATTAACTATTTGCATATTCCATTACCATGCATATATGGTGCAAATTTCACAAGGTTTAAATTGTATTTTCTTTGTACAGAAATGTGGAATGACCGGCAGAGTAACTTTTGACTATTTTAAATTAAAAAAAAAAAACATTGATTGGTGGGGGAAAAAGGGTAATAAACTATTTTGTTTACAAAGTCATTAAGTGGACTTCCCAAGATTGAATCAACCCAATTAGAAGTGGATACTACTGTAAATGTCCATGGTATTATTTTAATCTTGTGCACTTAAAAAAAAAAAAAAAACATTAGACGCATATAAATTTGTAGACTTAAGAAATTGTGTGTGCGCGCCCTTTTTAAAGTACACTATCCTCCCAACAAATCCATTAAAGTTCCATTTTTTTTTTCTTTATTGGTTAAATCTGTAAGCCAAAATAACATTCTATCTTGATCAAGATATGATCTAAACAAAAGGCATATCAAGACCTTTCATATGTGTTTTCAAGAGCCATTTCCTTCAAACAATGTTGTTGAATTTTAACATGTGTAACTGTATAGTGAACACTAAAGCATTTAGGAATTTTTAGTTAATTTATCTCATAAAAGTGTGTTGTTTTTAGACCAATCCTATATTTCTTTTTGTTGATTCTGACAACTTGTTAAACATGATCACCCACATTTAAGTTTTAGTTCAACGCTAGTTTTCTAAAAAGTATTCACTAAGTTCTATGTTTCGATTAATTTAAAATGTAAAATCTTATATAAACAGCGTAACTTTGAGATTTCAGTTTAGGATTGAATAAAATCATCGGGAAAATTCCGTTGCAGTGACTTTTAATGACATCCAATGATTTGCCTTTTTATACCTATTCTCATTTAAACTTAATATAAAATACATCACTTTTTTTAAATAACTTTTATTTTTTTAAGCATTTGCATCTCTGATTTGGAAAACAGTCTAAAATATCGAATTACTTAACTTAGTATTCTATTATTGTTACGCAACGTGTAAAAAAAATTGCCAGCAGTTTATGTCGATATTTTCTAAAAATATCAAAAATTATTCTTGATCAATCCCAATGTTAGAAGCATTGCAATAAAAAATCGTTCAGCATAATTACGATCTAAATATTGACAGAGAAAGAGAGAAATAATTTTTACAAAAAGATTATCAGTTATTATATGCGTTATTATATTCAGATTTGAATACTGAATTTATATAAGTTTTAAATCTGTCTATAACTTACGATACATTTTTTAGAAAACAATATTCTTTACTTTTCATTCAACTGATTTTTAAAATTTTTTTAACTTTTAAGTTAATTAAATCTCTTATAACAGATACTTCATTACATTATACCGGCAACTTTAGAAGAAATTTGAACAAATTCCAAAAATAAAAAAAAAAATTTAATAAAAAAGTTTGTTTTTTGCATTGCTTGTAAAATTTTAATAATTCAAAAAATTTTTGATCATGAAATAGTAAAACAGTTTGTTTAATATCAAAAATTCAATTGCATTAAAGACAAAAACTCAAAATAGTTATTATAAATATTTTTACAATTTATTTACAAAATGTTTTAGAATATAATTTCCCACTTATAAAATATCATAGAAGGCCGGAAGTGTACCATAATTGTTATGGTACATAATTGGATAGTTATGGTACATAACCGGAAGTGTATTACAATTATTTGGATATTAATTAATTTATAATTAGTCAAATCATTTACAACATAATTCTTATCACATTAAAAAATTTGATATATTAACGTACAAAAATATTTTACAAAAATTAATGATTAGTAATAGTAATATAAATTATTATGTTTTGCTTTTGTTTATAATAAACACAGAACAATAGCTTTATTTTACTCAGCATATTAATATTAATTTATTTATATCAATTACCATAGGTGAATTACAGTAAAATATCCTGCACAATCTGTCGAAAATATCAATAATTATATATTTTTAGTAATTTAGTGTGGTAGATTAGAAAATTAAGTTAGAGAAACTGGAAAAAATTTTAGACAATGTAAAAATTCAACATTTTTCCCTAAAATAAAAATTTTTTGAATAAACTATTTTTCATTTTCATTCATTCAATATTCAATTATAAATTTCACTGATAATTTACCATAGTTGTTTTTTTCCCATTTGTTTTATATATTTTTACTATTACTTTCATTGAAAATTGGAAATTTTACGAACATATTTTTTATACATTTGTGTCTAATTAAAGGCAACTCCAAAATTATGGTTTGATTTCGAAGATTCCGAGCAGTTAATTTTGGTCAGATTCATCTGTACGTATAAAGTATTCAGAAAATTCAATGTTTTAGATGTTCTTTTGGATAGAGATTTCAAATATTTTAAGATCTTGGAATCTCTAAAATTTCATATTTATTATCAGAAAGAAAATTATTTCAATAAAATAGCTGTTTTTCATGTATAGCAAAAGGGGTAATAAACGAGTGAAAATTCAATATACTTAAAAAAAATAATAATTTATCAAGTTTCTTAATGTGGGGTTGGTTGGTTAGTTGGTTTGTCGCTCAACGGTCACTTTTTGTAGACGAGGGCTAATTAGACCGGGACCTACGGTTTAAAGTGGATTCCGAACCACTACAAACATCCATGCCCAAGGTGGGATTCGAACCCACGAACTGTTGAACCGAAGGTAAGAGCGCTAACCATTCGGCTGCAAGCTCGGTCCCGCCTAATGTGGGGATTTATAATTACTTATTTCACTTGAACACCTTTACAAAGGCCGTCATCTTCTGTGACTTCAAGGCGGCGATTCTCGCAGTGGACTCTAATACAACCCCCACCTCTTCTGACATCCTGCAAAAATCTACTGATAGGGCTATATAATTTTTCAAAAAAAAAAAATTGTGTTACGGTGGATTGCAAGACGCTGCGATGTTGCTGGTACTCAGTTAGTTGACTACCTTGCTAAGCAGGATACAGCTAAGCAACAAACATCAAGAAATGAAATTCCCCACAACAACACCAAGCTGCTCATGAAGAAAAAGACGAAGAACATTGTCTTAAACCGATTCTCAGAGAGACACTCTAACAAAACCTGGTGGAATAATCTTCCATTTATCCCTAAGTGGCCTGGACGCAAGGCTATTGCCGACTTTAGTTTGGCCACCGGGCATGACTGCCTTCTTAAACACCCATGTAGAATTAACATTGTCCATGAACCTTTCTGCAGGCTCTGCGATCTTCGGGAGAGATTGACGTACACCACCTTCGCCACTGTCCAGCACTATCCGGACCTTCCTTGTGAGATCGTGCTCGAGACATCCTCTGCGCTTTATAGACTTTTCTATGTTCACTTGTCTACTTATTCTTTCTGTGTTTGTGGCGCATTGGTCTTTATAAGCGTTTCCATAGGAAATAATAATAATAATTGCTTGTTTTAGAGATTTCATAAAGCATTTTAGGAATAATATTGTTAAACTATATATGAGGATATATATAAGGCAATATTTTTGTTTTGAGAGCTAATGATTGGATGTTCAATTTTAATCCTAGATAAGAATTTTTTCCAATCAAAAAAATATTACTTACATTTATTGAAAATTAATTTGAATACCGAATTTAAAATGTAGCCATTTTGAAATAAATAATGGAATCAAAGCAACAACTACAGCAGGATTTTCTTTCTTCACCGAGTATTACCAAGTACCTTATTTAATTTTAATACACCTCGTATCTTTATTGATTTTTGAGATGTTAATGACGGATTTTTTTTTCACAAAAACAAAATATGCTTTACATTTTTTCTGTGTGAAAATAATCTAAGTAGTCAAAATGAAAAGAAAAAAACAAAAAACCTTTGGAATTTTTCTTCAAAAAGAGATAAAAACAGCAGACTAGATAGGTTCCTGTTAAATTATTAAATAAAATAATGCACTTTCCTTTTTTTATTTTAAACTGCGTAGTAAGCTTAATTAACACTTGTTGGTTAATGGATTTTAAGAGTAGTCGCTCGATGTGAAAGAGAAGATTTTTCGTTAAAAAAAGACTTCAGTATTTTTTCTCTTTCTTAATTATTTACATAAAGATGAATAATTCGCAACATTATCGTATATTTTAATCATATCCTCAACTAAAAAGCTTTTTTTTATTTATTTTTAATGTAGTATAATGTATTCACAAAATGAAGTATCTTGACAAGTATTAACACACTTTAAAGGGTGGTTTACTATATAAGCTTTAATTTAAGTTTTAAACATTTAATTTAACTTACATTCTCAAAAACAAATAATTCAATTAATATTATTTTTGCTGCCTGTTTTGTTGTATATAATGAGTAGATATACTACCAAGTGTTACAAAGACCAATATATCAGTCCTAAAAATATTTTTACGGAAGTGTGTGTCAATAAATTCTCAAATGAATAGAAAAACATCCATTGGAAAATTAAGGAAATATATTTTAATTATAATTACTTTCTTTCTAATATAATTTAAGTGCATCGGTTCATAAAAACTGCACCAGGCTTTATTTCAAGAAACGCAGTGAACTAAAAAAATTTTAGAACAACAGTTTTATTTACTTATCTAAAAATGAGATGTTCTACTCCGTTTAAAATTTTGGAATTATTATGCATGGATTAATAATGATAACTGATTTGGAAATAAAGGGCACAAAAAAAAACACCACTGAATTTTTTATAAAATACATTTACATATACATCTAAGTCACGAAATTTAACCTGAAGTAATTTAATGACATTAAATGGGATAAATTTCAGTAAAAATAATGAAAAATAAAGAAAATATTACACACTTTAAGAATTAAATCGATATTCTTTTTAAAACTGAAAAAACATATACAAATTTTAATGTTAGTGCTGCCATCTGCTGGATAAAAGTGGAAATAAACATTAATTTTTAACATTGAAATTAATAATGTCGATTCTATTGACACATTTATCTAAAAATAAACTTATTACTATCCGCAGTTTTAGATCATATTTGTTGTAAAAACTCTTTAAAAATGCATTTTAAAACTACTGAATACTAAAAATTACAATATTTTAGTTAGCCATGCTTCATTATTAATCCTTTTAAAGAAATATTTTAAACTTTTACGAAGACATCAAACAACAGTAAATACAAAAGCAAGAAGGTAAAATTAAATAAAACATTTTGAATTCAAATTTCTTATCTTTGTTCATTTTAAAATTATATCATAAAAATAAATAATATAAATTTTTTATCAAAAATGTTTTTTTGATTTCACTAAGCAATTTTAAATTAGACGCTTAATAATTCTGTAAGCAATTTGTTATAAATAATAATTCATGGTTATGATTTGTGTTAGACTACATTTTATTACAATTCTGAAATTCTAAAAAGTAATATGAATCAAAATTAAGTAATGAAATCATACAACTGATTCTTTTTAAATGTGTAAAAAAATTACTCATCTAAATATATAGATTTTCAATAAGTTTTCTCAATTTTTCAACAAAAAGATTTACGTTAATTTTCAAAAAATGTATTCCATTTTTTCAAATTAATTCTTAATTTTTTTAATAAATTAATTTGACATTTTAAATACGCTTAATATTTTTTCCTGAAAAAGACTTTGCTAAATCGAACAAAAAATTACAATTAGTATAGAAAGTTGTATTTAAGTTTAAAAATCTTTCATAATGAATCATTAAATTTAATATAAACAAAGTATTCTTTTAAAAAATAATATATTAGTTTATATTGTGAAATAAAATATTCACAAATATAAACTAAAAATTTTCTGCAGTTTTTAAAAATTAACTAAATAATTGATAAGAACTTTTTGAAAAATGGTGATTAAAATATTCTCCATTTCTTAATAATAATCTCATAAAAGCAGATGATAGTCTGTTATATTCATCAATATAATTTTTAAATTTTATAATTTCATTAATTGCAACAACTTAAAACACTCTTAATATTTTTGTTGTTTTTAACACGCAAAGTATAAAGGTAACAAAATAGGATTTGAGCTACGTCATGAGTTAACTCATTCTGATTGGCCAACATATATCTGTTGAAAAATTAAATGTTTTATGACATAAAACATAATATTTACATTGACACACCTGGCATATCCACATTTACCCTTCAGTTTTACATTTCTCTATCGATTTAATACATCCTTAACTGTTATTACACTTTCAAATCCAAAAATTTGACATGCTTTTTTACGTGATTTCTTAAATTTTCAATCATTAAACTAAAAATTATAATGCTTTTAAATTTAAATCCATAAAATTAATTATTTTTTTGATACCCACTGCAAATTTCATGTGAAAAATTTAGCAATTTTAATTTATGTAAAGTTTATAAATAACTCATTTATCTTCATTTGGAATAAACAACAACGAATTTTATAATTTTATCAAATTTATTTATTTGAATGTCACTTAATGAAAAATTATAATTCAAATTTATTTATTATGAAATTTAATAACTGTTTTAAATATATTGAAAGTTATTTTGATCAGTCAGGTGCTTTTGTGGTTAACTGAAAATAAAATTTAATGTGCCGATAATTTCAATATAAATTTCATTAAGTACTTATTAATTCCTTTGATAGTTAATCAAAACAATACTGTTTGATTATAATATAAGCGGATGATTTTACACATGAGTCTGATAAAATTAATAACTGTCAAGTAATTAAAACTTTTTTAATTATTCCCATAAGTGAGAAACATTAAGGAATGAAAATGAATTTAGTGATTTTAATTATTACACTATAAAAAATTATTTATATACAATAGTAGAAATTACAGGGTTAAATTTTGGCATCGTTTTTACGTTAGCGATAAGTATGTTAGCGAAGGGGGCAACATCATATATATTGTAGCATCGAATTTAATTTCAAAAGAATATTAATTATTTTCTCAATTAAAATAAACAAATTTTGTGAAAAGTGATTGATGATACGATAAAGATAATATTTGCGCAACTTCTTCGATCCAGCATTAAAATTAATTTACTTAAAATAATTTGTAGGATTTGAATCGCCAAAAATATTTAACAGTTACTTGAAAAATGATGAAAATGTACGTAAAAAACCTTATTTGTTTCACTTCAGATGCATATTGAGTAACAATTATGCTTATATTGAGATTATGATTAGACAGTAATTTTTGATAAATCCCCTATTGCTCAGTAATTTTATTCAGTAAACAATGCATTTTCCACGTGACTAATTCGCATAATCAAATTGTAAAATAAACATGGATGAGGTACCATAATAATTTTTTTAAATATTTCAAGGTTATTTTTTTTAGAAATTTTTTTTGATAAATAAAAAATTTTAAAACTAAGATAACAAAAAAATTACATAAAAGGACATTTTTAATTTAAAATGGATTCAGTCACTGAAATCAACCGAACTATACATAAAAAAAAAAAGATTTATTTTGGCTGTAAGGTGATTGAATATTATTGGCACATCACACCATATAACAAGTTTCTCTCTAAAAGTTCCTGCATTCCAAATTTAGAAAAATGTTTTCCTTATTTAGCAAATTATCGTTTACTAAAAATTTTATTCAATAAGTAATTTTTATCGTTTTTTTTAAGGGGGGGGGTTAAATTTCAGAGGAAATAAAAAAAAAACACTTTTCATTTTCTTCCTGCAAAGTGATTTTGATAAGAATTCGAAAAATTATTTTCTTGACACTTGTTTTAAAAGAAATTGAAGCAGAAGCGACACTTTTATGGATGGTGGTTACGGAGACTGTTTTTGACAAAACATCTGTTTTCTCATAAATCATATGGCTTTATTTAAGTAATTACGTAAACATGTATACTTGTCTGTTTAGAGGAAGAAATACCATCACTCGTTAATGGAAAAATCATTACATTAAAAAAAATCATTGAAAAAAAAATTTCCGATTTTTTCAAAAGGGAATTTATTATGAACAATAGATGATCTTATATTTATTATTAAATGGTGGGTTCATTATGGCACAGTAGAACATCACATATCAAAACTCAACCGTTTGATCAATAGAAGTTGAATGTCATGTTTCCTTTTTGTCTGTTAACGAAATATCTAGAGTGTTTTACGGGTTTCCTCCCTTGCAATACGTGAATACAACCATAATGTATAAACAGTTCCGTAAATGAATTCTATGCGATAAATATTAGAACATTTTATTATAAGTTAAGAATAATAGCAGTCATTTATTGTTTCCGATTTGGAGACTGAATTCAATAGCTCATAAATTTGATTTACACCTGGGTATAGATGTTTATATAGTAGTTCAGAATCTACTTTAAACTGTAAGTCTACGTCTAATTACCCCTCGTATGTAAAAAAAAAATTGATGGGGAAGTAAACCATTGGTTGTTATTGTGTACACTATGAGATGTCAAATTACTAAAAACTACCAAGTGAGTTCTAAAGTTTTAGAAAGTATTTATGGCAATACATGGAAAAAAAAATTCAATTTGGTTGCCAGGAAAAATGCAGTTACTAGAAGCATTTTTCAAAGGTTTTTTTTTTTTTTTGTATAATAGAAAATAAATTATTTTCATACACACAAGCAAAAAATTACTTAAAAATTAGATGATTTTGTTTAAAGTAACCATAAACCGACATTAAGGATACATGTAGTATCCTCTGTAGCTCATAATTTCTTCAATGATAAATGATAATTTGACTCATCTCACTTTTCAGCTGAAATGGCGCGTTTTCCCAGATTTTTGGCACACAAAGGAAAAATTCTCGAACTTCTTCGTGATTCGAAATGGAAAATTCTGTGATACAATTAATACACGTAAACAACTTATTCGTTCCAGCACTGTCTAATCCAGCTCAATTTCTGTAGCGTGCCCCAAGATTTTAATTCCGAGCTGCATGAGACGATCGGCGCTCACAACAATTAATGTCGGAAATTCTTTGCTGGGAGAACACCCCACTCCAACACCTGAGCCATGTTCCGTCTTATTAGGGTAGGTGAGGCTCATTAAATGAGAGTTGCTATGAGCCCCACGTCTTCAAATTGTTTAATCGTTCTCAGTACACCAGTTGGAAAGGACGGGGTGGACTAATTAAATGCCTAAAAGGGAGGGTACTTAGACGGCGGAATTCAAAAATCCTTCTCGACCTTCCTACAGGAGCTTGTTGCCAGTCCCTCAAAAGTAATAGGAAAATTGGAATTTTTATAATTACCAGTATCACGTATTTTGAATCTTTTAAGTTTTCATTATAAAATCAGCAGTAGTAAATTTTCTGTTTAAAAGGACACTTTTAAAAGCATTGATGAATGGACCTATCTATCTTCCGAAGAAATTAGGTAATGCTTTATTACATTTAAGGACGGAAAACAAATAAAATAATGATAAAGTCACGAGAGAAGGCTGAAAAGTGAAAGACGATTCTTTTGAGCGAAGGGAAGTCAATTCTTAAATTATCGTCTGTGCGCCATGACACAATGTCATGTTATTAGAATTTTATTCTCGTATTTATGATATAGTTCACGATTTCGTACGATCCTATTGAATGCAGAATTTTATATGAAGTAATAATGCATGTTTAGGTATGTTATCAAAAATAGGATAAGCACATTTCAAGAAAAATGGCTAAGAGATTAATTAATATTTGATGGGACTCTGAGAAAATTTATGGAACGCTAATTTAAAAAAAAGGACTTTATAAGTTTCTTTTAAGTCATTCTATGTCAAAATTTCATCATTTTTCCTAAATCAAATTTTCTAAGTTCATATTCTTGATTTATAGTATTACTATACTTTAAAAAATTAAATATTCAATGACAATACTTATCTGTAAATATATTTTGGCGAAGAAATTTTCATGCTTAAATTTTTCATCAAAACATTTGTTTAAAAACAGTATTATAAGAAAACCAAGTTATTAACGATAAAACCTAAATAAAAAAATATAGAAAAACTGTGTCATGAAAACAAATTAAATGTTCTTTTTGAACAAGTAATAATAAACAGCTTCAGTTTAAAGCAAAAAAACTACTGCCCAACATTTAAAAACAAGCTCATTTTCCAAACACAAATATTTTTAATAAATGTTTCAAAGCAAAACATTAGCTGACTGGAATGAAAAGTGTAGTTCAAAATTAAAAATATTGAAAAATCATTCTGAAGCCATTAATTCCGTAAAATATAAAAATCCTTATACTTAGGTTAAAAAACAATGTAGCCTTATCATCCAACATGTACAAATTCAGTCATCTAAAACAAGTAATATGAAAAGCTCCAAATGAAAATTCCTATATTAAAATTTGAATTTAAATAAAATTGAAATTTGGTAGAATAAAATTAAGTTTTATTTATAACAGGAGAACCAAAGGGAAAAAAAAGCTGTAGACACTTCTGTGATTAAATTTCAACTATAACTGTTAATATAGTATCCACAGAATTAAGGTTATAAGCAAAACAAAAATGAGATATTTCGGAACAAAAATAAGTTTAATGCATGATAGTTTGTACTAGTATTTTACGCTGTAAAGATGGAAATAATAACAAAAATTTAGTAAGTTGATTAATATAGGCTGTCGTGCAATTGAGAGCGATATTGGTCACCATATGAAGCGTCATATCACCTATATTCATTGCTTTGTCTATATAGTTTGATTTAAAAACAGGCGATCTAACTATACATAGTTAGCGCTATACAAGCGTCCCAGCAAGCTCTCATACTGCTAACGAGATTTATTAATCTGTGGTAGTCGAGTGGTTAGGGTATCTTCCTTCCGTCAGGAAAGGCTGGGTTCAATTTCCAGAGCCGCCAAAGACCCACCGAGTCCATTTGATATACGCTCTTGTTAAATCTGTGGAATCGAAAGAACTGTGGTCGTTCGTTGAGCAATTACCATGGGTGTTGTTGTTGCACCAGCATGCTTCCCTGTACCTAGCCCTGAATTGGGCTCTACCAGTTAAAAGTAGCCGGGAGGAGACTCCGTGATTTTTGAAGCAGACCCCAAACAGAAGACCCCCAATACTTGGCTTTCAATCCCCATCATTTCACTTGAAGGGCACCCAACCATGAGTGTAATGGTCTGGAGAAAATTTCCTCTCCCTCCCTCCAGATCAAAATCAAAATTGAAGAGTGGATCCTCTGGTGGCGTCATCTATCGGGGGAATGTTAGAGCAAAGTCGTACTTTCAGTTTGTGGTGCTCTGATTAAGCGGAAGAAACATCTTTCTGACTTAATTTCGTAGCCTTCGGCTAACGAGCTTGGCTTGAACAAGTGTCATAAGTAACAACAGCATTGATCAACGATTGAAGCAGTAATTTCAAATTCCTTTCTTTAAAAAGCGTCAGTTTTAATGACAGCAGTCTTGTAAAGAAATTGCAGACAGGTCGTTCTAGGGAATCTCACAAATCCTCTGCGGTATCAAGGTTGGGAGATCTCTCTGTGAAATCGCAGATGGTAAACATCTTCATTTTCTAAATATTGTTTGACTAATACAGCTTCACGTGTAACAGTCGTTACTGTAGACTAAAATGAATCGGTCTCTGCTTCCAGAAAAAGTCGTAGGTAGGTGTCCATATTACATCCCTATTATGTTTTACTGTAAAATACGAGCTCCATGAGTCAGGGATATGTCTGTGTTAGTCTGAGAGGTCCAAAGTTCTCGACTGGTGTGACGTGGATGTGAAGAGGAGGGTGCCAGTTCATATGTTACCTCATTACCCGACCATGGTTCAAAATTACGAGGCACAAGGTGATAGACCCGTATTCCAAATTCGTTTATTTTAAAGTACAGTCTGGAGCTCTCGCCTACACCACAAGGCATGTATGTCAAATAGGAGATACTGTGCGATTCAAACCTGTTCAAAAACTCAATGATCTTAATCAATACAAGGATGCAACCAAAGCGATCCATTTCCCTGATGTCAGCTTTTCCCAAGTACTTTGTGGTAGAAAACTTTTAGAAATAGTCTTACAGAGAGTGATGTTCACAACTACAAGATAGACGGATATTCCTGTAAAACTGCGCAGGTAGGACATAACAATGATCTCCTGGTGAAAAGGTCCCTCACAGCTATCCATCTACACAGTTTGTTTCGACATCATTATTGCAAACGCAACGCAAAAGCAAAATCCTGAAATCTAGTCATCTGTATTTATACTACGAGGTACATTTAAAACCATATAACAGTCCTCCGAAGGTATTGTTATTTTTGAGCTGCCTTGTCCTCAATTCTTAGTGATCATACCCTATGTCTGAAACTATTATCATAATCTGGAGACCATTATATGCGACACTTAGACCCAATAAGTAACTTCTGCTTGTGTATAACTATCTGTATTCTATCTTAACAACTGCTCTTCATTATAGTTTATTGTTTAAACGGTTCCATGTCTAATCCTTTTAAATGTTATCTGTGCGCCTGATTTTTCTTTTAAAAAATGCGAAATTCCACACATATATTTGATATAGTTTTAGTAAGTTTTCCACTTTTTTTTAATTTTTAATTCATCGTTCTCTTTTTAAAATATTTCTTCTCCTTTATATAGACTAAAGACTCATATATTTAAATGTTTTCATAAATTTACTGTCTAGCAATTATAGTGGTATTTTTATATTTATTTCAAATAATATGTGTTTGCTAATTTTAACTTTGGACGGTTACAGAAAATTCATGTGTGTGTGTGTACGTTTTACATAAGAAAATTATAAAAATATTGAAATTCAGTTATATTTTAATCCAAGTACATGTTTAAAGTTTAAAAAATGTGTGTAACTCTAAAATATTAAACTTATTTCCATTGTTCAATTTTTCAATTGAAGAATAATTTGGAAACATTAATGAAAATTTTTTGCTGATATTAATATAGTTATTTTATAATTGATTACATCATAATATATTTTAAAACAGCGTAACTTTTAAACAATATTATCAGTTAAAATAGATCAATTTAATTTATATTGATCTGCTACGAAATATATCTTAAATTTTTGTAGATGGAAATATTATTTACGATATTGTCTTCATATGAAAATTAAACAAAATTTATCAACAATCGCTAATAAGTAACAGAAATATATCAAAATAGAAGTATATAAAATAAAATGTATCATTTATTTTATACTTGACAAAAAAATTTCTATAATTTTTTTATTAGTATTTAATTAACATTTCTTGCCTAAAATTAAACATACGTATTCAATAGAAGAAATCATTTTTATAAAGATGTATTCGACATCATTTCCAGTAGTAAGGTACCAAACAGTTATATTAACCTTAGCTTTTAAAAAAACAAATAGTTTTTCTAAGAAGAAAATTTATCTGAAAACTTTTTGCCTTAGTGTTCTACAAAATGCTGAATCTTTAAAAGGTTGGATAAGTTATTAATGTTAGTGGTATCACTTAATGGAAATCTTTCTATATTTGATTCTTTTTGCATATTTTCTTTGATTGGATAATTTTATTTTTGAATTAGTTTGTATATGGTAGCATTCAAATTAAAGAAAATGTCTATTAAATGTAGATGGGGATTTTTTTCTTTCCATCACACTTAATACAAAGAATTTGAAAGATTTAAAGAATTCGCCGCAATATAAGAAATCTTTCAAAATTTGATTTCTAGTGAATTTAAAGATTTTCTTTACTATTATTTTGTATTTCCGTTCTTAAATATGGAGGTCTGTAGCATTAAAATCCGTATATATATATATATATATATATATATATATATATATATATATATATATATATATATATATATATATATATATATATATATATATATATATAGCTAACAATAAAACGAAAATGATTAATAAATAATTCAATATAAAATCTAGCACTGAATAAGGAAAATATGTTTCATTTGAATACGTAATTTCCACATCTGATAAATAATAATGAAATAAACTGAAAAACAGTAATGGATGAATACATCAAAATGACAAATTAATTTCTGAGTTTATTCAATTTGAAGTTAATATTAAAATATGATTCATTTTGGGAGGCACTCCTAACTTAACTCTATTCAGCAACAGTAATGAATGAAAATAAACAAACGGTTTGTTACAAAATTATGCTCTAACAACCCGAGCATTTCCTCTTTTGACTACAAATTATTCCTTTGAATAAGTTTCGTAAGCTTTCACTTCTAAAATGACACGTAACTCAGCCTTAAGAAAGAAAGAAAAAAAAAGCTCAATTTGGCGCCTCTTTTGCTAAACTACGTCATGCTATTTGCCAATTTTATCGGATATAATTATTTACTTTAGTTGTTTACTATTCGAAATTACAAGGTATTCTTTATGGATGTGGTTTTAGATGTAATAAGAGACCGTGGGTGTATTTAATAACATATTATATAATATAAATACATAATCATAAAGAATATTATATTCATATATTTATGCCGAGCAATATGTTATTAGAAATGTCGAGAGAACTTTTATATTTTAATTAACTTCTTAAATAATTTGTTTTGATTATTGCTCACCTGACATATTTTTCAAACAAGCATTAATTTAACAAAGGCATACAGTTTAAAAAATCCACATTAAGTAAATAATAACTTAATCGTAAATGGAATGTAAAGATTTAAATAAAAGTTAATATAGTGAATTATGTTTATGATACACTCGTGTCCATAAATTAACGATAATCCAAGTTCAGGGAAAGAAAGAGACAGAAGTGAAACAAATGCGATTTATTTGTAAAGTCTATTAAACAAAAGGTAAAGAGCAAAATAGATAACAGATGCTATATGTTTGACATCATTAATAAAAATTGCGATTTTTACTCCCTGGATCAAAATTTCAAAAAATAACCTATTTATAAAAACCAATGTCACATGGTTGGTATGATGGTTAATACATAGTGTGAGCCCCAGACGATGCAACACAGGCCGTACAACGCCTAGACATGGTGAGTATCAAATTATCATCTGATCTTGGGAAATATTACATCACTCATCATGCTCTCCGAAGTTCCGGTAGACATGTGGGAGGGGGTTGACGGGTTACAATTCGTCGGCTAAGCATGTCCCACACATGCTCTATTGGATTCAAAACCGGTGAGTGTGTAGACCAGTCCATACGGGTGATATCCTCCGATTGAAGGCATCCGTCTACAATGTTTACACGGTAAAGACGCGCGTTGTCATCCATAAACAAAAATTCTGCACCCATGGCGCTCCGAAACAAACGTACATGTTGTTCCAGAATGATATCCAAATAGATGTGGCATGTCTAGTTAACATTCAGGACATGCAGGTAAGTTCTGGAAACCAGAATAATTAATCCCCATATGAGCAATCTTGCGCAACCGTAACGGTGTTGTTCAATGGTGTTCTCTTGGTGGTAATGGGTACCTGGCCGTCTCCAAATGAAAGTCTGGCGAGAATCAAACTGAAAGCTAAACCTGGACTCGTCGGAAAACATCACACAAGGACACTGTTGTGGTGTCCACAATGCATGCTCACTACTCCAGGCTAACCGTAGGCGACAGTGAGTCGTGGTAAGTGGAACACATCTGATAGGCCTACCAGCATATAGACCAATGTGCCCTAAGCGTCTGTATACGGTGTGCCTTGAAACTGTCGTAACGGTAGCTGAAGTGAGCTGACGAGACAGGTCTGATGCTGTGCTCCATCTGTTTCTTTTGGCAGTAACTGCCAAATACTGGTCCTCATTTGGCGTTGTAACTCGGGGGCGACCTGAACTGTAACGTCTACTCACATTACCATCATCTTGGAACTGTTTCCAAAGCTTGGAGATGACACTCTGGGCGATTCCAAGTTCCTCGGATACTACCACATTCCAGACGGCCGATAATTGTACCACGTAAAACATCATCCAAATGCTTCCTTTGTGCCATAACTATGCGGTTATTGCACTGAAAGACTTTTAAAGCGCTCGTGAACAATTTTACTTCTCTGCAACCATTCCTTATATACCCCCCTCTTACAATCTCGTAATTGTGACGTACTATCGGCGCCATCTGGTGGTTTCTTGTGATTTGCATATTATTCTTCAAGACGTGTGTGGTAATTCTACATGTGAAATTTTTATTTTAGAGTTCAATTTCTGCGTGATTCTGAATTATCCTTAATTTATGGACAGGAGTGTATATAAAAGCTTTTGTGTCGAAAGCTTTTGAGCAAGTTTTTATTTTGTGTAAGAGCACACATTTCTTGAAACACACACAATGACATACACTGAAATATATATAAAAACTTTTTTATTACTTAAAATACATAAAGAACAAAGGCATGGAAATCTTCAAGAAGGATTGTGAGACTTGGTGACATGGACTAGAAGCCCATATATTTATATGTATATATGTACCGCACTGCATGATTTTTTCCCCCGAAAAAACTTGTGCGTCCTAAAAAACTGTATTTGTACTATGATGAATTCTCACACAAATTTCAAACATGTGCTCGCAATACTCGTGTTTAGTAACTTAGTGCTTCCGTTCCAGCGACAGAGGTACGGTTAAGGACTAAATTTGAACTTTGTTGTACTATAGTCATCACACATCCAAGTCGTATCGGATCTCGCCCCTAATTATTACAGATGGTTTTAAAGTTATATTCTTATAAACTGCACACTGATAATGGATAATGAAGAGTATTTTCCATGAGTCTATGGCCCATTCACAAAAGCGGCGAAGGCACTCTACCTTTAATAAGCCTTATTGAACCCGCATGGGAATAACAGAAATGAAAGAGCCCCTGAATGTTCTGATCGAACAGAATTTATTGAGGTATCGTTAGTTTTTGAGGTTATAGATTTCCTGTTTGGTTCTTAAAGAGACGGATGAGACATACCCGCAGCAAATATATGCTTTGATTCGATTTTTTTTCCCCGCGTCGTTTCGTAAAATAAATATTAGAGCACACACGTAGCGTTTAAGTACAAAGAAAAGGAAGTAATCTTTTACTCCAAACCAAACCAGTAACTGAGTATTTTGATAAGTGATCAATGATATAACCATAAGTGATACTGAAAATGTATTTCGTTAACCTCACTCATTCATCAAAAGAAACTAGACTAACGGTTTGATTTAAATAATCGCCTTGGTGATAAGTATTATAGCAATGCATATACGATCCAGCACGAGAGACTGCATATCAAAACAACTGGATGATTTAGATACTCTCAGTTTTGTAACATTTTCGAAAATTTGGAAATCACAACTCAATAATAACAATTGCGGTTACAGTTGTTGCAATATATTTATATAAGATTTTCAGTTAGCAAATGATATCATAAACTGTACTGATATCATTTTAGATATCTACAAGAGTTAAGACAATCACTATAGTTTTAAGCCACATTAAGGATACTAAAAATCACAATACCCATTAACAATCAAATTAAGTGAACCTAGTATCTGTGATATGCGTAATTATGATGACGTCACAAGTGACGTGAATTGATCACTTATACATTATACTCAGACGAGGAAAATAAGAAATAATTGAAATAACGAAATAATTATGCCTCAAAGCAAAAAAGCGCTTTCAAAAACTTGATATTTGAAAATAATTTTTGTATAATTACTTTTAGTATCAAACATATTATTAGATCAATAGAATATATAACTTGAAACTACGTTGCTCTTTTGAAATAATAAAAGTGAATTATAACTCAAAATTCCTGGTATTATAAAAGAGGTATATCTTGAGCTGATATATTTAGCAGCTTAAAGAAATGCTGAGTCTAAAAATGCATAGATATAATGTTTCACATTTTCTCTCATATATTATTAAATATAGCATACCAATTTTTAAAGCACAATACACAATTTGTTACAATGATGATTGCATGGGTTACGTAACGGTGCAATATAACAAATAACTTTTTTTTTCGCAACAAATGATAGAGAAATACTTTGAAAATGTAACTAATCAATTGATAAGAAATATACCAAGTTCCTAACACTCGTACGAATTTGTAATTCTCAGATAAAAATACATAACAATTCATACTTTCACATGTTGATTGGAAAATATACTAAGAATAAACAAGGCCTATACTAAAAATTTTGACAACATTAAAAAGCTACACACAAATGTAAAAAGTACACTTTCAAACAAAATGAAACATTTCTTATGAAGTAATTTCAATATTTACAGAACACATTTTCTTAAATGATTCAATTTTTTAGAAAAATTTAAATTAATTCAGTCTTTCGGAAATATTGAAGTTCATAAATATATATATTTATATGTATATATATCTACAAAATCGTATTCAAAGCTGAAGTAGGTTGAACTCTTGTTGCATAGATTTTTTTTTTGTTCTGAACTTTGCACTATGCTAGTTAATAAGATTCGGGCTAGTTTTATAATACTAGGCACCTTAAAAAGATGCAATATTATAATTTTTTTAATCGATACAAGTCTCTTTAAAAATTAAATCGATAGTTAATTTCAGCTTCACGTAATTTCTTTCCCACAATTGAGCTTATGTATAGAAAAAATATAGTTCCTAGCACTCACTTTGAATAGTTCTTTTCTTCTTAAGAAAAATAAAAGCAATGGCATGTCGCTCAACAAAACAAATGAAACAATTAGAGCCCAAAATGTTCCTTTAAAATATAAAACAAAGCACAGTACATACGCTACAAATGAGAGATGGGGGTCGAGATCAAGCAAATACTGAGTACTCTCTGAGGGGTGAAAATAATGAGTAAAAAATATCAGAGATGCACGCTAGTTGGGTCCTTTCCCCTTCAGACTGATGGGATGCTCGCCAGTCCCAATCCCAGGCATGGAGGCGTAACTTCTGATCTGCCTCAGGGATATCAACTGGTTCGGGAATGAGGGCACTGATTTCACTTCAGATGAATGAGAGCTTTTGAAATTGATCGAGTCCCCGTAAGGGAAATATGTCCTGCCGCTAGATGCCCCGGAAATGTTGAGTTGATTTCCACCCGACGAGATCGGCAGAAGTCCCGTCTGGATGGGAGTGAAGGCCGACGAGGACTTGACACCGTTGTTGTTGGCTATCGTCATCGTGGGCTGAGAGTCGTAGAGGAGTCCTTGACTAGAGGACATGAGGTCGTTGTGGTGGTCGCGCTCACAACTCTGGTTGTTGTTGTTCATTCGGTTCTCTTGCTCACTGTCGACCTGCTGCCCCATTCTGGAAGGGTCCATCAAGTGAGACTGTAAGCTCGTATCCATGCCGCCGCCACCCCGTCTCTGAGAGGAAGCCACTACAGCTGCCATGGCCGCTACGGAAGAATTGGGACCACCCGGCTCGTCGCCTAGGTTCGTCACGTTCTCGACTACCTTGGCGTTTATGGCTTTCTGCCACAGCACGTCCGGCTGGAAGTGCTGGACTGAAGCCATGGCCGGACCCAGCACCAGGGAATTCATCATGCTGCCATGTTTGTCCATGCGATCCGCGTGCTTCTGCATGTGTTTGGCAAGGTAGGTCTCCTGCGTGTAGGACTTGCCGCAAAATTGGCAGATGTGTGTCTTGAGGTGCTTGGATTCCTTGTGCTTCGGTATGTGCTCTAGGAGGGCGGCTTCCTCGGTGAAGCACTTGTAGCAGCTGTTGCACTTGTAGGGCTTGTCGGTCTGGTGGCAGCGCGAGTGGGACTGCAGGTTGGAGAGCTGCGAAAAGGCCTTGTTGCAGTTGGGATAGCGGCACTTGTAGGGCTTGTCTCCCGTGTGCGTCCGGATGTGCTGCTGCAGGTGGGAGAGTTGGGTGAACTTCCGGTGGCAGATCTCGCAGCGGTAAGGCTTGATGCCCAGGTGGATGCGAGTGTGCTGAGACAGGTACGAGGAGTTGGCGAATGTCTTGGAGCATTGGGAGCACTTGTAAGGTTTGGCATTGCGCATGTGAATCTGAGTGTGTAGCTGCAGGTCTGCCTTGGACCCAAATATCTGCAAAAATATAGAGCAGACGAAAAAAAATGAGTTATTTCAGAATAGTTCCGGTAAATTATTATTTATATGTTATTTTATTGCCGATTTTTACCGGCCTGCCACACCAGGCCATAAAAATTTTAAATAGAAAAATTCTTTGTAAAAGAAAATAAACGCGTGTTCAAGGCAGGATTTTCATCTGCAGCTAAACACTCGAGAAACTTACATATGTATATAAGCAAAGGCATGGTGTGGCTATTACAAAGAATTTTTGCGACGCTAGCGGATTGGAGACAAAGAGTTAATTATCCAATCCACTAGCGTTAGGAGGAAAAATATAAATACAACTCAAATACTTCATACATTTTACATATAATATTATAAAACAGATAATACACAAAAACACAAACATGCATTAAAAACGATTAACATAATAGCCTTTAAATACAGAAAATAAGCAATAAAACATCATGCATCATACAGATTATATATATATATATACACACAATACTTAATCACTTTTCATCATATTGTGATTTCTTAGAACAATTATTAAAACTTTTCATGGAAGCTGTAATAATTTATCACATATTTGCTTTTCATATTCCTCCGATTTAAAAATAAGTTTATAATTTATTTAAGTTATAAGAAACACGATAATATATACATAAATCAATAAAGATTAAAAATGTAAGCACATTTGAACTCGAATTATTCGCTCAAATATAAACGGCTTCTGATAAAACTTTTCAATTTGCTACTATAAATAGTGTAGAAAAGTAAAGGCTAGAAAATGTCTAATATTACGTTAAATTTCTTGCTGTACAAGCAGAATTATAATCAACTATTGAAAAACGTGCAAGGTTTATTTACATGTTATTTTTAATAAAATCTGATATCTAAAATCGAAATGAAGTGAGTCTATGCTTTAAATTGTTGCTGTGTTTGAAATTTCACAAAGTTCTAAGATGAACCATTTAAATCATAATAAAAACAGCCATTACAGGCCAAAATGTTCTATAAAAATGCAGATTGACAAATAGAAAAATGAATGCATAGAAACAATGCATAAACAAATCAATGTAGTTAATATTAGAGCACAACTTTTCAATCTTGAATGCATCCCATAATTTCCAATTTAAGAATTATTTTTTATATTGATCGTTCTTAAAAGAAATGTCGATAGAGAACTATAAAACATTAATAAAACTGGAACAACTAAATCAATGAATTTTTATATTCTTTCAAACGTGTGACCACAATCGCATTTAATATTTCCTTATTGTCTGAATTTCTCATAAATAAAATGTTATGTCATGTAAGGGAATGCAAAAGTAAAAAAAAACAAAAGAAACACAATGATACTTTTAATCATCTTACTTAAAACTGAAGAAGAAAAAAACTTGGAGGAAAAAATGTTTTATTGCACACTATATTTCTTTTCCTCCTTTTATCTCAACCCTTTTAGTACTAGAAAATGTCTTCCACGCATCCCAAGACGTTCAAATCGTTCGATGGCATAAATTTACGATTTCTTTTCCCTTTATGTCCGAATGACGCGATTCGAAGTTTTATTGATCGAGACATTTTTAACCCTTTCGCTACAATAGAATCTCCGTGACGCAAACACGCCTTCCAATACGATGTGCATTGCCTATCACCTGTGCTTTTCATTGTCTCCAACAGGGTTGCCTCTGACTTCCTAGTGAAAAAAATAAAAATCTTAAGTTCGTAAAAAGAAAAATAATAAAAGGCGAATCGTAAATCTAAAAAAGCATTCGAATGATTCGATTCCGTACCGATCGTCGATCAAGCGAAGAGATTTTGCAATAAAAAACAGAAAAGACTAAGGCCCAACTAGACGATATAGTGTCAAGGCTGTCAGGAAACTAAAAAATGAAGCTCAAAAATTTAAATAAATATATATAAATATATATATATATATATATATATATATATATATATATATATATATATATATATATATATATATATATATAGATATTTATGATTCAAGTTTTTTAATATTATTAAATATAAAAAACCATGGGCAGTGAAATAATTCTATCTCAAATTATTAAGATGCAATTTTAACGATATCGAACATATAATAGATAAAACCATTTGGGATGAAGACATCAGTGTTTGAACAAAATTAGTTTTTCTCTTAAATAAAAAATAAATATTTTTTTGGCTAATAGACTATAATTTGAGTTAATTTTTGTAAAACTTCGATATAATTTCATGAACATTTTGGTAGATCCCCATAAAAATATTTTCCTTTGTTATTACGATTAAAATTGTTTTACATAGATATGTTACTAATCTAAAATAATTCAACTAACATTTGATAAGTAATCATTTACAGTAACAACATAATACTTTAATTGCATTTAATACGCGAATACCAAGATAAATAGGATAAATTTTTATTTCTGGAACTGAGCACTCATGCTTACATCAAATTTATATGCTTATTTTTAAAAAAAATCAAACGCAAATGCCTAAAATTTCATTATAATTTTTAAATTATTATTATTTTTTTAAATATGCGACAATTAATATTCGAAGCGAAATATAGTAATGTAAAATTGCAATCATCAAAAAAAATATCGAAGCACTGAAACATGCTACATATTATATAATAACAATTGTAAAATTTATAATTATTTACAAAAATTTTCTTACATTATATAAGCCTATAAATGCGTTTTAAAAATTGTTAATTTTTATTATAATAAGATAACAGTGACAAATTAAAAGTAAACAAAAAATTAGAATTAATAATTCTACAATGGAAATAAATGTAACGCCTTTAAACTTTAAAAAGGAAAGATTGGATTATGTAAACGAAGTAAATAATTGAAACTTCCTTCAAAAATGAATTCAAATGATTATTGATTAAGCGAAACACTGAATAAACATATAACTCTTTATTCAATTTTATTATTAAATCTACAGTAGCACATATCATTACTGAAATAAAATAAAACGTCTCATTTCTTCAATTCAAGCTATTTCGATGAAAACAACTTTATCTTAAAATTTGTAAGAAAAATGCTCTCGGCAATTAAAAATAAAACCACACCTTGGAAATTCCACCTCGAATAGAGTGAATATGGCATCCAATTGTGACAAGGAGCCGAGAAATAAACAAAAGATCGTTTTCCCTTTATTTAAAACACAAAAATTCAAGGGAAGCATTCATTATTTATTCAGAAAATGACTAATTGAAAATCGTCTGAGTTAAAACTGAAAATAAAGCGATCATACCATCCATTATTGATGACGATAGTAATTACCTACTGACAACTGGGAGTACCTTTAGAGACGGAAGCCAGCCAGAGAGAATTTTATTAACACTTTTTATCGCCCGCCATATTTGCGATTCTACTGTTGCCAAGCGCGTGGAAAATGGCGCTGTTGAAATTAAATTCGAAAAATACTCTCGGCGGTAGAAGATCGTTTTGAATGAAAAATCTTATATTTGCTCGGTAAAGACGTCGAGAGTAAGTCAAAGAATATTTAGAGTAGGAAGGAATTCCTGTTTACTTTGTCAACAGAAATCTTGTTTGCCTACTCTTTTGCATTGCTCCTGGATAATATGAATTGTTTGTTCAGTGCCGAATATATGAACCGCATTCGTAGAAAAAGAACTCGTGTTTCGAACGCAGCTTTTTCACTTTCAATTCCAACCGCAGACAGTGGTGGAAATGGATCGCCTTTATTTTTTATTCTAAAATTATTCAGTTCAAATTCATGTTATAAATAAATGAGAAATGAATTTCTAATAGAACTTTCACATTTAATTTTCCTTAAAAAAAGAAAAAAAAAAGGTATACAATTTTTTTTTTGTCTGGATAATAGCTCTGAGAAATAATTAACATATGTAAAAAAATAGCTTAAAATTAACGTGTTTTTAATATAATAATTAAAATATTATTAATTTTAATCATTTTAGTTAATATAATCGTATAAATCTGAAAATATAGGAAAATATGCAGATTAAAACGAGACTTTTATACTATCATTTGCTTTCACTTCATGTTCTTTTAGTTATGTCGCTTTAGAATTCAAAATGTTCCCAACAATTATTTTATAAATTAAATATTCTACGATTAAATAACGATTACAACATGCATAAAAAATAACATATAGGCGCAACTATTATCTTTTAATGTAATTTCTTAACTGTTATAAAAAAGTGATATTAGTGTACTAAGAATAACTGCCGACCAACTTGTCTAGTGGTCAGCGTGCCTGACTGCGGATAAGGAGGTCCTGGGTTCGAATCCCGGTTCGGGCATGGATGTACTTTCTCTCTCTATCTATCCTGTCTTTGCCCTTTCCTTGTATGAATGAGGTGTGAATGGTTGCCTACCCTATAAACGGGTTCCTATGGCATGTGTGTAGAGCAAAGTCATACTTTCACCTACATGGTGCTTTGATTAAAACGAAAGACGCTCCCAATCGACTTAATTCGCATAGCATAGCGAGCTTTGCTTGTCCAAGTATCATTAGTAAACAACAACAAGAGTAATTCAAAATCATAAAATTTACAGACATAGTTTATCTATTACGATTACCATTTAATGTTTCTTTCAAATGCAAAAAGAAAAAAAATAAATAAATATGATTCTTGTTTGTTTGGGTGAGATACTATGATTAGACCATTTTATAAGTCGAAAATTTATATTAAAATATATGAAAAATAGTGATTATAAACATACACGTTCTTTATTAATTATTATAATGCTAAAATGTTATGATATTTATAAAAAAAAACAGCATATGAATATATTTGATTTACGAAAAAATAGTGCAGATTATAAAGCCATTAAACGCCGTTTTTTTTAATGTCTTAAGAATGTATTAAATCTCTGCTTAATACATGTTTATTATTCACTTAAAACATGATTATTGTTGATTTCAATGTATATACTTAAACTTACTTTGCAATATTTATCGTTTTATAAGTTTCCTACTATTCTTGTGTATTTTAAAAACATGAATTAAAGCAAATCTAATATACTGATGAATTAAAAATTTCTTATAAAAGAGAGAGTTTTATATAAGTAGGAAAATTAGTTTGATGGGTAGAAAAATTACATTAAAACTAATTTCGCACATTGTTGCAAATTGTGACGAGACATTTATTCTAACCGTACTAGATTTAACCAAGCGACGGCACGTTCCTGGCAAATATACACATGAATTGATTTCAATTCTCAATTGATATATTTTACTCAATGTGTGAGAAACATCAGATTACGGTATTTTATGCTTGACTTACTCATCTTCTGAAAAGGAACAAAGCCATCGATGCTTTCAAAATATTCCTTAGAATTTACGTTTCTCGAGACAAACAGAATTGGCTGATGAGACCAACGGTTTAAAGTCAATGAAAATTTACTTAATTGTTGAAGATTAGTTAGAATGAATTCGTAACAGCTTTAGTTAAATTAACGGAAATAAAACAGTCTATTTATAAGTTTACAATGCTTTAGAATTTTACAATTCGCTATTTTAAATTTTGCAACACTGGTGATTTTAATCTATGATTCTAACTCAGTCCTGTTGTATAGAAAAAAAAGCAAGAAACTAATTTTGAAAATAAACTAGATAATAGGATAACTAATTTTTAATTGAATTATAATATGAAGAGTTTAACAATAAATAACTCATTTTTTTATCGATACAAGAGGATTCGTATGCTTATGTTTATAGAAACTTATGATTAAAACTCAAATTAAAAAAAAATAATTAAAAATAAGGAAGTTTTTCTTCATCTTAAAAGGATGCAGTTACAAAAGATAAATTTAATTACTTTTGTGTTACTTAGCAATATGGTATCTTTGAATTTTTCAAAATCTCCTATTTTCAATTTAATATATCAATTCAAATGCTGTTTAAAACTGTAAATTTTTCTCCTTCCAAAATGTAGAATAACTTAATCTGAAGAATTAATCTCAATTATAAAAGTAAGAATAAAAATCAAAATAAATAACAAACTAATAACATAAGATAAAAAATTGATATCCTAATCTTAATTAACGGTTTAAGTATTTTTTAATCATATTCTTAAGGAATTATCACGTGAAGAATTATCATGGGTGATGAAATCAATCGTATACAAAATTCACTAGTAAACTGACAAATTCAAACAAGTATAGATTAAACAAGAAAAGACCGAAATAATCGAAACTTGTTATTTTACAATCGATACTTATAAAAGGGAAAGAAAGGGAAGATATACTTCCCATCATCGATTTAACGATTGGAAAAAATATCATCAATTAGTTCAAGGAAAGCATTGGATCTTTTCTAGTCTTTCTTTAGAATAGATTCCAGATTTTTCGTGGATAGTGGATTTGGAAATTATATGTGAACTGGAAATGGAAAACATGCTTAAAAATGTACATTTCTAATAATTTCAGTGAACATTTATTTGTACAACCTAAATCTCTTTCAATGAAAACAAATTCTGCCCCAAACTGAGAAAGTTCTGATAACACACAATGTGGTAGACTGAAAGATTTTTTCTTACAGAAAAATGTTAAATATTTGGCGATGAAACATTATTTAAATATATTTGTGACTGGTAGAAGATTTATAGTGCGAAGAAAGTTGAATAAGGAATTCTTGAAGAAAAAATGTAACATCATATGTGAAACATGCTGAAAAATGGAATAAAATTGCTGAAATTAATGTTTCACGTTCCATAAAAGTACTATGGGCCAAAAGGAATACTTAATTATTCCGGGGGAAAATCTTAAGGAATCCCCTAAGAGAATCCTTAATTCACTGAATTTTAGAACGATAACGCACATGTGAAAAATAATGGAAAAAGAAAACCAAATGTATATAATAAGGCAATAAAAACTTAAGTTTAGGGCGCGGCTAGAACATAAAATTAAAGCAATTAGATGATATATTTTTCATGGTATTAATTTAACATCTATTTTAGCACTAGGTCGAAAGTTATATATTCTATAATAATCGTGGTCACATATTAGGTGGTTCCAGTTAACCTGCAGTACCTACTTTTGACAAGGAAGGCTGAATCGTGATTTTTTTCTTTTTAATTATCATGTAGTCTATGTATACTACTACTAAGTAATAGCATTACATATTCAAAACTAACACGCACTATTTTGGATTTACTTTTAAATTCTGCCTTCAGATTATAAGTGATAACAAAATCTTCAAAAATCTATATAATATTTACACTTGAATAGCGTCGGAACTGCCACACAATTCAATCCACCTAAAAATTATGGATTCGACACTTGTCTCATTTATTCTGAACGCTTTATTTTTCATTCCCTTCTTCGCATATCTAATAATAATGAGGTTGAACTTTGACCTTTTAGAAGTGAGAAAGCAACCATTCATTTCAGCCTCCGAAACTGGACTTGACACTAATTGCTACCACCTTACACACTTTTTATCATATCCTTTGCGCGCATTGAACATACGAACAGAAAGCTTAATTTGGAGTTAAATGGAATTGGGAATAGTGTCATATGACAATTACAAACTTTAAACTCCAGGAATAACAGAACAGCATTCAAAAGAATGTAAAATTTCTTTAATACTAAAATATTTAGTCGTTGAAGGATATCTGATCTAAAAATTAGCGAGAATTCCAAAAAAAAGTTCCCAAATGAAAAGCTGTATCCATTTATAGCTATGAGGAAAGAAAACGTGCTTGACAACAAGTGAGCATGATTGCAAATAAGTTGTTTGAGACAAGAAAAAATTAAATGTATTACATTTACCTGCGGGCACATTTTACACTGGTATTTCCTTCCAGTGTTACCATTGGCACTGGGGTTCATATCATTGGGGTTCTGGTGCTGGGGCGACATCTTGGTGGGCATGGGGCCCATGGGCACAGTGTCCTGGGGAGGTCCCATCTGTGGCAGCATGCTCTTTTTGGGCACCTGCAGGGGTGGCATCTGCCCACTGTGGTTGTTAACTCGGCTGTTAGCGTTGTTGTTATTGTTAGCATTGGCAGGGTTGGCGTTATTGGCGTTTCCATGGTTTCCGAAGAGGTTTGGAATTTGGGAGGAATCCACATTTCCTTGCAGATTCTCCTCAATATTTCGGGAGTCTGAAACAAGAGAAACATCGCTGTTTTAAACATGATGCAATAAATGTAATTTAACAAGTCTATCAAAAGACTTATTATATTTCCAAGATTACGCTCTTCAGAACAACAAATATTGATTGATTGATTGATTGATTGATATGGAAGAAATACCATATGGAACGATAAGTGCTTTAAATTTATAAAATATTTAGCTATTATGAAAAATAAATCAAATATTAGTTTAATAGTAACAAGCTGTCGAATATCGTAAAAAATATATGTGTGTGAATTTTAATATAAGTTACATTATTTAAAGCATACATTGCATTTTATTACCGACTACACGTATAAACAATATTCTTCCCAATTTATAAGTAACATATAAATATGATGAACTAATTTATTGCCAGTATCCGACAGAAAAATTGTATAGCAAAAGAAACAGCGTAAATATGAAAACAAAGCTCATATTTACAGGTATAAAAAGTGAAATATTTTTGCAAAAAATTTGGGCGAAATTAATTTTAAAATCATAATTGTCTATAAAATTGAGTTCAACATAATAAAGAAAAAATAAATCTAAAACCATCATTTATATTAATTTTTTATCATTAAATATATTTAGTATCGCTTTCTTATGAGCAAAATAACAGCGTTTAATGTGTTTACAATGTACTAAAGAAGCACAATATTCTATCGGTCAAAGATTAAAAATCGCAGATATATAATTATACTGTGCACTTCCTAATTATATTTGTTTAGTTAAAGTAAAAAAAAATGTTCAAAAAAATTCCAAGTTTGAATGGTCCATCAACTGAATTGGTTCTCACTAATATCGAAAAAGAGAATTATGAATGAAAATATAATTTATTATAATTGCAAGCTAAAGTAAAATGTGATGTTTTTTTCTCTGATGCCGGTATAGCTCTCGATTTCATCACCATAATAAAAAAACTTCGCGGCTGAGGTTCTTAAAGCATGGCAAGAGCTTTTGTTCCAGTTGGCAGCTGGGTTGGAAGTATTTTTAGTGAACTTAAATGAGTTTAAAAAAATGAATTCACTTCTTTTAAAATAGGTTGTTGTTGAAAAGAGTGAAAAATCTCTACACAGGTATTTATAAAATGCTACGCGATATTTTTAGATTGATGTTATTTTGCAGGGATTCGGAAAACAATTAATTTTAAAGTAAAAATCCGAATTTTAAATTAAATTTTAACGTTTAGATATAAATGCTGATTATTGTGCATAAAAATCTTGGTAAATCTCCATTTAAGCATTCTTTATATCAAATTTTAAAAAAAATCCGAATCTCATAAGTTTTAGTAAATTATGACTCCATCCTTATTTCATTGAAAAATAACAGGTAGTAGAAAAAGTAACGGGTATTATAAACATTTTCTAGTCTGTTAACAATGCTAAGTAAGTGATACTACATTAAAGTTTTTTCAAGTAAACAAATACTTTTTTTTTCCTGAATCGTATTAAGGTTTTGAAAGAATGATATTGTAACATTCGACGATGTAATTTATCTCAAAACACATCTAATCATTATTACTATTCTTTCTTCACATGTTTACATTTTAAATAGAATATAAAAAAATTATATAATACATCGCTCGCGGATGATTGTTAAGTTCTGAAGTCACCTTAAAGTATAAACTCCAGGTGTGTTAGCCTTGTTATACGAGAAATAGCCGTAAAATAAGATAGACACAAATATACGATGTTAGTGTAATACAAACTCATACAGACTATCTTTCCTCATACAGACTATCATTCTAATATTCATCAACATCGAACTAACTTCATATCATCAACAAATTGTTGCTCAATAAACAATATCAATTTGAAATTCTCTCTTTGATAGGGGCATATCATTTTAAGTGCTGTTAATGACGTATTCTTTGCAAAATAATTAGAAGTGACAAGTTTCATAAACGAAAAGTTCTTGGATATACATCAGTAAAATTTTTTATATTATAAGATAATCTAAAACTTACTTAAGCAAGTTACAAGAAAAATTAATATGAAAAAAAGAGTTAACTAAATATTTGTTTATTTTACTCTCATTTGTATTTTAAATGAACTTAATTCAATTATATATTAGATTTCCAATATAAATAAACTATATGTATAACCAAAATAAAAGTTAAAATTATATTTAATGATTACCAGATTTTGTAATAGTTACCGATATTTTTTTGTAAAATAATTAATTTAAATGAATTCGCAAAAAAATGCAATTAATTAGTGATTAAATAATTCTAAATTTTGATTATTTCACTATGTGTATTCATATTTATTTTACTTTAGAAAATTCTGGAATGTACATTAGTTATCAAAATTTATAAAAAAAATTACATAAATGCATATAGACTCAATTTATCTCCCCATAAACTTATAATTTTCACAGAAACAAAATACAGATTAAAATACTTAATTACATCTATTTTACTGTAAACCTCTACAATTAATCTTAATTTACAAGTAAAATAATAATAATAATTAAGATGACGAAACGAATGTTCGTTTTTTTACGCAACATTGAAAGGAAAACAATAAAAGATCTATAGATAAGACACAGTGAAAACGATTAATTCGGAAGAAAACATTTCGAGAAAAGGGCAGACGATAAGTAATTCTCGCTCAATTTAACAAAGCAATTATTCAGCAGTAAGTGAAATTTCTTCTTCGGAAACATACATAACATTAAATATCAGGCATACCTTATGTTGCAGAATTTAATGACAGAAATCAATTATACAAGAAAGGATAAACATAGTGGAATAAAAAAAATAAATAAGGCCCACTCACCACCCTCGCATATATATATACCTTTCATTATTTAGGCTCAAAGCGATACGAATTGTGGGAGTCATTAAATTCCCATAAATCAGTTCGGTATCAAAAAAATTTTCGTAGGGGAAATTAATAACCGATTTCGAGGTAGTGCGAGCTTTTTCGATTTTTCACTTAGTCAAAACCATCACGCAGAAATGCGTATTTCATAGCTTTGTTATTTAAAAGAACGAAATAAGTCAATACGGCGTAAAGAGAATTTTTAATTGTAGCTGGTAGAATGCGATTGTGTAATTACTATGAAGAATATTTTTTTTAATATAGAGAAAAGGAAAATGGTAGAACAAATAATTTTGACTTAATATTTTATATGAAGCGTATGTTTCAGTGTTAAATGGATTGAAATTGATACTATAATGCCATTTTTTAAAAAGTAAAAAATAAAGTAGCGATAATTATTTCAACTTGTACATTTCCATGAAAAAGCTAACAGAATAAGGCATATGTGAAGCTTACAATACAATTTAGAAATGTTTCAAGGGTCATGTGATTTAACTTTTTGACTGATTTTTCTTTTAGTAGCACACAAATGGCAACACTCTTTCCAAAATTTCTGCAAAATAAAACGCGCAATGAAAATTGGAAATGGTGTTCTAAATTTTTGACGAATATTGTGAAAAAACTCAATCCTTCTCAATGTGAGCTATAAGCCTACGAGCATAAAGTTCCAAAACTATTTTTGTCATATTATTAGAAAAAATAATAAAAAACGCGCATTAAGATCACTATATTCAACGTTACCAACATTGTATAGTTCTATTAACAATCTATTCCATAATCAATTGACATACATATTTTAGTTTACTCATATATGCATAAATACGCAGAGAATGGCAAATCCTAATGTTGCATATCACGAAATCTATGGGACACAAAAATAAACTTCAAACAATAAACGGAAATTTAAAGATTGTAATAAAATAATTCAGCCTTTCATCCCTTCAGTGGGTCGATTAACTGAGTACCAAGCATGCTTGGGAACTAAACACTGGGGATCTTACGTTAAGCTAACCGTCTAACTGGGGCATATGCTTCGCAACCCAGGGCCCTCGGTCATGAAAACAGTTATGGGCACTGTAGGCCTTGGCTCACATGGGCTGTCGTGCCATGGAGTTTTTAGTTTAATAAAATAATTATATTCTTTAAATTTAAAAATAAATCGCACAATATTCTGTCAAATCAATAACCAAAATATGTTAATTTCCGAACTTTTTATGTTAGTTTTGAAAACATTCATCTTGAACAACATTTTGAAAACACTTTACTGATGTCATTAGTTAATGGGTTTCCCCATACACATATCGAATGGTTTACCTTTTTTAAAATTTCTCTGCATTAAGAATTTGCCTTAAATGCGACATTTTGTGGTATAAATCAGAACTATCATATATTTGTTTGGGAAAATTAATATATATATATATATATATATATATATATATATATATATATATATATATATATATATATATATATATATATATAGCTAATCTCAATATATTATTTTGTTAATTTTAAATGTGAAATTTTGTGTGGTATTCACACACACACATTTAAAACATTTTCTATCTCTCTCTGAAGAATTTGCTTTACATGTGAAATTTTGTGGTATTCACACAAATATTTCTCAAAAATGTTTTGTCTCTTTTTGAAGAATTTATATTAAAGGTGAAATTTTGTGGTATTCACACACACATTAAAACAATTTCTATCTCTTTCTGAAGAATCTGCTTTAAATGTGAAATTTTGTGGTATTCACACATATATATTTAAAAAAATTTCTATCTCTCCCTAAATAATATGTTTAACATTCTTTAGATTTAATATTTTACATGTAAATAAATGTAAAGTTTTGTGTCATAAATTAGAACTATCATATATATTTTGGGGGAAATTAAAAAAATACAACTAATCAATATATACATATATATCTACAGACAAATTAATTTATTAATAATTAATATAGATTTTACAAGTGAAAAATTAAAAGATGTCAATATTTGAGTTCTTTCCCATTTGCGAACTTTGTCATTAATAAAATGTAGTCTTATAATTTAAAATGATTCATAAACTACATAACTTCATTGCTTAATAACCAAATATTAAATTTTAAAAGAAGTTTTTAAAGATTTTTATTTTATTTATTTATTTATCATTTTTTTTAATAAAATCAGTTTTGCTGAGAGAAAGCTTGATATACTTCGTGACAGAATTCAAATACTAAACGTGTCCAGTACATAAAAATGACTTTAAAATCATTATTCCCTAAAATTTTAAATTCAGATGTTATGTGTGCAAAAGAAATTTATTATTTAAATAACTTCAAGATTAGTACAATTTCTTCCACCAGCTGTCGCAAATTGAAGAGGAGATTGATCAATTAGGGTGATGCATACTACAGAATAAACCCTATTGGAATATAATCTTGAATTAAGATTCTATGGGATAAAAAAAGGAAACGATTTCATTCGTAACACAGATTATTATATTTAAATGTAATAATAAGTTTCTGCGACAAAAAATTTATCATTCAATTTGTAATAAATATTATTAGCATGGTTGTTCAAGTGGTTTATGGTAAAACACATTTAATACATTGTAGGTAATTGGAGGTAATATTTCGTAATTTGAAATGTAATCAAGTGGTGATAGCGACAACTGAGCTGGCACTGTATCAGACTAAGCAACCCGATACAGTCACATGGATTGGTCGGTTTGTCGCTCAACGGTCATTTTTTGCACACGAGGGCTAATTAGACCGGGACTTACGGTTTAAAGTGGAATCCGAACCACTACAAACATCCATGCCCAAGGTGGGATTCGAACCCACGAACTGTTGAACCGAAGGCAAGAGCGCTAACCTTTCGGCTGCCAGTTTGGCCAGTCACATGGGTAATTATGTTGACATTTTGATATTTAATTAGGTAGAAAGTTTTTCTCAATTAATTGCGACTCTATAATAACTGAATTTTTTATAATCATTTTTTTCTCAATTATAGTCAGCATTGACTTTAAATCAAATAAAATGAATGAAGAAAACACAAATATTGGATCATAGAATAGAAGATACAACTCTAGAAATTCGAATCACAGACTAGCATAAGTATGATAACAAGCAAATTTTGTCTTCAGCTAAAAATGGCTGAGATGGCAGCCGAAAAGGTTAGTGTTCTTGCCTTCGGTTTAACAGTTCGTGAGTTCGAATCCCAGTTTAAACCACTGTTCCGGTCTAATTAGCCCTCATCATGAAAAAAAAATGACCGTTGAGCGCTAAAGAAAGCAAACCGCTAAAAATGACACCAAGTGGTGGAAAACGTGATTACAGTTGATGTTGACTAACTGGCCCAAATCGTTTCTATGATCATACTTAGAAATTTGCGAGCATGCGTAAAACCCAAAATATAAAACTAGAAAGACAGATTTTTTTAAAAAACTAAAGGAAAAAATCCATGAAAAATTATTTGTTTGTTGATAAATTATAACCTGTACTAAGTCCTTGAATTATGTATCACTGATAATATAAAGCATACTTTAAATTCTATTTTACTATACTTAAACAGGAATATACGATTAAAATAGGTAGGGAAAACTTAACATCTAATACAGGCATCAAAAAAATTGCTTCAGGAATCAATCTCTCTCTCTCTCTCTCTCATGAAATATGACAGATATTTCAAAATAAAATTTTGGGAAAAATTTTCATATTTTCATGAAGCCATTGCCGTATTCCATACAAATTTAATCTCTAAAATCCTACAACAATACAATCTGTATTGCAATATTGAAAACATTTATGCTGCACCTTAACAGCAAATGTGCTTCTCCATGAACGCGAAATTTAAAAAAAAAAAAAAAAAAAAAAAAATATATATATATATATATATATATATATATATATATATATATATATATATATATATATATATCACATTTATCATTCTAAATTGATACCAGCATTCTTAAGTTACCATCTAGTAAGAGTAGATTTAAGTTTCCTGTCAAACAATAAGAATGTAAGAAAAGGTGGATTCGAAGCATCCTCCCTCAAATCGGATTTCAATCACCCAAACCTAATGTTTTGCAATTTAGTTAGATCAGTGTTTTTTGATACATTAGAAATATCTCATACATACATAGATAATTGAAATTTTGCGTTCAAATATTTAGCAGGCAAACCAAAGAGAATAGAAAAGAATGCATATTTCAGATGAACATCATTAAAAATGCCTATGAGGGCCGTGGTAGCCTAGTGGTTAGGGTATCGGCCTTCCAATTGGAAGGGCGGGGTTCGATTCCCAATGTCGTTGGCGGCATTCGTGCTCGTTCATGCGATACATGCGATATACGTGCTCGTTAATTCTGTGGAATATGAAGTCCTGGGGTCGATCGTTGAGCAGTTACCATGAGTGCAATGATCTGAAGAAAATGTCCTCCCCCTTCAGATCAAAGTCAAAATTAAGGGAGTGGATCCTCTGGTGGTGCCATCTATTGGAGGAATTGAAGAGCAAAGTCGTACTTTCCCCTTCGTAGTGCTCTGATTAAACGAAAGTCGCATCCTATTGACTTAAATTCGCATAGCCAAGGCATAGCGAGCTTGGATTGTCCAAGTGTCATAAGTAAAAACAACAACAAAAATACCTATTTCTAACGTAATGTAAATAGCTGAAAAGTTTTCTTTAGAGCAAAAGTCTACCAAGCGCTATCAATTGTTGCCAATATAAGAAATCTTAACGCTAACACTTTAGAACAACAAGAACCCTATTGTTGAGACTCAATTATGATTAACTCAAATAAAGATCTCAATGTTGATTGGGATTATCAACATTTACTACCACGGGAATCAATCATAGGGTTAGTTTAGATGAGAATGTGACACTTTTTTTTCAACTGCAGCTCAAAATGAAGATATAATTTGTTGGGCACCAACATGGGCAGCTAGAAAAGTAATCAACCATAAAATTGTCATCCATTCAGTAACTTAATGTAAAATTTGCAATAGCGAAATATATATATATATATATATATATATATATATATATATATATATATATATATATATATATATATATATATATATATATATATATTAAGGAAAGACACTCTACACTATGGTGCAAAGATCACAAGGTCGCTCTAATCTGAGCATTTAAAATCGAGCATAGTTTGTTTTAGAGATTGTAAATAGAGATGATGAGCAAGAGCAAAGGCAGAGAAGGGCTGGCCATAGAGAAAGAAGTCGTAAAATGTGAAGAGCGCGTCCAATCACAAGACGGCGGATTTTGAAACAAGTTATCGTGACAGTGGGGTTGGGCAAACACAACAATAGAAATGAATTTCAGATTTTAACCAGCGCTGCTTTTATTGACCATGAAAGCTTTTCGAGATCATTAGTTCTCGTTACGCGTTTTTGTAAAGAATGTGTTTTTCTTTTTGATATAATGAATCAAGGGCATAAGAACCTATAAAAAAATTCTACTAAATAATATACTATTTAAAGAAAAACATTTTTTTAAGAACATAAGTGCATAACGCGATGTTAGCAACTAAATTTGCTTCACACACAAAATAAATAAAATCTCTCTTCTTGTATTATGAATATTAAACAAAATTGAATATAATTTTTTGAATAAAGATTTGATCTCCTTAGATATATTTATTAATAGCTCATAAAAATAGAGTTATAACTTATAATCCAATGAAATATGTTATTTTTATACGTTTAAATACAATCAGAATTTAACATGCTTACATAAGAATTTGTGTGGTTCTATCTTGACCGCAAATCATTTTTACAATTTAAAAAATACCTTTTACAAAATACTTGTACGAAAAAAAGCTATAATATTTTACTTCCGAAAGTAATTGCTTCTATCCATAACTTACACAGAGGATAATAGCTTAAAATTCTCTTAAATCATTTTAGAATTCACATCAAATTGCCTTATGAAATGATGCATCATATTTATACACATATCTTAACTATATCAGAAGATAATGATAAATAGAGCAATGTACTTGAATAGAGAAGAAACTCTGTAAACCCTCAAGCATCCACCTGACTGGGAAAAAGCAGAAACTGAACATCCCTTTTCGGCAAGGGTTTGAATCAAACCTCAATTTCCGCAATCCAAAGAGAGCTATTGTGTATTGCGCACACTAGTAAACATTGCAAACACTAGTTCAATGTCATGCGCAGAAATGAGTTCTTATTTGAATATTATTTATCATCAAACGAAAAAGGCTTTTATCATATCTAATTAGAAATTTCAGTATTTGCTCTCTTTTGGGTCAATTTCTACTTCAATGATTTCCTTATTTTATAAATATTAAAATGATAAATACATAATAATAAAACAATAAAATCATTTTAAAAAATTTCTAAGTCATTTTTAAGGCTTTTCTAAGTTTTAATGAATGTAGTTAACCATTTCCTGAAATCTATACATATATATAATAAAATGTTATATATATGAAATCTATACATATATATAACATCTGTGTGTATATACAATAAACTAACCATATAATAATGAAACAAAAAATTCATTTCTCAAACAATTTTTTAAAGCAAATATTTCGATATGAAATGAAGCAAATAAATTCAACCGATATAAATTAATTTATGAATAAGCAGTCACATACTCCCACAGAAAAATATAAAAAAAATAACAAGGTATTCACTAATGATTATTTTAATATTCTTAAATTCACACTGATACACACTAAAACGAGAAATTTTACTGAGTAGAAACGCAGACGATTGGTAACGGGTCATTTTCGAGCCCTATCTTTGTCCCAAACGATCCGATAACAATCTACTATTAACAAACAGAAGGGATATACAAAAGCCCACGAAGAAGTTTTATTGGTAAAAGGATTTCTCGTTCGATTTATAGGCAAAAGATTGTTCCGCCAGCATGAAAAGAATCAGTAATTGATTATCCCCTCCTCTTTATGATCAGCCCCATCAAAAGACTTGTTTCCACCATTCGAGGATTCGGAAGTTTTGGCGGGAATGGATTTCACCGAAAATTTATTCCGGCGGGTACTTTTGTGCAGAAGCCTTTTGAAGAACTTCAGAAGGGGTTCGATTGCCAATACGGGAATGTGATATAATAAACCAGAGCGATTTTGGGTCCATTTCATAGTTTTAATTGATAAGAAGATCATACCAAAGAAACTTCGAAATGAATGAGAAAGAAAATGAGGTATTTATACCATCTTCTCTCCGACATTCTGAAATTGAATTTTTTTTTCAATTTCGGAAAATATTAAATTATGTGTAGGGTAAAAATTGATATTTTTCTTTGTGAAAATCCTAGTATTCGCTTATATTAGTAATAACTGATTGCTTTTAAGTATTCTTTTAATGGAGAAAATTAAGAATCTCATTTTTTTTATTAACTGACGAATACACAATAACGCGTTTAATACAGTTATTGTGTTGTTACTTATGACACTTGGACAAGCCAAGCTCGCTATGCTATGTTCACTGAAATACAGTACATACACGCTTCACTTTAACCCTTTCGTGGTTTGAAGAGAATAAACCATGAATCGAACTTCTTCCAATTGTTAAAAATTAGTTATATAAAATTATTTAAAGTTAGTATATCTTTTTTTTTCCAATGATTTCTATTCATATCAACTTTGATTGTCCAACATATATCATTTATGTAAATGTTAAGAAACAAATTACACGAGACATTGAAAATGTTCTATTTCGACTGAATTTAATTGTTAAACAAAAGGAAATAGACTTTCAGTAAAGATAAAAAACACCAAACTCATACAATGATGAAATATATTTCTTAAAACATTCATAATAAATTTGTGGCAACACATTAGATATCGATAAATGAACATATTTTAAAACGATAGAATGTTCTACGGTCAAATAGTTATCAATATTGATACTTTTAAATCAATCAAAAGTTTAGTCAAGGAAGAGTTTACATATATAAAAATATTTGCATATATACTTGAATAATTCTTGTACATATTTCTCTGTACATATTCTTTTAAAAAGTATATCTGTGCTTATTGCCAACTTCAATAGATTTAATTGTGTACGAAAGATATTTATAATGATAAAATTTATTTTAGAAAAATATTTATTCTCTATATTTACATTTAATCAAAGTTGGTTTCAAAGAAATGTATGGTATATTTTATATTTCTTTTATGATAACTGTGGGACCTATTAAGATTTTACTACAATGCAGATAATGTCGATTTATAGATAAGTGTATAAGATTTTATAATAATATCCCAATTTTCTAAAACACAACATCGAAGCCTACTCAAAGCACAATATAGGTTTTTAATCGATTTTTATACATGCATTCCCCTAAAAAGCAAAATTCGAAATTTAAATAAAAACTATGTTTAAAATTTGGAAAACAAATATTTGTTTATTTTCGCGTTAAAATATATATAAAAAAGAGTCACCTCTATTCAAGTAATTGTAATAACTTGAAAACACAATATAATGACTGTTTCAAAAGATATTTTTCATTAAAAGTTTCTTCATCCAAAAAATTATTTCCTTCAAAAAGAAACATTGATTAGCCAAAAAGTGGATGCAATTATAGCATCTTTTCTGCTGTCACAGCTAAATTACTCCAACTCAAAATCAACAGATAGCAGTCTCTATGTAAGAATTTGTAGATATTAAAACCCCGAAATACAATAGTCCAGAGCATATTACCAAATTTTCAATTGATCATGCAGAAAAAAAAAAGAAGTGATATGAAGTCCACGTGCTAGAATCGATTTTCTATGAATAAAGGTTAGAGTTGTCCAAACAAACAAAACTAATTATTTGCAATCGAATACATAGACGCGTGTTTCATCCGAAGTACAAGTTTGATGATACTGTCTTCTTCCGTTGTTGATTTCAAATTGCAAAACACTTTTTACAAATGTAATCTCAGTAGGATTTGACATGGTTTGTGATGGGCAATTTCAGTCTGGATCCCATCCAATGTTCAATAGAGATAAATATGTTCTTTCTGCAAGTGGTTCTGTTGGGATAGATATTTTACAGTTTTCTATAGGATTTCTTCCTTGCGATGCGTACGCAGATAGGGCCCAATACCTGCAAAATAACCGCCCATGAAAGAAACGATCGGCGGATAGAGGGATCCCTCGTTTTTCGTGGTTAATGAGGTCCAGAACCTTCTGCGAAAGCTGAAAATCCGCGAAGTAGGATTTACCCCTAAGAATATTCGTGTATGCGGGTACACGAATGTTTTAAATAATGTAAACAGTTTTTATACTTTACATATTAAAGACAAAAACTACAACACTATACGTATTTACTTCAATGTATAAGTGCTTATTAAGTTAATTACAAAACCTTATAAAGCAATAAACATTAGTCAACACTGCATTCAGAGAGAGGTGAAGAGTCTTGTGTTGGTGGCTCTCATTTGACTCGTAGAAGCTTTATACTCACTCGGAGACTCTTTGCTGGAGGCCCTGACCGCAGAGCCACAGGTTATACATTGGAAAGAAACTCGGTGGTGGGTAGTTGTTGTCTTTGTTTTTCTTCTCCTTCAAAATTCCTCTGTACAAGAACATAACCCCATCAACGCGATGGCTGAACTCGAAAGCTTGAACCACATTGTCGTCGATGTCATTGTGCAAATTGTTGCAGATTCTTAAGGGTAAGGTAAAGCTTTTCAGTTTCTTCCTCGTCTTCCTCTTCGTTTTCTTACTTGCAGACTTTGTCTCTCATCTGAAGGAGGTCTTCATTGATAAGGGCGCTGATGTCTTCTTTTGTCATGTAGAAATATTTTTCATGACAAAGTATGATGTGAGCCAGCCTCACCGTACTTTCATGGGTCGATGTCTCACCGGAAATCAATCACGCACGTTTATAAGAGGCCGTGGTATGTACTCTGAATCAACTCCTCTCTTTCTTTGACACACAAATATTCTTCTCTCTCGCGCGCATCAACATGAAACAACGCTCCTTTCCGCAATGTGGTTGCAGACATGGTTGTATTTTTTTTTTATGAATACTTTGGAAAAACCCGCGAAGCACTAAAACCGCAAAACATGAAGCGCGAAGTGGCGAGGGCACGCTGCATTCTAATACCTACAACAGTTATCAGGTTACGAAATATCAAATGGTAAAAAATGTCAAATATATGAAGCAACAAGAAAAACCATAGCAAAAGTTCTTCCGACAGTTAAAGCCCTATGTATGTGGACACTTATAGCAATTTCTTATCAATCTTATTGTTAGGATATCTATTATTCCATTTAGACCGAGATTCCACCAAACAGCTTTTTCGCACTTCTTGAGTGGCCACACAACAGCCCTCATTTTTAAGCAGGGTCGAAAAAAATATATAACCAGAGTGCCATTACTGCACAGCTTCCCCAGCACATATTTTGGTGTGTCTAAATTTTAGCAAGGACGAGGTTCGGCGAGACCCTGGTCTACTTTTTAGACTTTTTAGATTCATGAAGATTGTCCAGCTCTGCTGGATAATCCTGAAATTAGCAACAACAACATAATACAGAGCTCCAGTGGCTCAGTAGCTTCACGCCGCTTCTTATTAGCTCAGCAAAGTGAAGCATCATTTGCCGCGGACAGTGGTTGAGAGGGTGACCACGGTGTACTCTCCTTCAGTGGGTTGCTGGAACTCCGTGGGTTGGGGACGTGTGCACGTTAATCTGTGACGTCCAAAATCCTTCCGCTGGTGTGGCGTGGAGAGGAGGGTGCAAGCTCAGGTGTAGCCTCGTCACGTGACCGTGGTTCAAAATGACGAGGCACCTTAAAATGAGCAAAAGTCGTACTTTCACCTTCGTGGTGTTCATACCCAAACGAAAGGCGCATCCTGTGGACTTAAATCGCACAGTCGACGGCATAGCGAGCTTGGCTTGCCAAGTGTCATAGGCAACAAACAAACACAAACAACAACAAACATTGCTAGCTATCTCTAAATGTTCCAGATATCTCTCATGAAAATATGTTACGTAAATACGTATTCAGTTAGCAAAATAATCAGATATTATATAAAAAAGCCATCGCTAAACAGTTATATCGATAAATAAACACTAATTATACAGGACATAACTTTCTGTAAATAACACAATGTACTGCCTCTCCCTTTGTCTAAAATCCTGCACTAGACTTCGTCCTAGAGTATAAACTCAGAAAATCGACTCTTGAAGAGGCAATCCTCGAAAACGCGTTTTTAAAACGCATACTTTCGAGCGCATGGGATTCTCGTTGAACTAAAAGGTTTTCCGAAATTTTTAAAGCGTGGGTGGAGGATGGGGGAAAGAGGATGGAGAGAGCTTCCACTGAGCTCACGTGTCCCGGAAATTTTGAATGATGATAATTGTCCTTTATTGCAAAGAGTTTTCTCCTCCTCTGTCCAGGAGGAAAAGGATCTGGGGGCCCGTGGAGAAATAATAATAGGAGAGACAGGACTCGAGAAGTTTCCGGGATTTTCTGGAGTCCTCCGGGGGCTACTTTGATTCAGAACCGGAGCGAAAAATTTTAATTAAAGTAATTCCTCAGCATCAACTCTTTCCTCCCGCGTCGAAATACAAGAGATCCTTTTATGGGAATTTCAGACATGGCCAGTAGGGAGGACGCTGATAATTTGTTGGCGTGTGACAAAATAGAGCGTAGCCAGCCAGCTAACATTTAAGGTGATCCCAAGAATAATAAACTTAGAGCAGGAAAAAAATTTCAAGCGTATGAGATGTGATATTGAAATCTGAGACGATAAAAATCCAATGGAACGCTTAGTAAATTTAGAAGCATTTACTTGCTTCAAATGGCATTATATAAACAGCTATAGAAATACATTCATATAGAAATAGCATAGCCGTCAATTCTACTGATTTTATCGGGAAACTCCTGATTTTTCATCGTTTCTCCCGATTTCCCGATAATGTATGAAAATCTACTGATTTTTGGCAATTTCAGTGATAAACTTAAAAACAGCCGGAATTTTGCCGGAAAAAAAGTCTATCGAGTTGTTTTAGTAGCTTAAAAAGTCAACGAAAAAAAAAGTTAAATGAGTTAATAAGTTTAGAGAAAGCTTAATTTATAGTTAAATATTCTCAAAATTGAGAGAGAGAAATGCTTAGAACAAGACTTCACTAATTCATTTCTAAAAAATGTTAAGTCAAAAACGTATGAAAAAAATATATTGCCATGAGTTATTCGAATTTGAAATGTATTATGTTTTTTATGGACAAGGTATTTGATAATTTCTATATTCTTATAAAAGTGTTTGTAGTGAATTAAATTTATTTAGTAATGTATTTTATCTTTTTATGTAATTTTATAAGTTTAATATTTATAAATTGCTCCAGTGTAGTAAAAGTTACCCTATAAAATAAATATTGAGAAATAAAAGTTGATGTTTAATTTTTTACATTTAGTATATTTCATTTTTCATAGTTCCTTTATGAGGTTGATGAATATATTTATTCAAATATTGAGATTGAGACACAAAATATATTTAACATAAATCATTCTCAGAGTGTATAATCTAAAGAGTAAAATTGTCTTTTCGCGGTACTACCAATTTAAGCATTTTGTTTCAAGCAAAATGTTGCTAGTAGTATCTTTTGATTTTTTCCCCCTCAAAATCAATAGAATCAATTGATCTTTTTTTTCTCCAAGGTTGGCAGGTATAAAATAGGAAAGGAACCAAAGAAAAAATTTTAAATGAAACGAATTTAAATATTAATTAGCACAGATATTTTACAAAAGGGATTGAAATTATATCAAAATTTACTGAAGGCAATTCAAATTTCATGCTATTAAAGCATGCTTGGGAACTAGACACTGGGGTTTTCGCGTTAGGCTGACTACCTGATCGGGACATATGCCCCTGTCAAGCAAACAGATATCTGCAAGGAGGACCACTGACTTTAGTTTAGTTCAAACTTTCCAAAATACGAAAAAAAATTGAAAAATTTCATTGATTTTTATAATAACCAATAAATTATTCACCAATTCACAATCAAAAGATGTGATCATTTACCAATCAGAGATTTTAAAAAAAAAACATATATTTTTTGTTCCTATATTACAGAATATTTTTTAAGAAAATATATTTGAAAATGCTTGTGCGCTTATAACAGAAATAAGGAAAATGTTAATTTAAAAAATCAATCAGTTATCGACATACCACAAATGTTTCCTCTATACAAAAATATAGGATACATACGAGATATATGAAATATGTGATCATCATTTTTAGAGCTTTCCTTTTAATCGATAAAATAATTAAATTACCGTAACTTCAACAGTTATAAAACACAAAACTTAAAAAGACTAATATCGGTTTGTTTATTTGTCGCTCAACGGTCATTTTTTGCACACGAGGATTAATTAGACCGGGATCTACGGTTGAAAGTGGATTCCGAACCACTACAAACATCCATGCCCAAGGTAGGAATCGAACCCACGAACTGTTGAACCGAAGGCAAGAGCGCTAATCATTCGGCTGCCAGCTCGGCAAGACTTATATCGGAAAACAGTAGATTTTTATTTTAATAAAAAATATACTTCCTGATATATAAAAATAAAAAAATAGATTATAATAAAGTATCATAACACAAAAGTATTCTTTATTTAAAGATAAATGGACAAGATAAAAATAAAAGTGATTGTTCAAGATAAAAGAAACAAACAAGAAATAAATAACAAATAATGTTTTGCTCAAATAATGTTACGTCTATTCTCAATTAATATTTTTATAACTATTCAATTTATTTATCTCATAAAGTTATATAATTTCTGAAATTTTAATGTCAATACAATGAATATATTTATCGATTCAAAATAAAGTAAAAATTTTGCCATCAGTTCAAACATATATGATTCAAAAAAATAGGCTACTAAGAAGATTGATATAAATTGAAATCAAAACAAAACAATGTAATTTTACTAATCTTGAGTATACAAGAAATTACACAAATAATAATTAGAGAGTTTGTATTCTCTAGTAAAATAATTACTTTTTAAATTTATGGCCGAAATGTATAAAGAGTTATCTGAAAGCATCAATTTTAGAGTGCATTTTTTGAGGCATAAAACAATAATCAAATAAATAATTGGTTTCTAAAGATTTACAGATAAAATAAATTTTAAAAAATGTCAACAAGTCTTGCATTCAACATCACACAAATTTTTATTAAAGGCAATTTTATATATTGTGGAATACTTAATTGAGTTCCATTGCAATTTTTACAGATAGTTAATGGCTATAATATTCTTTTTATTAATAGGTTATAACAAAAAAAAATTCGAATAATGATTCGTGAATTAAAAAATTTAATCAATAAATTTATTCAAATATTTTACTATTGAGTAAATTTTTATTAAGAATTATTTTTCAATGCTTTATACTTAACTTCTTTAGTAAATTTCTTTTTGGTAGAATCAATGACAAAAAAAAAAGTCACAAAGAATTTTTGAAAAGGAAAATTTTCTTTTAATTAGTTTGATGACAAGGTATATAATTTACAAAATTTAAGCACATGTCCATCACTTTTATTATGAATTCAAAATATAAGCAATTATTTCATAGATTATAATTTTTTTTAAATGCATAAATAAAGGCGAAATATGCAGATATAAAACACATGTTACCTGCAAAATATGCAAAAACATTTCTTAGCTAGAAATGAAGCATTATTCAGATGTACATAATCAATAATTTTAATCAAAAATGTATTTTATTTCATCGTATCTGCCTAATATAACAAATATATATTTAAAACAAAGCATTAAGTTAAGAGTGCATTTTTGAGACCTAAAACAATAATCAAATAAATAATTGATTTCTAAAGGTTTACAGAGAGAATAATTTAAAGAAAAAATTTATAAATAGGTTTTGCATTCAACATCGCACAAATTGTTTTAAATATTTAATTGAAAGAAAAAATTGAAATACCATAAATTTCACAATTTCTATAACTTAATTTAAAAACTTTTAGATTGAAATATAGCATGATTTTTTATAATTAGGTAATTTATGCCGAAAATACAAGATATTATAGAATTTTTTTATTGTTTAAGAAAATTTGAAAAATATCATATATAAATTTAGGTATTATAAAAATAATATCTCCTATATAAAAATTAATTGACTGCAAATACAAGGTTTTCTCTAGGTTAACTAAGATTCTTTTTTATGGTAAAAATAAAAGTCTGGAAAACAAAATATCCACAATACAATGCCGATAACAATTACATGAAACTTATTTGTGCGCTCAAGAACTTCAATTCATAAACTCCATCTTTTTAATAAAAAATATTATGTTTTACAAATACTTTCACTTGAATACTGATTTTCTTTTTCGGAAATACACGACATATTCAAATTTGAGATTTACCTGAAAATAATAATCTATTTCTTTAAAACTCAATACTAATATATTAGAACTTAAAATAGTTAGCAGTTTTTAAAACAAAACTTTTTAAATTTTATTAGATTTTTAAATTAAATAAAATTTAATTAATTTATCAAAAGAAATCTTAGCAAATAAAAAATGACGAACTATTTTTAAAATGACATAAAAAATTAAGATTTCTTTGTTTTTATATGCATTAAACTATGTTAACAAACTACAAAAACTATATAAAGAAAAATACTAATTAAAAAATAAATGTATTGTTTAATTTGTTATAGATAGTTTATAATTGATTTGAATTTATTAAAAAAATCATACCTCAAAATTAAATATTATGGAAAAAAGGTTATAAATGTAGAAAGTTATAATTTAAACAAAGAAATAAACTGCTACGACAGATAATGTGTTGAATTACGTTATCTCTGCAAGAAAATATTTTAGTATTGAAATATGATAAATTCATTAAATTGAATATATTTTTCATGTGAAAGAAATTAAAATAATAAATGGTTCTATCAGATAGAAAGAAATTCAGTTTAATCTCTATTAGTTTTGTCAAAATATATTAAATGGAAATTTTCTACATTACTTCATCATTCTGTTAGCTACTTGAATAACAATTTTTTTAACTTAACAGCTATTTAATAAAATGTATATATTTGAAAATACATTTTATTCTACGTAAATTTATATCACATTTACATACAAGAAAATACATTTTATTCCATTTTGTGTCAGGTCTATCACCAAAATTGTATCACAAAATCCTAAGCTCTTAAAAAAGTATTCATTGATAATATGACTTAATTTTGAATCTAAAAGCTGATTAAATATGCAAAGACAAAGAATTTAATAACTGTCCAAATATATGATTAGTAGATATAGTGAGATCAATTTTCAGATAACACTTTAGTGTGTCAAATTAAATTAAAATAATTTAGGGAATTAAATGGGACTTAAAGGAGAATTATAGAGTCATTTTTTTAAAATCAATAAATACACATTCATAATATTTACATCTAAATATTAATATCTTAAACATAAAGAATAGTCTTAAAGACAGTAAGAACTTAAATTTTTAAGGAAAAATTTTTTCCTTAACAAATAATGTATTATTTGTTAGGGAAAATGTGTTTAAAATATTAATATTAATGATATTGAAATATTAATTTTTTTATACAATTTTACTATTGAAATTTTTGAATAACATAATTTTAGTTTGAAAATATAATTTTAGGGAATTATCAATGCAAAATGACATTAATTACTTTAGATACAATAACTAATTTAAGGTACAGAATCATTGCAAAGTATTTTGTCCTATTATCAGGCCAGTTTGCAATTGAATGAGAAGTAGAGATTAATCATATCAGTGAATGAATGAAATATTTAATAAATTTATCACCCAATAATCAAATGTAGCTGGAAAAAAAGAATTTTTTTAAATTAAAAAATAGGCTCACTTTTTGAACCATTTTCTAAATATGGTGTGTTATAAATATGTAATCTTATAACGTATTTAATTTAAAACAATTAACTTCTAAATTAACAAATAACTAAAACAGAAAAATAATCTTATTTTAATTATTTTAAAAATAATATGAATCCGGATGTATCCATAGGCATGCATTAATGGAGTTTTTGTTTAATTTTACAGAAGTATACACATGAAAAATACGAAATAAGATTTAAAAAATCATGTGTTGTGTTTAGCATATATAAAACATGATTTATATCAAAAGACTAAAATTATGCTTAGTTTACAGCTGAAAATACCTTTCCAGGTGCGAATTTCACACATAAGAATATTCAATTGTTCATTCTAGTATAGGAATGCTTATTTCCGTCAACAAGACATAATTTAACACAATTAGCAAATAAAGTATATGTTGTACATTTATGGCGACAAAACAAAACAAATACTTGGTGACACTCTTTAGTAAAACAATGCCAAGGCGCACACTAGTGATGCAAAGATTTCCTATTTAATTCTCATTTCCTTGTTTAAATATTTATTTCATGACGCACTTATATATCTATTTTCCCTTGTATGCGTAGTTATTTATTCAAAAAAAAGTTCCACCCAAACAAGAAGTAGTGTCAAACAGAAGGAAAAAAATAAGTGTGATAGGGAATTCCTCGTGAAAGTTCCTCATTCTCGCCTTTTTGGAAAAAAAAAGTAGGCGTTCACTTCTGATTCACAATCAAGCCATCAATCATAAGGAACTCAAAAATACTACGGTCCAAGTTCTCCAATTGGACCAACAAACGTCCAATGACAGAAACGCTTTTTTTTTTTTTAATATTCTTTTTGTCGCCATTTCGTGCGTCCCTTGGCGTGCATGCATAATTCCAGACTAAAAGACAATGCCACATAAGAATACAATAATCGCGGTGTTTTGAGGTGTTGTTTTTGCTAATCAAAAAAGAAGGCTCGAAACATATCGCGATTCGGCGTTATTTATTAATCTAATAAACAATGTCGGAATGGGACACGAAAGAACAGCCCTTCCAGAACAAGCGTGTTCTAGTCGCCAAGGTAACGGTCTGCCTCCCAACTTGTTCCAACAATGGCGGCAAAACTGAAACACGTTCGTAAACGCCGCCTCGGAAAGGAAGGGGTTAAAAAGTTTTCGTGAAACGGCATCAGCTTTTACCAGGCGTTATTGTTTTTCGAATATACCCCTCTTTTTACAACTTCGTCGTTCCGTGTCCATTACGGATTCGAGGACAGTTTAAGGTCGAGTGGCCATCACGCCAGTACGAAAGGATTGTGGGAAATTCGAATTCTCATCTCTACCAATCTTCTTTGGAGGAATGTAGTATAATGGAGGCGTTGTAAATGAAATTCAAGAGACATTTTTATGCACGCGAAAACAATTTTTTTTGTTATGCCGAGTGTTTTATGGGGTAGTTTTAAAGCGTAGAAAATAAACAAAAGGATGTGGATAAGCGAGAATTCGTTAGAACAACCGAATCGTGTGACGGAAAGTGTCCATTTTTAACTGGGTTTCATGTATGAATTATGGGTGGTTAAAATTTTATTTTTTTTTATTGTTGAATACACTTTATAGACAGTACAGAGGCTCGAAAATGAAAGGTTATGTGTCATAAAAGCATTAATCAAATCTCCTGTAAAGTTAACGTTGCTACAAAAATTTATAAAAACGAAATCGTTCTATTTAAAAAAAAAACGTTTTTGTTCCATTAGGCAAAAAATATTTATGAACCTTGAGAAAAATATGACGAATTGAAGTTTTGTTTAAAATGACGGAATGCTTTTCTGGTTGAAACAATGTTTGCAAGACGCATGCTGAAAAATAATTCCTTTTTACTGATTAATTGATTGATTGATTGAGCTTATGAACATATGAAAGCTAAGCAGTTTCTCTTTCTCATTACCAAATTATTTAATATTTAAAGGTAAAAATTTTAAAAAATATTATCCTCAGATTTTTATCTGTTTATGTTTGAGAGAAAAGAAATGCAATGAAAATTGATTATTCAGTAGCGAATCTGCTATAGGTTATCGAATCAAAATTAAAGTAAATGTACTTTTATTTATAAATATTCTTTTATTCTAATATTAAAATCTGCTTTTATTTATTGAAATATTACACATCACACAAATAATTTCATATTATTTAAATTATCAGCTACTTGAGAAAAGCTGTCAAGCGTTTAATGCAGAATAGTGTAACAACAAATAACTCAGAAGTTATGTGCACAAAATCCATAGCAGAGATTAAAAAATTAACTAAGAAAGCGCAATGGAATGTTAGTCGTGGAAGAAAATGAAATCATTAATTTATTTGTTTTTTGTCGGATTACAATACCTACTATAGACCCCTATCGAATAGCTACTTCTGAAGTCCAATTTTTTTTAAAAATATCTCGTCAAGATTAAACTATCATGATGTCATATAGAAGAAGAGATACATAATCCCCTTCTTCAGAAAAAGATTGTATAAGTGCTGATGTCATTTCCCACAAAAAATATTTCTACTACAATCAAACGGTACTTAAGACAAATATAACATAAAAACTTGATAGAAAGTCTAACGCGGAACAAATTAATGGATAGTAATATTGAGCTTCCGTTACACTTATGGAGATATGGAAATTTTTATACGAGATAAATACCAAAAATTATATGCATACAGATTATATTAAAACGGGCACTATATTTAAAGAGATTCATTTCTTCGTACTAATAATGGAGTCAAGTAGATCTTGAATTTCTTCCCTTCTAAAGAATACCTAATAACCTAAATAAACAGAAGCAGCATTTTAATTTTTTCCTTGCACAAATTTATCCTCAAAATTTAAACTAGCAGAGAACATATCACTGTTTTTCCTAATGGTCCAGACTACTAATCTTTGAATTATTTATAACTGTATTAAAATGAAAAACAGCATCTAACACTTAAAACACTATCCCTAAGAAAAACAAACCTGGACAATATTTCGCAAGCAAATATATTTCACTGATTAAAGTAACGATGGTCACATACACATAAACTTGTTCATAGATTTTCAATCTCATCTTGTAATACATATTTTTGATATCAAAATTCCATGCAAAAAGTGCTATTGTCAATTATTAAAGAAGGAATCATTTATTATCAAAGAATCATTAAATTATTTATTGGGGAAAATTATTTTAAAATATTTATTTGCTGATGAGAAAAAGCGGTTTATACTAATGGATTTCAATGCATTAAACAATTCTAATGTAAAGCTAATAGAAACTATTTCATAAATAAATAAAAATTTTACAATGAATTGCAATATTATTAGAAAAATATTTTATATATATAAACCGGTATGTTAATAAAAGGGGTGAAAATTATGAAAATCATTTTAAGTGAAAGATGAGAATTGACAAAGCAAAAAACAAATTATTGCTTAAAAAACATTGAATTTCAATCATTTTTATGTGTGAACTGTGTGATATGGCTCAATAAGCATATTTTTGTTGCCAACCCATATGGTAAGTAGTGTGTAAAATAGATTATATACATAGTTTTCAATTTAGCCTTAAAGCAATTCTATAGGCTGCTCTACTAGAGACAAGATCGAGAGATAATAGATTAGATTATTTAATTACAATACTTATTTGGTTATCTTTTTCAAAATAACACTGCAATGAGATATAAATCCTAATATTTCTTATTACCTTATGCATTTGACACTGTTTAGCTGACGGCCAAAAACCAAACTGCACTTGAAGATGTTCCCCTTTTGCAGCAAAAAACCCATAAAAGCAATGAAAATTTTATAAAAGAAATAAGCTGAGAGCTAAAATAGTAAAGAGACAGTATGGAAAAATTTTGCATATAGTTAACTCGCATCAAATGACTGAGAAAGAGTTAAAATTCATGGTACTTATTTAATTTCTTCGATACTCCTTAATCTGTTATAACGCACTTAAAATACCTCCCCTCAAAGTGAATATTTTACAGATATTGGTCCATATTCAATGATCACAAAAGGGGAAAGCTAAAAATTTCCGCAGTATATATCAGGCAAATAAGTATATAGTATTCTTCCTGTATGCCTATCTTTCGTTGTTTTACTGTAGCAGAGATCTAATATTCTGAAATTCGCGATGATAACACTAAAACAAGGTTAGACCACAGATTAATATATAATATCTTTGAAATGATTAAGTTTGGTCACATAAAAATTACATTTTAAATAGGTCTATGTATAGGTTTTTCTTGATGAACGGTTCTTTTAAAGTTGAATCCACTTAAAAATCACCAATCATTGGCAACTTTTGTCTTTATGCAACTCACTTGTTTTCAATAAGAGACGCGCGCGCGCGCGTAAACTTAACACAAATATTCGTGTTCAATAAAATGGATACTTTTACATAGTTTATGTGTTTACATACATTCCTTCTCCTCACAAGGTATAAAGAGAAATATATATAGAATCATTGTTAATTAACTCTATCGTGTACCAAGTTCCCTTTTCGCAAATTTTTTCTCTTCAATACAAAACAATTGCTATTTATAGGCTATTATATTAAGTATTAAAAAGATTTGATAATAAAAATATATATTAAATTTATTTTAAGAAATTTAAAAACGTGTTAGTCCAAAATATTTGTGAAAATATCATAGAATTAGAAAGTGGTAATGGAATGAATTCTCAAATTTTAAAGTATCTTCAAATTTTGAAATTAACGATGTCCAATTCGCCAAAATTATGAGATCATATTCCAGGCAAAAAATTGTATATTATCTATTTGTATTCTTTAAAAGGGGGGAAAATGAAAAATGGTGCTTTTCCTCCGAATTTTTTAAAAATATTTAGATCTTTTCTCTCAATAAAAAAAGTTTCGCAATTATTATTATACAGATTCACTAATATAATTTGCAAGTATTCGAAGGAAGAGAAATGAAAAAAAATTCTAAGTACAGAACATTCTTAATTGTTCCTTTGTAAGAAAATGAGAAAATATTTCGACATAATACTGATAAACTGTAATTGGAAAAAGAACAAGATTAGACCATATTTTATTTATCAGTTATTATCGCATAAAATAAAAATTAGAAAATTATAAAGATAATTGACTTTATATGAAACAACATGTTAATTTTTCACAGAAGAATGTCGGTAGAAATTTTAATTATTAATTGCTTAATGTGCATAAATGAACTGTAATAATAGCTCTACAAATAACCAGTCATTTCATGCAATAAAAAAACCCAGACAGCTTATCAAAATGAAGATCTTGACAAGCCCAGCAGTGACAGCTAGACTCTAGCAGCGACACACTCAGCTTCATCATTATCTAACCCTTTAAGGAGACAATGAACTTTATAAGCGCATTATCTGACAAACACAAGTCCGTGTTTTAACAATTATCATCGATTGTTATCTTAGAATGAACGAGTAATCATCCACAAGATTTTTCTTCTTCTTATTGCAGATCTTACAAACTGATACCAGAAGATCATAGACTCTCCATTTTTTTCTTCGGCTCTTCTTTTTGTTTTTCGGCACGCAGCCGTGAATCAACATAGCGCACACACCCAAAGGGTTTAAAATATTCAATGCGATTATCGATGTCTGAAATCTATAAATAAAAAGAAAACGATACTCGTGTTGGAGATACGAAGCTGTGTGTTTGGGTGTCTGATGTCGATGCTTGGGTCTGATAAGGAAAAGCGATTAGAGTGCTTTTCAATCTGCACGCGGAAGGATACACTGTTCGATGGTGGCAGCCGATTTATCGTGTTAGAGAGTTAAAATTGGAGAGGTAGTTAGGAATTCGAACTTGTTAATAATCTATTTGCTAACCCTAGTTTGTTTATTAATCGAAAAGACATTAACGTGCCCATCTGGATGTCCTTGGAACTTATAAATTATGTGAAAAATTTTGTTGAAAATGAAAAGATAATTATGCGCGATGATTGTAACGCGATTAGTTGTCTGGTGTAATGAGATAATTACTATGTAATTTATCTAAGTTTTGTGGAAATTGTAAATAAAAATTAATAATAAAAATGTCAAAATTTTCACTGTATGCACAGCAATTTAATTAAAAATAAAATATTTGATTTTATCAGTCACTCTATATCAAAATAACGAGAAGACTGTTTTTTCTAGTTTACGATTTCAAATATTTTATAAAAAAACAAATAAAACCATTCATTAATAAAATAAAGATGCATTATTCAGGAATTTAAATCTAATTTACAGTTAAATTAAGCAGATAAAAACTACAAAAATGGTAGAATTTTTAACATTTATGCATACATTAAATTCCTCTACATTACATTACATACACTTCTGATGTTTATGCATTCATAATATATCATTAAAAATCTCGATACCATTAATATCAAGATTTCAGAATTATAAAGATATTTATCATAATCATTTCCTGAAACAAATTATCATAGACTGGAGATTATTACAAAAATGCCTATGGATATCAGCGTTTTTCAAAACCAATAAACAAAACTCTGCATGCACACAAAATGTAAAAGTATTAAATTTTTGTTTCATGATCCTTATCTATAAATTCTTTCAAGAAACATTTTGATTCCTAAAGCATTTTAAAATTTTATAAATAAAATTTCTTAAATTATATGAGAGTTTTCTGGAATTCAACTATTTATTTTAATATATGATATAATGTCAATATTAAGAACATTTTTCGCTCCCTTAAAATCAGTCAAATAGAATGGGAAAAGTTTCTTTTTTCTAAATGAGAGACAAAAGTTAATTTTCACTCTAAATTTCCAAAGAAGGAAGGTATTTTTTACCTGAAGCGATATAAAAAATGATCACATTACAATCAAATGTGGAAGAAAAAAAACTAGAAAACCCTCGATTGTTCAGAACAAATCAATTTTTAAAAATTTTTAAGTAAAGCTGGGATAATATACGTCAATACTGAGACTAGGAATTGTAAAGAGGGAGCAGTATATAAATAATCAGAAACGTTTTTTTTTTTAAATAAATAACATAAAAAAAATAACCGTCAGAGAAATCATTCCAAGCGAACAACGTACATTATATGAAATATGCTTTACAGACGATAAAAAATAAATGCTGCCATTATCACGTGAAAAAAATGTGCTTTTTATCGTTTTTGGTTAAACTCAGTACAAAATTCTAGGATGTGCACTTATAATAAATGTTTTAATGCTAAATATTTCCTAAACATAAGCCAATAATTAACAATATCAAGACATTTCTTACAAGAGTTAAATACTAGAGTAACATTATATTTACGTAAACATGCAAACAAAGAACTTCGGTTAGAAATATAAATGTATATAACAGCTAAAATAAGAAGTGGCAAATTATGTATAAACACTGTAAAAGTTAATAAAAACGAAGAGACTCGACATCATACAAATGCAGAACCATCTTCGAAAATTGAATTATTGCACAATAATTCCCCCACAGTACTTACTGCACATACTCTTAATAAGGAATAAAAAAAAGTAGACATAAATTGCTTTCTCTGCAAAGCAATTAATTTCTTGTGTTCTTGGATTTCCATCACGGCAGCCCAGGCAGATTTTTCTTTTGTTATCACAACCTAAACAATGAAATTAGATTGTACCGAATGGCAGGGAGAAAAACTACTGCTAACGCACTTTTTTTTATTTCGGTAAGAGAACAAAAAATCCTTAATTATCATTTTATACGTCCGATTCATGCCAAATCCATTGTCATTGTCTGCGGCCGACGTGTTATTGGATGGCGGGTGAAATAACACGCGCGCCGCGTTTTAATGGATGTTTTAGTACATATCCGACTCGATTAAAATGTAAAAAGGAATTTCAGAATGCTATTTTTTTCTCATTTAATCTTTTTGCTGAATTTTGTCAGTGATCTTTCGGAAAAACAAAGATTTAAATTTTTTTTTACTGGGAAACTATTTTTTATAAAATACATACTTTGTATAGTGACCGAAGACTTACTAAAGACCTCCAAAGAAAACTAAGTCTAAACATGTCTTAATCCGAAATGTTTTTTATTCGAACATGATCGGTGTGGTCTTAGAAATTGTACATAATGTCTTTCCTTACTTTAAAAAATCTGATTGAGTATTCTGTCAGTATAATTTCATTCGAATAGTTATCTTTAATGATGAAAGCAACTAGCGAATAGTAAACTTCTTAAATTAGATCAACAAAACTCAAATTTTATAAAATGAATATGAAAAAAGAGGATTTAAAAAGTAGAAACAATAAAAAATATTAAACTCAGTGTAATCTTAGAATACGTTTGTTTTCACTATTTTATTTTAGGAATTTAAAACATATAGATTATACAAATCCATATTTATTTTTAGAAAATAAAGTCTTCTTTAATGATGCGAAAAACTATTCGTAGGTTAAAATTAATTTTCCTAGTTATTTTAACTTCTACAATTATTTCGGAAAGAAACAGGTCAAATATTTTGAGGAAAAATCAATTTTTTATAACATCAATTTTTTAATAAATTATTCAAAGATGTATTACAAATTAAATTAGAAATAATTTTAAAATTACAATTTAAAAATTGTTTTCAAAAAATTTTAAAATATTGAACGGAATACTATGTACTAAATCTGCATTTCTTTACTATTATTTTATTTAAAAAATCGCGTGTAAATGAATTTTGAAATACAATAATTAAAAAATCTAATTTAAAATATGCAAGTATGAATTAAAATATCAAGAGATAAGAGATTTCATTCAAATAAACAAAACAAAAAAAACATACTGCATTCTCCATTTCCAGCGGTAAAAACGATACTTTACTTCAATATCAACTGTTTCAAAATCAATGAACGAAATAAGTCTTACTCCTAAAATATTCCAAATACATTGTTACAAAAGATGAATCCAAAACAATAGAAATCCATTCACACATTTTATCAATTCTGGAAAAGTATTCTTCCACACCAACCTGCTCAATGCTGTGTAAATATTATTCATATTATGTCTAGTGTGCGAAAATATGAATCAATCAAAAATAGTATGAAGTCATTATTAATAATGGCCATCTCCGACAGACGGCGTTCTCAGCAATTGACAACCACGATAATTAGCAACTAAAAATTAGCGATTCCGTTTTTCTGAGATCATTTATCAACGGACGGAGCTCTATTCATCAGCACTTATTAAATTTCAGAATCCGTCGCCAAACGATTAATATGTGTATTCAAAACATTATGCGCCCGTTGTTAATTCTCGTTATTCAAACGTTTAATCAACGTCAATGGGAGAAGCGACGTTTAATGGAGCAGCAAATAATTAATTGCCTTCAAGGAAAAGGCCTACTACTAACAGAGCAATGAAATGCCGAATACGTTTACTATTTCCATTCTGAGAGAATAATTGTCAAAGAACCAAATGGGACGATGGAATCTTAATAATCGAAATTTAAACTCCATGGTAAAGTCATTTCCGAATCAATTCTCAGCTGGAGTAATGCGCTTTACTTTGAATATCAACAATAAAAGAATATACAAAAGGTTCAACATACGAAGGTAAATACTCAAACTGAATAAAAGACGAAAACGGCATTATATGTAAAGATTATATAATTTATATTTTTAGAAAATAAACTCCACTTAACCAGAAAACGATAATTAATAGCCATTATTATTTTAAATTTCACTTTTCTGAAATTATCTGGTTATACTGTTGTTGGAAATTATCTGGTTACTGGTATACAATTCATAAATATGGTACATGCTTAAAGAAGAGAAGGGTTTGGCTTTTCCATAAATCCAGGGTGATATATATCATTTTTAATTTATAATAAGTATCATAAAAATGTTAATCTGCGTTTAAAATACTTTAAAAATAACAAGCTAGTTTCGTAAAAACATTGGGCCAGCATTTTCCAGTTAAACAAAAGAAAGAGTTTGCACCGCCATCTCTTGGTGAATCCAACAACAGCAAGCGGTCAAGAGAAGGAATCATTGCTGTTTATCATGCTCAATCTGATGCTGCAAATGCCAGTATTAAATACCTATATATGACATAAAGGCCAGTATTAAATACATCAGTGATACTTCCAGGAGCAAATGGTTAAAGGATTCTCAGAGAAACACAAGTTCAGGCAGCAAAATTTTTAAAAATTCTGTGTTCCACAAAACCATAAAAAGAAATGTTAAACACGTCAACATGAAGATATCAGAATTTTTTTCTTTGGATTTAGATGAATGAAAACTTAGATTTGTCTAACTGAAAATAAAAATAAACAATTTAGTGGTGTTTAAGAAATTATTTTCAAAAAAGCCAATAAAAATGCAATGATACACATACCACATTTTAAGAGAGATTATAGAATGCTAAATAAAAATTTAACTTAGAAAAGAAATTAGACTTAATTTTTTTAAAAAAAATGTGTACATTTTTACTGTTTAGAAGCTTTAAAAAATCTAGTACAAAGACTCCATTTCAAACTGCTGTATACACCAAAACTTTTAAACAAAATATAATATCAATTCACAGCAAAGTGTATCAAAATAACCTTACGAATGTTATGAAACGATTAGGCCAATAATAACCATTGTAGCGCCCTCTATCTGCAGCGTAACCCATCGTCAACGAGAATGCCAGTCCCTCTCCAACAACCGACGGTATGAGACATGTCCATATGACTTTCATGTTTATTTTTCTTCTTCAAATTTAAATGTTTTAGTTGTTATTTAGTATTATTTGTAGTATCTGTGTGTATCTGTGTTGTGCTCAAATTGTACCTTAAATTGTAATAAAATCTTTTTGAGCTATTTAAGGAACCTATTTCTTTGTTCCTATTAAACCAGCTACAAGCTACACGCTACACCATTTATTTCTAATGTAAAAAAAGAAACACATATTTATTTAAGGTAATAAAAAAAAGGGATTAAAAAATCACTTATTTAAATAATTTTTAAAAATGTGACCATTATATTATAACATCAATAAATTAAATTTCTTATAATAGGGACTATTCTAATTATATGAAATTTGACATATTTAAGCTTTCCTTGGATAAAACCATGCATTCTAATGGTAATTGATTGTATAAACAATCGTTTATATTATCAGCAACATTATTTTAAAATAATACAGACATAAATTTTAAAGTGAAATATTATTTGTATGTGATTACAATAAAGACAAACATAATCAAGTTAAAGGAAAATGTTTACCACTAATATTTAAAGACAAAGAAAGACTTTTAAAGCAAATTCAAATCCCACAATGAGTCTGATTTGATTAAGATTCAGTAAATCAACTAATTATTTATCCCATCATCGTTTTAATAAAACATTTTGCGCTTTCAGTTATAAGCAATAAAACAATTTTAGTCAAACTGCATTAAACACTTAAATTTAAATGTGTCAAAAGTATCATCAAGTCAAACTGCTTCAATAGTACTAAGATTTACATCAAAGACTAATGACAATATAGCTGTGACAGTAACAGAAGACAGTTAGGTCTTATTCATAATTTTCTATGCAATAAAGGGTTTAAAAAAATAATTTCTTTCTTTTTAATGGAAATACATACATCCAAATTTGAAAGATAAATCCAATGCGGAGAAATATCGGATAAAACCACCATTGATTATATGCGAATAAAAACAATCGTTTTTTTCAGTTTCAAGTCCTTGCAAAATGAGTACTTCGATCAAATATCAGTGAATTGTATTAAATTAAAATAAAATTTATCATCTTACTAAAATAATCATTTAGGAATTATTATACGTAGCGAATTCATTTTGTGCATATTTTTAAAATAGTCATGAAGTATAATTATTTCATTTTGAATGTAAATAACTAGTTTGACTTTAAAATACTAAATCTGTAAAACAAATGTTAAAAAATTACATTTAGTTTAAACAAATTTGTGTACGCAGTTTTATGTAGCTAATAAATTATAAATAGCTTACATATATAAATATTGCATATTTTCGCTTAACATTCGGGAAAATAAAGATTTTAAATAAAAAGGAAATAAAAAATTTTTATATCCTATCCCATATATTTTTAAATTCTCACAATTTCCCCGAAAAGAAACATTTTAATTACATAAATGAAAATATAATTTTTAAGCCTATATGTAATTTAGAGCATTATACACAAATTATCTAAAATATTATACAATTAAGTTAGCCGCTTCACATACGATATTGTTCTATTTATAATTCAAACTTAATGGACTCTCCACAGATTATAATGAAGTTAACTTTAGCAAAATATACAAATAATCCTTAAATTTTATAAAATTTAAAAGCATTGTGCAGTGTGGATGAAGATACTCTTAAACTGAAATTTCGATTCACATTTATATTTTCATACATTAATACCAGTAAAGTCTAAATCTTTTCAAATACCAGAATATTTATAAGTGTATATATCTAACGTAAAATAAACCCAAATATACAGAATGCGTTGTATCATACTCATATGAGAATTAATTAGACAAAGCGATAAATGGCTATATATAAGTCCGACAAAACATTCAGAATAATTCTCCTGTGCAATTTGAAACCAAATGAGAGCCCGAACTTGAAAAATCTTTCATATTATATTTTTCATTCAAAGAGAAAATTTAGACGAAATATTATCAAACTTAGAACTGATTTGGATACTTAAAATTTATGATTGGAACTAGAAATATAGTGAAATTAATTTTGTATTTCTAAAGTTATTTAGTTAAAAATATAAAAATACATAACTAAAATCTAAAATATAAATACTACAAAAAATTATATTTTAAAATTTAAAATATAAAAATACATCTTTTATTATGACGCATGCGCATTGAAAATTGTTTCTATTAATATGCAAATCATTACTTTTCAAATTTTTACATAAAATTAAATATATAATTAATTTTAAATCTATGTTAAAATTAATAATAATATAAAAAAGAATAATAAAGAATCGATAAATGGTTCAGATTTCCATTATTTAACAGGAATTCATGTTATAATTATATTTAATTGACAATATTAGCATACATTTTTTAAAAAATAAAGAACAAAAAAGTTTTTTTTTACACTTTAAAATAAAAACATATTTATTATTTATAAATATTTTAATAAAAAATAATTTTTTTTAAAATAAAGTACTACACTCACAATTTCAACTAATTATTAACATACCATACGGTGTATCTATCAAACAGTGATTTGTTTCTGGGGTGGGGCCAAAACCGGAGAGCAAACACAATTAACTTTGAAAAAAAAATCAAAATTGAAAAACAATCATTCAACGATCTTTTTATTATAAAAATTTATAAATAAAAAATAGCATAAAAAATTGACATTAAACTGTTAATCATGCATAAAAAACATCCGAAAATTCCAGCAGAAAAAGTATTACAGAATTCCGCTTTGGCAGGACAAAATAAAAACATATATCAAACTTTACTTTTCATTAAAACATACATCATATAAAACTTTCAGAGTTGTGCATGTGAAACGAACAGTATATAGAATAGTTATTATCAATAAATAATTATTTATAATGTTAATTATAATTAGTAGAACTCATATATATATATATATATATATATATATATATATATATATATATATATATATATATATATATATATATATATATATATATATATAGAAATTTAAACCCTAACACGCGGCACAATAAAAATTCTAACCCTTCCCTCCTAAAAAACAAAATCGAAAAGAAAGGATTAGGATTTCGCGGCGAGCATCCCCCGCACTGAGGTAATTTCGACCTACTCTTCTGGTGGTACAGCAGTCACATACCTTAACAGGGTATATACGCCCCATTAACGATCCCATACTTATCCATCGGGTAAGTGGACGCCGCCGGACTCCTCGGTCAGTCCATACCAATGGTCAAGAGCAAATTGCCTCTTCATCTACTCAGTTAACCGCAGAGAGTTAGGAAGACCCCGGTCGCGTAGAGGCTACCAGACCGTTAAACAATACCGAAAGGGGTGAGAGAGTCGGGGGCCCAAAGGGTTACGACCCGAACGATAAGGGGGGAGTAGCAAAATCTATAGCCGGATTAGATCACGCTAGCAGGTTCACTGAATGACCGGAAAGACAAACAAGTTGAAGCTAAATGGTATTTAATAAGGGTTGCGAAGGGTGCGACTACAGTTGGCGGTTTCGGTACAGTAGTTGTCGTTGCCACGATTCGTATTTTACGCCTACCTTATTGGTTTGGGGTTGAGTTTTTTTTTCCGTCCCCTCCCCCTTTCCACTAGAGAAAAATAAAAGCACACTCTTTCACGGGAATCGTGCCGGGGTGAGACATTTATTTTATGCTATTTGAGGGTTGAAAAAATTTTTTCTGCACTTTATTCCATGAGAATTGAACATTAATCGCATCCTCTTGAATGATTATAAGATGAGATTTACATTTTTATATTTTTATTTATTGATGCTTGTTTACGTTTCTTTTGAATTACTGTCAGAAGGAGTATATTAAACATTATAAAAAGCTGCATGATTTTATATACAAATTATTATATAATTTTTTATTCTACATTTGTGTTATCTAATTTAAATATATTTCTGTAATTAGTAATTTTTAGTTCAAATTTGGGATGTTCCTAAAAAATTTTACGGTCGATTTTCTAAAATTAGCGAGAATGATAAATTGCAATGATATTAATTGCATATTATTAATATGAACTGCAAGGTGTTAATGGCATAAAGTAAACAGCAACAAATTTTAGGCTTCCTCCTTTTATAAAAAATGTTTTCATACCACAAAACTGAAGAAAAAAAACCAGATCTAAACTACTTTGCAGATAAAAGAGCCTCTGCATTTATTTCAAAGATGGCTCTAATTACAAAACTGCAATAATTTTCCTCTCGTTTGTTTTTTAATTATATAAACATCATTGTATCTGATTTTGGTCTGAGCATCAAAATAATTATCTACGCAAACAAATGCACATAAAAACAGTAATAATCTGGACATAAACAAATATATAGTTTTAAATTATAACTTTCGTCTATTGCACTTACATTTCAAATGACTACTTCCGTCTATTGCAGTTACATTTCAAATGACTACTTCCGTCTATTGCACTTACATTTCAAATGACTACTTCCGTCTATTGCACTTACATTTCAAATGACTACTTCCGTCTATTGCAGTTACATTTTAAATGACTACTTTCGTCTATTGCAGTTAATCTTTGGGTTTTACATGATGTATTGAACAAAGAAAGCGTTCGCTAAAAGGTGATGATATTGAAATTAAAAAAAGGAACTATAGTATTCAATGACATGAACCTATTTTATACTACTTCATTACTATACTGTCACAGTCAAGTGAAATAAACTAAACTCCGTGGCACGACAGCCCATGTGGGCCAAGGCCTACAGTGCCCATAACTGTTTTCATGACCGAGAGCCCTAGGATGCGAAGCATATGTCCCAGTAATTAGTTCCCAAGCATGCTTGGTACTCAGTTTATCGACCCACTGAAGCGATAAAAGGCTGAGTCGCCCTTGCCCAGCCCGAGGATCGAACCTCGGACCTGTGCCTTAGGAGCGTGAAAGGCTGCCACAAAGTCACCGGGCTTCCCCAAGTGGTATAAAACCTGTAAAATATTCAGGCTGGCATCTCCTTGGGAATAAAAAAATGAAGTTTTTTAACCAAGAATTTGAATTTTAAATCATAAGTAGCAACACTCTTTATATAAATTAATCCTACCTCGTAAGCAAACAGTGGCTAAAGAGCGATAAGCACAATTAAAAGTGTCAAAAATTAGATGTTTTTTAAGGATGCTTACAATAAAATAGTGGCTGAATCAAATTATCTGCCAAGCAAGGCCACTGGCAATTTTTGAAAATTTAAGCGGCATACACAAACATAATATATTTATAGAAAAAATTTTTTTAATTATATATAAAAATAAAATAGCGTAAAACAAATTGGTAATCATTGAAATTAGTGGTACAAATGCTTCCGTTGTTCTGACTTGTATTCTTTAAACAATTCCGATTCAAACTTATTAGTTGATTCTATAGCCCAAATATTTTAATATAATAATAAATAATTGTTATTTTTAATAATAATACTTTTTCCAAAATAAAAAAAAATAGTTTTCTATCCTAAATTTTCTTTTATTTAAAAATACTTTTTCTAAAATAAAAATCGTTTTCTATCCTGTTTCACTAATTTATTTCGCACAAATTGTTTTTTTATAAATAATATAAAAAATAAAGCTGTATTACAGCAGTGTTGCTATTTTTTATTTATAGGTATAAGAATTGAATTTTTAAAATTTATTAATTGTTAATTCCCTTATGAAAGAAAATAATTTATCCAAAAATATTTTAGAACTATTAAAACAAAGGGAAGCTTTCAACAGAAAGCAAATACAACAAATTAAATAATTAATATCTTAATGAGCCTCAAAATTTAATGATGACAAGGAAAATTAATTAATGACATGTTTCTAGTTTTGCACCAAAATGATTTCAATACACCAGAGCATAAAAAATAAATCACTTCTCTTCCAGGAAAATATAAAATTATTTTGAAATTTCTAAAAAAATTCTCTTTTAGATATTCCCCTCTTTAGAATAATTATATAACAACAGTCATTATAAATATCATTTAAGAAAGAACAAGTTCATAAAATAAAAGTGCGAAATATAAAAATCAAATTTAATAGAGATCTTAATTTGAAGTTTTTTTTAAGATGATAGTTGTAATTTCCTCATCATATAAAAAAGGAGCGATTTTGTTCACACATAAAAAATGATTTGTATAAGAAAATAATGCGCTTAAAAGCGTTACGAAGACCCAAGGGTCCTCGAAAATAAACAAATGTATAAAAATGAGGTTCGTTAGAATTAACTAGATTAAGAACAAGCTTTTAAATGTAAACAAACGATTTTTTTTTCCTTTTTTTTTTCGGCTAATTTTTTGCATTTTTTTAGTGTTCATAAAAAAAACATTTTCTTCTTCAAAGAATAAAAAAAGAAAAAAAGTAAATGAGTTATTATTTTTTATTTTGCCAATTTTTATCGCCAATAATACTGAGAAATATTGTACACAATTTTTTTTTAATTCGAATTATTGTCTGCTAATTTACGAGGCTGCAGAAGAAAATTCGATAAATTTAAAAGAAATTGTGAAGCAGAATAATTGATAAATTTGTATCATTAATACTTATTATATAAAGAAATATATTTTCAAATTTAATCAGGATAGAAAAAAAGGAATAATTTATTCCATATTTTATAAAATTAATGATTATAGCTTCTTTTTTTTACTCTTTCGATATTTTTAATTCCATTCATTCATTTTTTAAGCTAATCAAATTTAGAATAAGTTGCAAAACAATTTATGGTAAGTAAGCTTGCATAGGTATATTTATGAAAAAAGACAAATCCCTCTCTCTCTCTCTCTCCCTCAGAAGAAAATAGAAAAAACATTTTTAATTAATTTATTAGTTATTCATAGACACATAAAGAATTAAATAAACACAGCAATAATTACAAATACAGTTTTAAAATAATTATCTCAAGAATTTCATAAATTTAAATAAAAAATAAATATTTTAGACTTAAAAACTTTCTTATAGACTTAAAATCCTGACGATTATATTATTCATTAACTTTCGGACTTTTACTCAATTTGTGTGTGTGTGTGTGTGTGTGTGTGTGTGTGTGTGTGTGTGTGTGTGTGTGTGTGTGTGTGTGTGTGTGTGTGTGTGTGTGTGTGTGTGTGTGTGTGTGTTGTTGTGTGTGTGTGTGTGTGTGTGTTTTTTTTTTTTTTTCATGAGTAATTTTTCACTGAAAATTGTCGACAGTTCAAAGGTTACTTTTTCATGAATAAGTTATTTTCTTCTTTCCCGAAATAATAAAAATATTGTTCACATAATTAAATTATATACAATTTCGCATACAGATATGAAGTCATTAGTCTTATTATCAATTACGGTAGTAAAAATTTTACATTATCTGTTGCACTTTAAAATGATGTTCTTTAAATAAAGAGAGAGAGAAAGACATAACCCAAAAGATAAAAAAGAAACTATTTTCAAAACAATGCAATAAATCTGAATTAAATGATCAAAATTAGCACCGTTGTATTTTTGTGCCAACAAACAATTACATATTGAATAGAAAACATAAAAATAAATAACAATTAGACACGAGTCCCACGAAACAAATTTTAAATCCGCCTGACTCTCCAGCCTTATCCCCACACCTTCAGGATCGCGAGGGCATTCAAAGCTTAATATTCCAATTCATCTGACTTTCAATTCCAATATATGTATAATTCCCTGGACATAATCACTCTGCCGATGAAATGGGAGCCCAGAGCTTATAAATGTCTATCTTAATAGCTTAACTGGCCGACATGTAATTTCTAAAGGCATTTTGGAGTTAAAATTCTCGTTCATGCCTCCCATTGTTAAGTGGAGGGCCGAAGGGGAGGGAAGGAGGGAACGTTATTCACAATGACTAAATCTCGATTATACTTGCACTTCACATCCATTGCGGGTACAGTTATGTGATGTTAAATTTTCAGACACATCTTTATTTACTAATCAGTTTAAAGATAGATTAGATTCGTGACTCCTTTGGGTGATTGAGGTGAGATTCTAGTGTCAAAATTAATGAAGTGTTTTTCTTCGAGTTACAGCAGACAACTAAATTCGTTAAACTATTATCAGAGGTTCGTACACTTATATGAGTAAGTCTTCTTTGAAAGCACTAGACGTTTTAATTTTTTTTCCTTCAGCAGTTTTTAGCGTTAGATATGATACCTATTAATTGCATTGTTTTGAAATATTTTACGCATGAAACTGGTCGAAAATAAATTAATTGATATTTAATTTCAAAATGCTTTTGGATTTAGAAACCAACCACCATTGTCTAAGACATAGGCCTTATGTTTTAGCTCATTACTCTATTGTTACTAGTTACATGCAAAGTATAAGTCAATTGAGGCCAATGAGTTCAAGTGGATTCTAAACCAATTCACTCATAGTGGGAATCGAATTTATGATCAAATGATTTGAAAACTATATTATTCATTTTTAATGATGGTTTACTCGTAATATTTAGATTTAAATTTTTCTTGAGCAAATTTCAATTTTAGGTCTAAAACCGATTAATTTTTACATTTGTAATATTTTACACATATAATTTATAAGAACATATTATATATTGATGAATTCATTTTAAAATGCTTCGATTAGAGTAAAAATAAACTTATGTTTCACAGTTTACAGCAATTTTTTAGTTCTACTGACATTCCTTGATTATGAGATTATGGCTTAAAGTGGAATCTAAACCGCTAGAAACAAGTTAGAGGTGGTTTACTTTAGCTCAGTAGTAGGAATGTACTCTTTGAAATCTTGGCTTTGGGAGTGAGAAGTCTTGGGTTTGATACCAGCAACAGTTGAACAATAGAAAATAGCTGATTTCATATCTGGAAGAGTGCGTGCGTCAGAGTTTGACAAATAAATATGTGAGCTGACATCTATTAAAATTCCACTTGGAAGATATTCAGTTTAGATGTTTAAATCATTACAAAAGCCATTAGCTACAATGTGACTGTAACAGAAAAAATCACTATTACCTAGTGGTAGAACCATGCTCTTTTGATTGGAACGTTCTGGGTTCGAACACTACTGAACAGAAAGAAGTGGATGATGGGATTTTCTTTCGTCACTGACTTTACTCACAGTGAATGCCAAGGAATTTTCCAGCTCTTTATTTTTGAGACATGCCAATATAGAACACTACCGATGAAAAGTATTCCAAAAAGACAATATGCAGCAGATATTCAAGTGACATAAAACATGTTTCATCCATTAGGCAATCATTACACAGTGTAAAGCATTCAAGCGCAAGATGGAATCGAACCTACGAATTGTTGATTGGTTGACCAAAGCGCAGACTAATTCGCTATTCACTCAGAGGGAGTTTGGAGACTAAAAGAGATTGACTACTGAGTCACTATATCAGAAAAAGATATCGTGACACAGTAATCTAATCCTCATATGTAAATATAGATATGTATATAAAAATATATGATCCTATATAGCACTAGAATGTAATTTATTTTCTAACAAAAAAATTATAAGAAAGTTTTGTTAGATATTTGTGTATAGATTATTTTTAATTTATTTTAAAAAGTAAGTATAATTTGTACTAATAACTTTCTTTAATTTTATCCTAAAATACGCGATATGATATATAGTAAATTTAAGTTTGATATTCACGAATATTATTACAAAAGGTAAGCTGCAAAGTTTTATAAAAACTGAGGAATTGGTTAGTGAGATGATTGAAAAATAGTTTTTTGTCTTGTGCAAAAAAAGAATATTCGTTCATAATGTCTCTACTATGATTCTATTTCTTGTCATAATTATCAAAAAATGCACAAAATGTTGAGTAACATCCCGTGGAATATATTATCTTAGAAGAGCTTCACTCAATGATGATAAAAAAAAATATTGGAATTAGTATATTTTGAAGCTCTGTACTTAATTATTAACTTCCGCGAATTAATACTATTAAAATTTAAATTTTTCTTATATATTCTCAAATTTTTACAAAATTTTCTAGTAGCTCTTGCAGTATATAGCCCATAGACGTCAATTTTAACTTCAGCAATCATGTATAGTTCCTTTATTCTTTCTTTGTATTAAATTGTAAATGATTTTTTTTGAATTATTATTAAAAAATTATTAATGTTTAATTTTTTGGAACTTCCCAATATAATATGATAAAAATTTTTACTTCTAACAAAAATGACTCAAATCTTATTCTAACTACCAAAAAAAGTATCAAATCATCAAACTTGAAAAATTATAATGTTTGAATTTTAAAATTATATACGCGTAGATATAAATACATATTTTATCAAAAAGTATATCGTCTTAACATTTAGTCAAAAATAATTTGCAAACTAAAGGATTTTTTTTTAATCTTTTTTGCAAAATTACATACAAATGTGTGATATTAATGAGAAGAGTTCATCAAAATTAAGCTTCAAATTAATATATAATCGAAACATTATTCAAGATTAAATATAACTTATTAAAATTAAATAACTCTATAAGCACTTTATTATTAATATAAATATGTTAAATATTGATCAATATAATAGTAACTATATCGAAAATAAAATTAGAGTTTGTTGGTCGGTATCGTTATTTCCAATACAAAAGATTTAAATTTATTTTAACTTAAATATATTTTTATACATTAAATTTGTAGATTTTTACAGAATCTAAGTCCGTACTTATTATTTATAAATCCTTCACGTCAAATATCATTTACGAAAAAAAAATTCATTTCATTCTAAAATGTATTATAATTGATTATTCTCAGCTGATTAATAAAGTTAAAACCACGCATTTTGAAACTTCTATTTATGAGTGATAAACATGACATAATAGAAGACATAATATTTTACTTTAATACTTCAGAGAGTGAACTCCTAAAAATATATTCCATGTTAATATCAAACAAAAGTAAATAATGCAGACGAAATACAGGAATAAATATACAAGTTCAGAAAGTGGGTGTTAATTATTTATTTATTTAGTTTTTTTTTTTTTTTGTTTCTAGAATTATATATAATAATCAAGGAAAATACAGCGACATCATTTCTATTATTTCTAAATTTGGGTCCGAGAATTAAGTAGGAGAAAGAATAAAAATAAATATATTACATATATAATACACAAAATATAATATACAAATATATTGTATTAATACTCAAAAAATGAATTCGTAATAGTAAAAATTGAATTCTTGAAAAATTATGCGATATTTTATTTAAGATCACATTTTTTCCTTATTTGATATAGGATGTATTTAAAAAATATGTCGTAACAAATATCAAAAGAAAATTTGAATTTTAACGAGTCAACGTATCATGTCTTCATTATAATAAAAAAAAACTATTCATTTGTTGTATGATATTCAAAAAACACTAATTTATGTAACCGTATATAATGAGCTGTACACATTATATTAGTACCAATATTACTGAAACTTTTGATGCCGAGTGATTATAAACCTAGCAATTGTAGGTTTCTTCTCTTTGAGGTTTGCTGTCATCCATCTGTAAGCATGGAGTTCAAAAAGGAAAGCCTGAAATTTTACAACCATTTTGCTTTGTTCAAGAGTGTCGAACGCTTTTAACTTTTCCGCCAAAAAACAACATGTTGCTAAACACAAAGCCGATCTTTTCAAGATGCTAAGTTCCCTTTTAATTTAAAATTTTATGCGTACGGTAATATTTTAACAATTTAAAGTTCTCCAAGAATAATTTTTTCCATTTATGTCCACTAATATTATTCTTCTTAATTAAATTTAATTTTTTTACATATCCACCCGTATTGTATTCGTGTACCATAGTTACATTTTAAAAGAAAAGAAATTAGAAACTCTGACTTTGACAGATGTGTCATCTCAACACCAAACTGTATTTTTATTTTTCTTATTGTTAAATTAGTTGACAATACTTAAAGATTTAAGCTTTCACTCTAAAGATCTTAAACTCATATCCAAACCGAAATCAAGATTTAACATTTCTTTTTTCCAATGGATGATACAAATGTAACATTCATGTATGATTTTATTAACTGCAACTTAACTTTCAGTATATTATAATATTACTTACAACAGCATTTTGATTAGTAAAATTATATTCAATAAAATGACTATAGTTTTATAAAAGCAAATAATTATCTACTGTTTTTTTTTTTTAAGAAGTCAGAAACTAATCTACCAAGTCCGTGCATTTAAACGTCATCAAAAATTGAACCTATCCTAAATTAACCACGTTATTATTCCATCTCTCCTTCCATCTACAACTTTCTGCAAAGAAGCAGAAAGTTGGCATTCCTATAACCAACCATAATGGCGATATAAACTTAACCTTGACACTTCAAAAATCTTTTAAATAACACATCTCTAATAACTGGCATTCGCACTTTAGAATTTACATAATACTAGAAACGAGAAACGTTGCACAACCTCAACGAAGCCTCGATTTTAAAATATAATCCCTTTTGTGGAATTCTATTCGTTCAACACAAAAATAGAATTAAATCGTTTCAATATTTTAATATGACGGACGACACTTGAAAACCGAGGTCTTCCATTAATAGTAGAGTGCATTACATTGAGTATATCCGAAACACGTTATGAATTTATAATAGAAATTATTACTATCTACTTCCTGAAAATAATACTTTTAATTATTTGAAAACTATGTGGAAAATTTATTAAAGTCACTGTTTAAATTTTCAAAGCGTAATTTAGAGTTGTTTTACATAATTTATAGCATTATTATCATTCACAAATGATTTATTAATTTTTTTGAGAGTTTTTAAAGGAAAATTATTTATTATGTAATTTATATGATTTTTTGGGGATTATAAAAATAGATTCAAACATATCGTTTGACCGTTTTACATATCATGATTTCATTAAAAATAGTTTTTCGATAAATATGCATGGTATAAAAAAGAAAAAAAACTAGATCACACTCACACACAAGTGGTTATTTTTACTTTTATTCTATATTTCGCTGAAATATTCTATGGAAATACATGCACATTTTTCATGCATTAAATATTTTAATTATGTTAAGATAATTCTCTTGCTATTTAAATCTCAGTAAAATCTTTTTCAACAAGATGAATACAAAGGAGTAATATATTAATACATTGATTATGATATAAATTCTACTATTTATAGTTGTTTTTTTTTTCCTTTGCTTAATAAAAGAAGTTTATTTTGAACTTAAGTTTATGTCAAAAATATAGCCTATATTGAGTAATTATAACGGTACAGTTAACGCATCAACATAATCTATCTAATTTTTTGAAAGAATAAAAAAAAATTTGAAAATAAAATATAATGCATAATTAATGATATTGAGAAATATTTCGTGAAAATGTTTTATTAAATATTGCAATATGATTGATTCCGCAGCTTTTTTGATACTACTTAGAAATACATATTTTTCTGATGTGCAATTTTATTTTTTATTTATAGTTCACGTTTTTTAAATAATAATTGAAGATAAATAATACTTTTTAAAATAGCAAAAATCTATTTGTTTTGTTCTTCATCAAATATTTGAAGAAATAATGAGAGAAAAGCTTTCTAATATAATTCTGTGTTAATATAAATGGAACAGTGAAATAAAAACATACCTCGAACACAATTTTAATTCATGTCAATATAACTATGCCTGAAGTAAGAAAACAGGAATATTTTATTTAAAAACAGAGTATTCTTGCTAAATTATATACAAAAAATGTAATTTTGTATCTATAAAATTGTCGTTGATTTTTATTTAAAATAAGAGCAAAGCATTAAATTGTTTTCCTATTTAAAGATAAATTTTAATTAAAAATAAGAACAATGTGTTTAAAAAGACAAATCCTTAAATTTAACAAATTTTTCAAGAGATGGGAAATTGATTTTTATCATCTTTTAAAAATTGCTCTTAAAATAATTTCAAAGTATTTATACTGAAATGTAAATAAAGTGAGAATATTGAATTTTGTATTTTAGTTCATAAATTTTAAATGCAAAATATAATAATTACAGTACATAAAAATTAACAGTTTTTTAATAATTAGTAGACACTTACAAGATATTAATGAAAAGGAAAACCGATGATATAATTAAGAATAAATCGCAAAATAAGCGAACAATCTTAAGAGTTGTTTCACTTTTAATAAATATAAAGTATCTAAATTGTATTATATGTTCATTCCTACAACAGTTCACTTTGAAATGTGACTAAGCATAAAAATAATATAATCAATATAATTAGTCTATCGATTCTTCAAAGCATTTTGCAACTTTTCAAATTTGATTTGAACGATTCGCCGCTAACACATGAAAATGACCAAAATATAACTCATTTTTATAATTATGACTGAGAAAAAGATCACCATATTCTATTCATAAAGGCTCATTGTTAAAATTCAGAAAAATTTTGCTCTTTTATATATTTATCATAAATAATATTAAAGATCAAAGCAAACGATCATCTGTTGCCAAAAAATAAATCATTAAAGTACTTTAGAAATGGTACAACATTTTATATGACAATTTCATTTATTCTTCCATTAAAAAAATTAGAAGAATATTATAATATGAGTTATCTTGAATCAATTTAAACATTTTAAAAAGATTTGATATTTAGGAATAAAATGTCATAATGCATTTTCAAAAAATATACTTATAAATCTCAAAAGTATTTTTATTATATTAATGTCGAATAAAAGCAGGTAAGAAATAATACGGTTAGTATAATTATTGCCACAACACATATTTATAAACTTTAACTGTTTTCCACCTTATTCATGAGATTTAATTCCTTTGAAGAGTTGATATATTTAAAGAAGATCCAATTATTAACAATGACTACACAATCATTGCTTACAATTGGATCAATCCAAGTAAAACTAGAGATTAAAGATTAAATTTAAAGTTATAACATATTCACACACGAAGTTAGAATTACATAACTATAACTGTATAACAAGAAACTACATAGAAATAATTTCATAAACTTTTGATATTTAAATTTACTTTAGGTAAAACTAAAAATTTACTTTAGAATATACATTTTAATAAAACATTTATTGCAAACGAAATTACAAAATTATTAGCTTGTTATAATTTAAACTATAAAGGAGATCAAAAATGCAATTTCTTTTTATAATTACATAATTAATATGCATCTGAAATTAATTAATAGCGTATAATTGAACATAGATATAGAATAAGTGTCACACAATTAAAATTGAAAATTATGGAAAAAGTTATTTAAAACGTTATGGAAATAATATTTAATGCTACAAAATTTCAGATACATACATTTAATGAATCTTAATAGTGGTTAAATAAGTTATATGGGAATATATATATATGTTATTTACTCAAAACAATATTTAAAACACTCTTTCAGTAAAATGCATAATATATTACTGACATATTAGTCCCATTAAATTAGTATACATTTCCACTTGCAGTGCATTAGCTTTGAATAATGGAGTAATTTCATATGCAGCGGATGTAAAACGGTAAAGACTGCTTGTACAATTTAAAGACGTCATTTTAGCTTATATTTAAAGAGCTATCAGAATCATGCTGTACGTGAAATGTCACAAAAATTCGAGTGTGTTAATAGCTAAATAATTAATTTTAACCCTCGATCACTTTATCCACCGTTTATCTTTATCAAATAAAATTTCTGAAATTTAAATTAGTACAGAAGTGTTTCTATGATATTGGATCAGGTTTTAATAATAATTTGAAATTGTTTTACGAAGTTTAGTCACAGGTTATAAAACTTGATTATTAGATATTTAAAAACAGAAAAGTATTTTTAATATTAGGGGAATATCAACATTTAATCTATTATATGTCTAACTTATATAAGCCAAGTATTTTGAATCAAAGTGTTACAAAAACTTATCAAAAAATGAGCTATTAATTATAAGGTTTAATATTGAACAACAGCTTAATATTCTTGCTTTAAGATATTGCTTGCTATTTTATATTAATAACCTTAAGAATCATGATATTTAGTCAATAATATCTTAACAGGAATTAACCTTAATATAACAGTTCAATTTTATTTATATAAACTTTTTATACATTGAAATCTATTCTCTTACTAAAAACTTTCACATCCCGAAAAAAGTTTCATTTGAGTATGGTAAAATTACTTTTTTTTTTAATATAAATCAATCAAAACTAACAAAAAAATTTTGAAATCAAATATTCTTCGTCAAAATTTAGTAGCAACTATTTTCGAGAAAATTTTCCTAGAATTAAATCATAGCTTCAAGAAGTAATTGCGGCTTCTTAGGAAAATGTTTCGTAAAAAACTATAAAACGCTAACTTAATAATTATATCAATAGTTAAGTTTTAATTTAAATTTCAGGAATATCTAACTCACAGTAACCATATATATTGGTTTTCTATTGAAACAGTTTTCACAATTTTTACTTTACATCAGAATTTTTAATATTAAGACAGAAATGGTACTTTTTTATAGTAATGAATCCAAAAGATAAGAGCTGCTTTAACTTTGGGTTCAAGATCAGTTTAAAATTATATATATATATATATATATATATATATATATATATATATTGCATGTTGATGTTTAGTTTTTTAGATATATTAGAGATTAAGCAAAAATCATACACACATTTCTAAATATTGAATAGTATACTATGTATATAGATTGTAAAGCATAAAACATGTATATATACTAAGTGTGCATATTGTTTTTTCGACACGGATGGTCTTCAAAAAAAGCATCAAATGGGGCCTCAATTGACTTATTAAATAAAGGCCCCATTTGCATATAAAATATGAAAAGAATATAATTTCATTTAGGATAAATATAATGACAACTGTGGATTTTGCTGGTGACCGTAACTAATCAAAAGAATTACACATTCACGGTAACCAAATTTTACTCACGAAATCACCAAGGGTGGAATTTGGAGATTTGTTTAAGCATTAATTGTAAGAAAATACCAGATAAAAGGCTAACATAGTATTAACAGCATCTAATTAATTTACAAATTTAAGGAAGAAATAATATAATACTGCTAACACAAAGCTTATAAAAACATTTGAAGAAATAAAGAAAAAAATACAGCACATTTCAGGCAAATTTTGATATAAATTAGAGAATTATTTGAAATCTGCAAAAAGTCCTATATTTTTCAAGTCAAAACAAAGACAATGAAATATTTTTAGTTAATGTAAGAGAAGTTGAGTTACATATTTCAAAATTCTTTAAGAGTAGGATACTGATTATTTCTACGGAAAAAATTCCAGCAAAGAAAATGGAACAACAAATAGTGACTCATGATTTTTTTTCAGATGGATATATTTTTTAATTAGAATTAGAATCAAGAATAAATAACAGAGCCAGAATTTTGAGTAAACATAACAATCAGTATTTTGAATAAGAATTACAGCCAAAAATCAAGAATTTACAACTATATATTTTCACATAATACTATGAAGATTTATTTAACTGATTTCAAGACATATATACAAATGTTAAAATGAAATGTCTTTTCTTTTACTGAAACAACTGACATTTCTTATTACACTCTGTATGGAAAACATATTATAATAAATATAACAAACATTTAAATTTTCATATATGAATCTATCTGCGCTATAATTTAGGCAAACAACAAATCCTACTTTTATTAATACTTCTCGAAAATTGAAATCGTCGATGTTTATGTTTTAATTTTCCCAAATTTATATTTATATCTAAACATAATTTTCCTGGTCTTGCAGACAATTCTTTACTTTAACTATAAAATAAAAAACTATTTTCAAAAAGAAAAAATTAAAATCTGATGTAATTATTATCGTATTTCTGATATACAATTACATTTGTTAGATAATTAAAAAAAAACATTTAGTGAACTCAAACGATGTTTAAAAAATTGTTCAGCATAATGAAGAATTTCATTACACATTACATATGATATCCATAACAATAAATTTACTTTTTTAAAAATAAAATGCATTTTTAATACTCAATTTTTTGTTTTTATCATTTTATTTTCCAACACTAAATTTTATTCTAATCATCTTAAATATAAACTACCTTTTTTAAAATTATATAATACATATCGATTAAATATATTTATTAAGTAAACACAAAGATGATATAAAATTATCCTTATTTTTAAAATGTCAAACAACCGTTCACTAAAAATATAAAAAAGCGATATAAAAATAAGTAAAAAAAAGATAATAAGGAGATAACAATAGTTTTACTGATAATTATACAAAAACAGTTCTTACTGATATTAGATTTCACTAATATTTTTATGACTTTGAACTTTTTTTTAATGTAGTTTTTGTATTGTGATTTTTTTATTAGCAATATTACTTCTATATGTTAAAATAACGTGTCAAACATCCTTCAAAATTATTTAACTAAACAACTGAATTTTTAAATAAAATTTAAAAAGTTTTTTTAATTTTATTTAATGAAATAATGTTGTTCAGTGAATAATTTTATTTTTACAATTTGTTATTAAAATCATGAAAAATTTAAACTCGCTTTCATTAGAAAATTAAGTAAATCTTACGTGACTCACATTTTATTTTTTGACTTTTTAAATAGGTAATATCTCCAATTTTAGAGTCATGTCCAATTTTAAGTCGAAAATTATTTCCATATACATACATTTTCATATATTAAGGAATCTTCTTTCAAGAACCACTTTACAGCCTAGTTTACTATGATACCAACTTATCACTGACTTTGCAATATATGACAACTTAAAAAAAAAATTGTTTTGTGTCCCACAGTATTCAACTCGTCTCAAATAAAGTATACTGAATATTATTTGGCATAAATAATTATTAGTTGCATAACATAAAAAATCACGACTGAAAATTTTATGGAAGAAAATTTTTTCTTGGCTTACTCATAAATTGATTATCTACTTAAAATTATATCACCATAACTTTTGTTTCAGTAAAACAAAAAAAAAATTACAATTTTTTAATGAAAATTGCGTGTAAAATATTTCATTCTGTAACATTTTATTCTCAACTATTCAGCAAAATATTACACTAGAAATATGAAAGTACTAAATTTAAAATTAATGATAAATATTTTGATTAATTTCATAATATTCTAAACTATTAAAATTTAATTAAGTAAAAATTGTAACTAGCAGCCCGCCATTTTAAAGGACACGCCGCTTGGAACGCTTCCACTGGTAAAAAGAATCTCCATTTTTCCTGAAAACTCCCCTCCCGTTTTTAAAACACGACTACATCCTTTTAACCCCTTCTTTCCCGAAATTGCGAAGCTCCTAAAAGTAGTGGGAGAATGTCAGTATTTTTAATGGCAGACCCTCTCCAGCTAATCAATAATCAATACCGAGAGGCCGCCAACACACACAGTAAAAACTCCCACTTCCCCTCACCCCTTCCCAACCCTCCACATCGTCGCCCGAAACCCTTTGAACACTGAAAAACGAAAACTCGTGTATCAAAAACCCAGGGACCCAAAAATAATTTCTCAGAAATGGAGAAAAAAAGAATTTCACGCAAAAAATGGACGAAGGAAAAAAAAACATGGCGTCGTGGGACGTGGTAGAGAGGAATGAAAAAAAACTGGAGTTAAAAAATGGCGGCAAGCACGCCGATCGAAACAGGAGAAGAAGAAGACGAGGTTCCAGAATTAAAATTCATTAACAGAGCTGCAGTTTTAAAAAGGTTGGGGGAGAAACGAAGAAGAAGGCCGCCATTACGCTTTTAAAATGAGATGATGCTCTACGTTCCTCGCCTAACCCTTTGGGTTCGAAATTTTAACCCTTTGATGCCCATGCCATGCCGTTTTATCCACGTTCAAAACAAAGAAAAAAACATAAAAAAATTCATTTTTTTAATTATTTTTTCAATTTTTTAGATGAATTTATCGCTTTTTCAAACGATAACATCACAATATTTAATTTAAAAAACGAAATAAAAAAAATCGTTTTCTTATTTTTAACCCTTTGAAATTCAAATCTTTCCCTCGTTTGAAAAACAAAACAAGCTCAGTCTAGAGTTTTTACTTTTTAGTCATTTTTTTTTAAATTTTATTTTAATTTTTTTTTCAATGTTAAAAAAATTATTTTCCGGGAGAGGTGAAAAAAATTTTTCCCGAGAAGAGGAGAGCAAAAAAATTATCGTTTGGCGGCGCAGACGATGAAGGAAAAAGAAGAGAGAGAGAAAGAGATCTGGGGGTAGGGACGGCGCTCGGGAGGGGCTAGGGAGGAAAAAAAAGGTAAGAAAAAGCTTACCATGGTGATGGTGTTGTTGATATTGTTGTTGTTGATGCTGCTGGTGGTGATGTTGTTGGGGCGGCGGCGGAGGTGGCAGCGGCGGCAGAGGAGGAGGATAGAGGAAGTTGTTGGTGTTCTGAGGCGGAGGTAGCGACGGCGGAGGTTGTTGCTGTTGCTGCTGTAGCGGCGGCCGGTATTTGGGCTGTTCGCGGAAAATCTTAAGTTTTTGCAGGGATATTACAGAGATAGAGCAGCCGAGTGTAGAACGCGGTTGCATCTTTTCGTTCGGTGCGAACGGAGCTAGGGCCGAACTGTCATGGCGCATCGAGAGAAATACTTTTCTTCGTCTGTGCTCTGCTGCTTTACTTTTCCTAATACTCCTCCCTCTGTTTTGGTGCCGGAGCCGAAGAGGTAAGGAAGCGTCGAGCACATGCACGCACACACACTCCGCGCTTTCGACCGTTAATTACTTTGCTGGAGCACACCAATTTCCGCGCAGCATCAAAGGGTTAACTCTCTTGGTCACGTGACTCCCGCACACACACTCACACACGCCGTAAGGGAGAGAAGACTTATAACGGGCTTCTCATTTTCCATCCCTCCTTCATCTGCATTCTCCACTTTTTTTTTTTTTTAATTCTTTTTCTTTCCCTTTTCTTCTCCACACTTTCATTTTTTTTTTCCTTTTCCTTCTCTCCTCCTTTTGTTTTTATTTATCTTCTTTTTTTTTATTTAGCCAGCCACTCTTTTTTTAATCTTATCGTTTTCTAGACGAATCTTTTTTTCCCCTCCTTTTATAATTTTTCTACTTCTTTTGATGTTGTCATTTTTTTTCGCTCTAACTCATTTTTGATCAAAAAATAAAAATAAAAAAAAAGCAAGAATGAAAAATTTTTTTGTTCTTTTTATTATTTTCGCTTTATTCTGATTTTTCTCTCGTTTAATCTTGATCGCTCAGACGATAGTATAAAAAAATGATAAAAACGAATAGAATCTACATCTTTTTCTATCGGAATATTTCTTTCCCGTATAATAAAACATTCATCGATATATTTTTTTCAGTTAGTTTTCAAGAGACCTTGAGAAAAATATATCGTACTTTTTTTCGTGAATTTATTCTTTGAATTAAAAAAAAATCAGAAAATATACGATAGAAAAACTTTATGTTTACCTCATTTTTTAAAAAAAATTGAAAAAAAGATTAAACATAAAGCTTATGTGACAGTAAAATCAGAAAAAATAAAAAGAACTGTTTATATCTTTTACTGCTTCCGTAATAAAATAGCAATTGACCTTCGATTAGCAAACATCTTTAGAATATTTTACAGCAAATATTTGCAAATTAACACATTCTGTAAAAAAAAGGCGGAAATCATTCTTTAATATAAAAAAATAAGATCACCTTCAATTTTTATTTTTATTTCTATGATTTAATTAAGAAACGAAGGTATTACTCAAGAACATAAACAAAAAAGAGATAACTTAAAATGATTGATATGAAGACTCTAAGACAATTTAAAACTCGACATATGTAGTTTAGTATGACATTTGAAAAGCAATCTAAAACTATGGAATGTTTAACACTATAGCAATAAAGAAGCTTTGAAAACTACAATAAACAAAAACAATAAAAATACTTTTGGCGATTTAGATTCAAAAATTTTATGTAAATTAATTTTTTAAACAAAAAAAATTTAACTATTATTTTAAAAATTTTATCTAAAAATCTGGTTTATTTGTAAGTTTCGGAATTTAATTATAAAAACAGATGTGTCATCAGTCACAAGTATTTTGAAATAGTTCATTTAACATAATCTATTTCAAAATTAAATGATATTCTAATAAGGTGCTAATTCATTTATAATTCCAAACCAAGATTTAATAATTTTGTGAAGTTGAACATTTTTGTGTGTGTTGGTTTATCTTAAATTTTGAAATCAAATCGTTTAAAATTCAGTTACTTTTAGTCCCCGAAGTCTGAATTCCTAAAAACATTTTTGTATTTTCAATATTTCTATAAAATAATCCAGTTCTGATGAAATGGAAACTAATTCGAATACGTATTGTTTGAATATTTTTAATTTAAAAAAATAAAGCATTTTAATATATTTTAAGGCTTTATTTTTATTCAAAACTTATATATCAACAAATTGGTTTTAGTTGTATTATTAAAATAATCTCACAGCTTCCAATTTTTAAGCTTTAAATCGATTTGGATTTTCGTTACAAAATCAAGTCATTTTGGCGGAAAATTCCGGAGATGTCGCCAAAACCGCGCTTCATAAGCCATTTGTGCCAAATATGCGATGTTAAGTATTCAAAATTGTCATGACAGTTTTGAAAAAAATAACTTTAAATTTAATTTTGGCGGCTAAATTTCATTTCATCATTAAGTTAACGCAGTTCCTTTGTAAATTTATAAAAGCTTATTTCGCAGCATAAATTTATTCTGATGTTATATATATGGGCTACACCAACTTGCAAATAAATTAAAACAATACTCAAAATTTTAATTTGAAGTAGAGAATATTTGATAAAACTATTATGGAAAATTCACCACTCATAAATAAATAATTTTCATAATTCCTGAAATTTCTAAAAAAAATTGAATAAAATAATAAAAATAATAATTAAAAATCTTACATTAATTATTTCAAAATTAAAATTCACTAATAATATTCTCATAAAGTGTGTGTATGAATGATTATAATCTTAATTCATTTCTAACAGTAGAGTTTAGGCAACTGCAATTATTTCAAATACTCAAAAAAGAAGCGCGTATAAGGTAAAGAAGTATATATATATATATATATATATATATATATATATATATATATATATATATATATATATATATATATATCATGAAAAATATTCCGTCAATTCAATTGTAATTTTACAAATGCATCAAAAATTAGTCATTGCAACCCATCGAATAAATAATAAAATACAAAAATAATGTAATACTCAAAAATACTACGAGAAAAAAAATTCAAATCAATAAATATCAGAAGATATAATCTAAAAAAAGCTTATAAGGAAAAATATTTAGAAAAAAACACTACGTCAACTGATGTTTATAAATAATTATCAAAATTATACAAATTCGATGATTTAATTAAATTTTCATTTATGAAGGCGATTTCAAAACTATATCTATTGTGAATTATTACCGTTTGATTTAACTATATTATTCATGGCAAACTATTAGTAGATATTGTCATAGAACTTTAAATCAAAGTCACGTGACAAAGTCCACATTTGAATTTATCTTGCAAGATTCATATCAATTTAAAGATTTGGCGTCTTAAATAATTAACAGGACGGGTAGTTAGGCGAAGTTATTTGGCAGCTATGAGCACAGATTTCTGACCGCTTTGTCAATCGACCAGGTCATTTTCCTAGTCCATGGACCACTGTCCGGTGAATTAAACATGAATTGTGGCATCACGCGTTATTATCATAGTTTATATCACAGAAGGTGTTTGGCTATTGTGATTTCACATGTCTTGGCTAGTTTAGATCGTAATAAGACAAGTGCTTTAGTATGTTTTATATTTAAATAACAGCACAAACAAATAAAAACGAGCACGTGCAAATAATAAAAACGTGTTTCAAATTAATTTAAAATAATTTTTTTAGAAAATTAATTTTTATTAGTTTATTTTAAAAGTACGAGAATTTATAATGCATTATGAATTAAGATAACATTTTTTCTTTAATATCATCATAATTAGACTAACAGTTAATTTTATATGTATGCACCTTTTCCACAAAGAATTTTAAAATATTGAATCGTACTGAAACGAAGAGCATGTAATAAATCTGTTATTTAATTGCGGTGATATTGAATCTGTGCTAACTGTTCTTTCCATAAAAAAACAATATTTAATCACAAATAATTATAATTTAGAAATAAAACTGAAAGAATCATTTTTAATAACTTTTTAGAAAGACCCTTGTGGTTTATAATGCGGTAAAACAGAAATGTTCAGAGAAAATGGTCCCAAATTATATATCTAAGTTAATATTGAACAAAAGAGGATGGATGTTACGTTTCTGCATGGACGTCTGTCGGAGTGGGTACTTGGGAGTTTTCCAGGTTTGCTCCCTCGCAACACGGGAATATGACCTATAACCCATGAAGAATCCTCTCAGAATGAAAATATGCAGTGCAAAAATTTATTAAGAAGCTTTATATCCTTCTATTTTTTAAACTATTCATTGGACTGTGTATAGTAATTTTTTGAAAAAAAAATTATTTAGTTTATACATAATTTTAAAATGTTAGCTTTTATAATTATTTTACATTATTTTAAAAAAACGCGTATAAAAACTAAGTAATTTTATATTCCTATTCTAAAATTTAGATAGTAAATAGAATTCTATAAACGCTAAACGATGCAATTAACAAGCAACGAGCAAATTAGATTATTTGTATCATGATCATCTTTAAATAATAATAACTTTAATGACATACCATTTTAAAATATATTTCATGACATTAAAATAGTGAATTTTTTACTTTGCTACATTCCAAACTTAATTCTATTTTACAGCGACAGGTTTTATAAAGCGTTTGAAAACAAGAAATAAAGACAACAAATTCTTATTATTGTGTGGCAATACAAAACCAGTGAAGGACATGTCTTAATGCACAAACGATTATTTCTCAATAAAAAGAAGCAATTATAAGGCATTTAAAGAATGAATTATTTTCTTTTTAAGTCGTATTATATAACTATTTGAATACCTTAACTTTTATTAAAAAATTATTTATTTTATAATTATATTTGTTATGAATATAACTTAATCTCAAATGAGTCATATACAAAACTAAGCATAATAAAATTAAAAATCGTGAAACGAATAAAAGTAAAATTATTTTTAACAGAAATTAAAAATATTTAAAAACAAAATTATACATCTGTAGGCGTAATTCATCTCTTATCGATATTTTACTCAGTAAAAAATTTATGTCAGATTATACTCAATGCGTGTGTATGCCAAGAATATATTATTTTAAATAAGTCAATTCATACCTCGGAAGAAGGCTTGAATTTAGAACACTCAATCATTCGTTTCACAATATTGTTCTAATTTCGATCTTTATAACTCGAATGAATTTAGATATATAAATATTACAAGTCTTTTATTTGAGTCATTATTGATTTCTATTTTGAACGAAAATATGGATTCAGAACATTATAACGAATCCGCCGAATGAGTCAATCTTGGTACATATCTCGGACGAAGACATGAATTAAGATCAATATTGAAAGCTATTTGAATAAATTTCGGGTTTATACTTTGAACGAAAATATAAATGCAAATCAATATGGCTGGTCAATTTTCATATGTGTCAATGTTGATTAATACCACGGACGAAGGCATGAACAATATTGCCAGTGGTTGGTTTGAGTCGATCTTAGTTCACATCATAAAAGAAAAGACTCGACTTTAAAACAATAATGTCAATCCGTCGATTATGTGACTCAATCTTGGTACATACCTCATCCAAAGACATGATTTTTTAAAAATATCGAAAGCTTTTGTTTGAGTAAATTTCGGTTCACTACTTTGAACGAACACATGAATTTTAATCAATATATTCAATCTTTATTTTGAGTCAACCTTGGTTCATACTTCAGATGAAGATGTTAACAGTAAAGGGTTTGAATAAATACTTGGCAATCTTCTAATTTTGCCGACAATTTTGCATAAGAATTCTTTTCCAATAATAGTTACATAAACATCACCGCATATATCCTAATGCAACTGTATTGAATACATTTCAATAAACTATTTTTTAAACATGTGTTCTAATTATTAAGAATAATTCACAAGACAAATTGATATTATTTTTATAATGACAAACAAAGAATATAACTAATTTTGCTAAAATTAAATATCCTCGTAACAAGTATCAATTTAGGATAAAATTGATTTCCTTAACTATTTCATAGAAAAAATTATTAAAGTCTTTAAAATCACATCACGAGAAAGTCTAAAAATCGAATAAACTATATCAAACTTAGTTCGAAGTAATGGAATTTATAAAACAAAACTGTACAGTTTGCGACAGTAAGGAAATAAAATTTTTGTAGAAACTTCACAAGACAAAATACAAAAAGCAGAAAGGGAATTTGAAAGCAATAGACAAGAAGCCATTTTACAGTTTACAACTTAACAATAATTATTACACATGCTTTTTTTATAAAATATAATTAAAATCAGTGCCAACAAAGAAAATTTCAAAATACAAATAAATCAACCCAATATTCTGATAACGCATTCTGCACTTAAAACACAAGAAAAATAGGATAGAAAGGCTCAAATGCCGTATAATCCATGATGCCAAATTCTGAGATTGGCGATCTTTTGGCGGATTTACTTATGTATCTGGCAACCTCGTTTTTATTACGTCATACATATGGAGACCTATAAAAATTATGCAGAAAATTCTATTTTGGTAACCCTAGTATTTACGTCATCGCACGCGACACGATACATCTTGGCAATATTTCTTAATCGCCAAAAAAAAAAAAATTCAGAATTTGGAATCATGGATTTAACTGCAACTGTGCGATAGAAGTCTGTACGATTCAGTAATGCCATTTCACATAGAGCAACAGCATTGGACAATATATGCACTGTAAGCCTAACATCTGAATTGAAATGTTGTTAGTCACTCCAGCGTCTGTAAATTCTCACTTGATGATCGGGTAAATCACCATAGACATTTGAAATTCCATAAATGATTCAAACTTGTAAAAGAAAAAACACCCACGCACACCCAACCACGTCAGAAGTGATGGCAGAAAAGTGTGCATCTTGTGCAACACAATGCCTGGAACCAAAACCGAATCCTTCTATTCCGAAGAACATGGTTCGACCACAAGAGTAGCAAGCGTACCAAGTCTTAAACGCAGAATATATATATATATATATTCCAGTTTGTCTATCCCAAAACTTTTCAGAACCAAAACAATATTTAGTTATTACCTCAAGAATAAATAAACAATAACAAGTTATTATAAACTTATCTTATTTTTATATGGTAACAATTAACTTTGTTAACATTCAGAAAAACCCAATAAATTGGAACACATCCAATACATAATATAGCATTAATCGATAAAAATTTAATAAGATATCCATGATGTCACATTAATGAAACGATACAGTTCAAAACAGAGAAACTAAATTCATTTCTCTCGTTAACACTATAAATTAAAAAGCATGTAGCCGCAAAACTTCCACTATTGATATATATACTTATTAACTAATTCTTATTCGACATAACATCGCCTTAAGCATTTATCCAATTTTCATTTTTGTAAGTTTTACCGACGCTCTTCTATATTATAAATGCATACTAATGTAGATACAGTTGCATAATTAAATCTGGGAATTTTAATCAAACGGCTGATCTTGTAGAAGATAGTGCGAAAGAAAGCATTTTCATCTTTTTTTTTTTTTATTCTCCAGATCTTAACAGAAACTGCAAAAGTCTAGTCACAATCAAAAATACCTGTACGCACCGGTAATTGGAGATGAATAGAATAAATCGACAATTTATATTTCGACCGTATTATTTTAATAATAAATGCATCGAAATGCTTACATAGAAAGGAATTATTTTCAACTAGAGTAGAAATATGCGTGTGTGTCAGGGAAAGAAATTATTTAAATATCCCATCGAGGAAAGTGATTTGAAATGAAAATATATAGAATTGTAAAGAGTATAAAAATATTAAACGCAGAAATAAGGATATATCTTCGATCAATATTTAAATGTGGAAATTTAATAAACAGAAATATTTTAATTCGTTATAACATAACCACATTTTATGAAAGCAAATGCTATACGCAAGAATATAATAAATAAATATGTAATATGTTCTCACTTACTTAATTACTGTTGGATATGGATATGTTCTCACTAATTTAAAAGCTAATGGAATTTTATAAGTTAATCTGTGTGTGTAAACGGATTGAAACTTAGACTATGAATTTGAAAACATATAGATGGAATTATTTTTATTTTTCATTAGTTGTTTTACCTTAAATAGTTATTATGTAAACTAGCAGTTGACTATATTATGATTCAAAGGACAAATAACATTTATTGCTGATAATGATCAAGAAATAAAATGTTCACAACATGACCTTGAAGAAGATCATTATTCTGGGATGGCTTATGATCATAGAGTTTTCTTAGAGTCCGATTTCCCTTTCCTTAGGTTTTGATGACAATAATGCCAGATCAGAGGTCAACCTCGTCTCTTGAAAATTGTTTAAAAATGTCCTGCGCTTGAAAATGCTTACTTATTTCGCGTAAAAAAAATAGGAAGTCGAAAAAATTTCAAAACGTATGCGAATATGTGAAAACAAAATAATGCCAATGTATGAATAATTTGCTTTCTTCCAAAATTATATACCACTTAAGAATTAAAAATAAATAAAATTAAGAATATTAAAGCGTCAAAACTAATAAAATTTTATTTTTAGAGGAAAACTGGGTCACATAAACTTTTTTTTGTTAAGTTATACTTTACTAAAAAGATATAGACACTACCGACTTTCCAACATGCATAATACCCTGATGGAAGCATGAAAATCATGTGAACTTACATTATGCGTTTCTGGCAATGATATAGTAAATCATTAGCATTGCAGTGAAAACATCATAAGAGAATGTATTTTGCAAGCGCTGTATACAAAGAAAAAAATCGCCAATTGAAAATACGGCATTTTTTGCGTAAGCTGTTTAAATAAACCTGTTAGACAAATTCGAGCGTCTTTCAAGCAAATTTCCGAGTACGATTGAGAAAGAAAATTAGTCCACTGGATTGTCGATTATCTTTAAGAGAAATCCGTGATCGAGTTGCACAAACTAAGCAACACAGGGGAGAACCTGTGATCACTGGATATAGAAGGGAACGGTGGGCCGACGTGACCGATAGCGTTCAATTCATCGCACCACTGTACTTGATGACAAGCATGTACGCATAGCTGTGATGGATTGCTCAGCCACATCACGAACCATAGCACAAAAGATTGACGCTGTTACGCATCATTCGGTTTCTACTCATACCATTCGACGTCATTTGTTGCTGAGTAGAATATTCGCAAAGCATCCTCTGCTTCGTTTAATTTTGACTCAAAATCACAGGTATTTCTGCTAGCAATGATGCGATGAAAGACACACAACGGAATGGAAATTTTACTTCACCCACAAATCTGGCTTCTGCCTGAAGCACTAAGAGGATTGGATTCGAGGTTGGTGACACCATGGCTAGAGACTGTTGAAACTGTGGCGTTATGTATCACCACACTGGTTTTACACCAGAATCATTGTTTGGAATGGTATTGAATTTTACTTCGCTTCCCTCTATTACGCATTGCCGGTGCAATAAATACACAGTGTTACATTTCTGAAAGGTTGGAGCCTATGGTACCCCTGTACCTTTAGCGCTTCCCATCAGCCACATTTCAACAGGATAATGCACCATCGCAAGTGATACATGATGTCCAAGAGGAGTTCTTTATCCATCAGAATGAACTGCATATCTTCGATCTATCATCAATCGAAAATGTGTGGTTCATACTCGTACAACAACTGGTTCAGGATGCACCACTACTCCTTGCTAAACCAGATCTTTGGCTAAATATAGCAGCTGCATGAATTGCTGTCCCCAAGAATACATCTAAAGCCAGTATACCAGAAATTGACTTTAGAATACATCTAAAGTCAATTTCGCATCAGTTATAGCGAACAATAAAGGCTACACTATTTATTTATTATGTCATCGTCCATACTGTACATGACGATATGTCATTCATTTTGTCTTTGCATTATAAGTTATCTGGTAAATAATTTTCTAAGATCTAATGACTTGGAGGCACAGAAAGACGCTAATGACTTGGTGACACAGAAATATGAATGCCACTCTTCAACACCTTCGTTCGGCCACTGGTACCACAGTTTTGACACAAACTGTCCGAAACCGACTTCCTGCTATAGGACTGAACGATCGCCAACCACCATGTGCGTCATGTTAACAGCAAGTCAGTCACATCTGCAAGGAGTGGGCAACAGAGAATGTGAGCAGAAAGAGAAACAAATAGCGCAATATTCTTTTCTCTCAGAAGTCCCGTTTTTCTCTTCATTTTGACAACAGGCGTATTTTCATCTGGAAGGAAACGTGGCAACAGAAAAAAATCCAGCGTTCGCCCAAGAGAGTATAAGATTTGGCGTTCGGAAGTGATAGTCTATCGTCATTGATGGGGGCACCGATCTCCCTATCATTCTAAATAGAGCTCTAATTAGTCACCAACATAGGAATGATATCCTCAGACTTATTGTAGTCCTTTACACTGCAGCAATTTGAGACAACTTCGTGTTAATGGGTGACAACTGCAAGCTACATCGTGCTCACTTGGTGAGTGATTTTCTATTGGGACAAGGAATCTTACGAATGGAATGACCAGAGGTTCTCCGGACATGAACCCACTAGACTATGTCTGGTATATTTTAGGCAGACGAGTTGCTGGACGCCTACCACTCTCGCAAACTTTTCAAGAACTGGAAAGGTTTCTTTTGGTGGAGTGGGACAGAATACAGAAGACCTTCATTAATACCCTTATTGACTTGGTGCCGAAAAGTCGTTCAACGTTGCTGGCCGTTCGAGGAAAACACACTTCCTACTAAAAATGATTTTCTTTTAAGGGAACACCTTTTTATATGTTTTCCTCATATCCATACATTATATTTCTTTTTTTTTTGTATCAAAATGCACAATGAAACATTTTTTCTATTAAACAAATGCCATTTTTTTATTTCATATAGATTAGTTTGATGGATTGATACATTACTGACGCCATGTCTGCCAATATTGTATCAATCAAACAATTCTCAATCAATTCATCAATCAAACAATTCTCCAGATTCTAGATCAACCCACAACCTCTTTGATTGTGTTGAGCAGTGTATTAGAGCACACAGCATTTAAAATAAAACTACTTAGCTACATTTTAATAATATGACGAACAACATAAACAGAAATCAAATATGTCCCAGCGAGGAATGTGTAACCCTTTCTTCCATATTGCAATCAAATTCTCAAAACATCAAATTTATTTGTATAAATAAAATAAATGGGAACATTTGGCGACTGATGAAATTTCTTAAGATTCCGTCCTTCATTTATCAGTTTTGATAAATGTCTTTATTTTTTTATTTTTTATTTTTTTAAAAACTCTCATGTGATTCGATGTGTTCGCTAATATTAGCATGACTCATTAATTTCTCACAAGTTACTTTTGTTTCTTCAGTGATAAACTCAAGTAAGACCAGTTTTACCCATACATAGCATTCTGGGTTAACACAACTCAGACGCATATTAGAAATACATTTTGAAATAAATGCTAATTTGAATAAAATAAGGCGTACATTTTTCTATCAAATTAATGTGCTGTATTCACTTACGATTTTAATTCTATCTTTTTGGTGCTTAACTTAGAAAATATTCTTATTCATGTAGATTATATTCATTACAATCTCCTTTTAAGTATCCATTTTAATCTTTTAAGATAGATTGAGCTTTAAGAAACAAAATAATGGAATTTCATACCAGTTTCCCGGTCTGTTTCGGCGTTGTTCTCATTATCGGCAGATACATACACAGCGGTGCAGGCGAGCCCATGACTGTAACTTTTACGTTGACGAGTTTGGAATACTCGCCCATCACCAAGTGCCTCGTCATTTTGAACAACTGTCAGGTGACGAGGTCATACCTGAGCCCCCTCTCCAAACCACGCTATACCAGAAGAACTTTAGACATCCCATATAAACGTGAACACGTCCCCAACCCACGGATCTCCAGCAACCCAGTGAAGCAGCGTACGGCGTGGCATACTCCCAACCACTGCCCGCGGCAAATGATGCTTCACTTTACAGATCTTAACGACAAGCGGCGTGAAGTTACTGAGCATTCTGGAGCTCATTATCGGAAGATAGTGAGTTCCAATCCAGGCTTAACTGAAGATCCACCGTGTTTACGAAAGCGGCTGGGGGTGGTGGAGGACGCAATGTCCTCCAAGTGAAATGATACATCTAGGTGGAAGATCAAATATCAGGGAATCTTCTGCTTGTGTTCCCTGCTTCTAAATTATGAAGCCTCCAGCCAGTTGCTTCCGCTAACTGGTACAACTCAACTCAAGGCAAGGTACGGGTAAGTATGCTGGGCCAACAACAACAACATCGCTGTTTAATTGGATTTCCAAATGAAAATTGCAATGCTAGCTTTTATTAAAATGATGATTTTAGTAGAATCAGGACAGATGAATTTCTATAGGACCAACTACGGCCCAAGGCCCTTGCCCTCCTTAGATTAACTTCTTTAGGCATCATCCATACTAGACAGTTACACCTAGACTCCATTAAAGGGTTATCGGACTTTATTAATAAAGTGGGTGACTCGAGCAACTGGAACTAGGAAACATTGGGGTTGGAGTTAATAGTATAAAATGCTGATAAAAGCAGAGGTGCCCAATGACATACAAACTAATTCTAAGAAGACGAAGACGAACTATGGCCCATAAATTATTTTGTTTGTTTATTTCCCTTTAATTTGATGTCAATTTCTGATGAGTTAGACACTAGTAAACGCAGCCAATAAGAAACAAAACAATTGAGGTCATTTTAAATAAAGATAATCGATACCTGATACGATACATAATCGATATCTGAACTAATATTCTTCTCTAAATAACCCCATTACATCAGCAAAGGGAATTGTATCTTATCAAAGTCTAAACCCTCTCAACAGGTGGATCTTCAGCGGCGTCAACTACAGAACCAACCGCAGTTCCATAATAAAATCACGCTAACTGTGAATTAACATTCTTTTAACATAAGTTCTGCGTACTTACATTTTCTACAGCAGTTTGTATGGAAAAAGCCACAAAAATGTGGTAACCATTCATACAATTATTCCTGCATTCAAAAACCATCGGGAATGTAAAGTCTCCCAAAATCACGTCATACAAACCCCACAATCCCTCAAGAAAATGTTCTTCCATCTCCAAAACTTGTGAATCATTTTTCGGGACACGGTTGCGACGATAACTTAACACTCGAGCTTCTGAAATCATATTTACTCAAATGTGGTTATGAATACCATAACTGGAACGGAGGGAGTAGGGGGGTGTTTTCCGATTTTTCTTCGGAAGATCTTCGAGAGCTGGGGAGGAAGAAGTTGATCGCCGAGTCGGAAGGGAGGGGGGAGGGAAATAAGGAAAGGTTTAATTAAAATCCGGGAAGAGCGACTCATAAATTAAAATCCCATGCAATAGGTTATAAAATTAAACTACCGTTTAATGGAGGTGATTGTATCGTAAAATAAATCCTTTGGCTTATTTTTCAAACGTCGGAATTTATCTTTGGAAAGCGATGCGTCATAAATAAGGCCCGGTCTCTTAAGATTGAAAACCGACGTGAAAATGATATCGTCTGATCCATTCTCGAGATCCCTTGATCCAGTCGAGGAAAAAATAAATAAAAGTTTTAATTAAATTTCGAATTATATCGCGAGAGGGCGTCGGGAATTTTTAATCGCGCAAAATGGGAACCGGGCGATCGGTTCCAATGATTTAAGTAAATAGAATGTCCTGTCGAGAGTTGAGTAATTTATGCCCACGATTTTTATGAAGAAATGACGTTTAACGAAAGTTAAAAATGCAATCAATGTAATCAATCACTCAAATGATTTAGGTGATTCATTAAAACAACTCGTTGTATTTTTGTGTTTACTTAGGTCTCGGAGTGAATTTATACAAACGATACTAGTGATGATCTAAAAATTATTTTAAATTGTACTTGAAAGAATACTTCCTTACATTAAAACAAGATCTATCGACCCCACTGATGCCTAAGCCACAATTTTTTTTCCTTAAAAATTTAATACCATGAATGGCGCATAGAGATAAGACATTTATATGTGTTACCATGTTGACGGTCTTTATCTAATCACAAACAAATCTTTTAGTCCAAACAAGGTATTTACTGAGTTACTAGATTGAATTTGGGTTTTCTAATAACAGAATATTTGACATCTTGTAACCTTGCTTTTCGGGAGAACTTTTGATAGATAGTTAGGTGTATTTATATGTCGCAGGGTCGAATCTGGAAAACTCTTAAGCACCAATTCTTGAGCTGCAGCCAGCAATTTCGTAATTTTTCATCGGCATTCCACGATTTAGAACTAAATCAATGACTATCCATTATCGATCAATAGTCAATCGAATGACTTCTATTATCAAATCAATGATAGTCCAAAATTTGTATATTTTGTGGTCTTCAGAAAGAGAAAATACGCTTCATATTTGATAACAGACAATGAATAACTTTATCCTTCTGTTGGTGTAACGTGGTATGAAAAGAAGGTGTCCAATTCAAATATTTACAACACTATTGACCATGATTCAAGATTACAAATGACTTGATTTTTGATGGGACTCACACAGTTAAACTTTTAAAGTTCCTCATTTTTTTTACTGTTTGAAAGATTATATTTATTTCAGAGTTTTTCATCACGAATCATATCGAATTAAAATGAACCAGTAATAGTATTTTAGTTCAAGTATTAAAATAAGCGTATTCATTTATTTATTTCAATTTTACTTCCTAATAAAACCCGACATTGAAATACAGAATATGGAAAATTCCTGTAAATACATTGAATCATTTAAATTAAATTTAAAACAAGCTGAAATCAAAATTATAAATGCTATGTACATAAGATAAATAATAAAAAAACTACCAAAAAATATATGTATCCATAAAGAATTCAAATTTTATCATCAATGTAAAATTTACATACATAATTAAAACTCAAAGGAAAAACTCAAATTATTCATATAAGGGTAACTTTCCTCGTAAAATTAGTTTTATTACGTAAAAAAGGGGAAAACGCATTTCGAACTATAATTTTTCTGTGCTTATGCCTGACGCAATTTAATCAGCTTCAAAACCAGATGTCTTTTTCATCAATGCAACACACAAGCATATAGTAAGTAATAACTAACTCGTATTTTTTGACCATTTTAAAACTTTTTCCTACAAGGTCGAATTAGTTAAAAGAAAACCACTCGTTAAACAGGTTTTTAGAGGTTACAATATAGATATGAAATAATTAAAAATAGCTAATTCACACTAAAAAAAGAAAATTTTCGATTATATATAATCGTTTTATCATCAAAAGTAGAAATTTCTACAGATTTCAGAGACAGCAAATGACATCATGAGAATGAGGTCAACAAAATGGAATTGATAAAAACCTATTACTCCAATAAATAAGATTTAAGAAATACATCGATAAACAATCTTTGCATTTCTGTTTTTATATGTGATATTTGTTTTTTTAAGCTAGAAAAATTAATATAGAAAAATTTTTTTAATGTTTAACAGATAGTTTTATTTATTCTAGTTATAATTTCGAATAAAAAAATTAAAGATTAGGAAAAGTAGGGCAACAAAAGTAGGATAAATAACGACTCTATAAAATAAATAACGACTCGAGTGAATATAATTGATTTCAAATTAAAATTTATTTCTGAAGAAATGCGTGCTTTATGGGATATTTTTAAAAACTGTAATGTTTAGAAGTTGATGCAAAAAAGAAAACCAAATAACTCTGGAAAATATTTTAACCTTGTTATAAATACTATGGAAAGTTTTTAATGGATTGAGAAAAAAGAAAGAACTTAAAGTTGCCTTAATTCTTTGACTTAGTCAAGAAAATGGATATTTTAGTCTCTTTATAGCATAGTATTCCGCGAGAAAAAGCAGTAATTGTATTAGTGATTTCTCAATCAAGTGATCAATTACAATACCGGAAACAGAAAACAATCAGCTTTCTACTTCCTTTTTTAAATTATGAAGGTTAAGCGAAGAAGATATTAAAATTGTCAATGTGTAGATGAAATACGGAATTGCTTTAGAGGATTTAGACCATGGGATAAATGTCTTTTCTTTAATGTTTTATTTATTATCTCTAACATACTTTTTGTTGGGATGTATCTGTTGTATATATCACAGAAATGTTTTTCAAAACCATCAACAATTTTATGTATTAAATTATGCACAATTTGTTTTCAAGCATGTATGTATAATAACTGTGAAGAAATAATAAGTTTTAACGAGATTTTTCCAGCAAAAAAGTTCGTTTTAATAGTTCGAATAGTTGCATGAAAGCAGCACCTTTAGAACGGATAGTAATCACCACCCGAATCAAAATTTTTCTGCTGACGTTTTAGTTCACTGCCAGTTTTAGTTAACTGCCAAAAACAGATCAACCTCATTGTGAATGTCTTGTGGAATCGAAGATAGCAGCAGCATCGAAGATGTAACTGCAGATGTGAAAATAATAAAAGTACGCAAGGGCGATGTCACGGATATCTGGTGGGAATGGCTAATCCCATTCGAGTCCGTACAGTGTCCGGCCGGAGAATGCCGATACATATATGGTCCTGCATTATCTTGATGGAACAGAACCTTCTTGCGCAGGAACTCAGTTCGACGCTTGGATTAATCATCAACATGGATTACCATTTCTCTGTACACCTTACTGTCGACAGTTTTTACTTTTTGCCAGAAATTATAGATGAATAATACCAATGCAATCCAAACAGATACAAGCTTTTTGATAGTCAAATTGCACTTTGCGACGCTACCGGCGGGCTCATTGGGGCATACCCTTTTATTGTGCTGTTGAAGTAAGTTCCCTTTTCATCACAAGTTGACAATACGGATTCAGAATTTTGTCCTTGCGTTGATATTCCAGCAAATTCAAGCAGATCTTGAGAACACGTTTGTCTTTATCTGCTTGAGCCAGCTCAGACGGCACCCAACGATTGAACTCGTAAGTCAAATTTATACGTTGCATAGCGCGACTAATCGATATAGCACTAACTCCTTAGCTAGCTCTCGAGTCATTGAATACTGAATTTCTTCCACTGTTGCTTGCAGGCGGACCTCATCAACATCAGTAAGTCAGACAGAGTGCTCTGCTTCTTGAATGTTATAGTTATTGCTTTTGAACTTTCGGTACCAAACTTTCACAATCATGTGATACATCAGTAGTACCTAAAGCTGTGCACGTGATTTGGTGACATTCCTTATTTGACTTTTTGCTGCAGAACTGGAAGTACATCGTGGTTCTATTCTGGTATTTTGATGACTCCATTTTAGGCACCTTGTACTTTATGATAATATTGTTTCATAGATCTCACAAGAGTGATCTAAAGCCAAGTCTTAGACTACTTTTAGTACTTAAAAGTAGTCTGACAAAATATAAATGAACACGTCAATGGAAACTGGTTGCGCTAGCGGTGGAGGAAAACTTTTGTTGCAAGTCCGGTTTCATTCCCTTATGGTACGTGAGAATCGACTAAAACTGGAAACACCAAAGTAAACCTAAGATTTAGAACCTGAGATAAAAAAAAAGAGCTAACGATGATATTTTAAACAGGTGTCTTTATCTCCACTTCGGTGCAACAGATGCGGTCAGAAATCACAGAATTAGATTCGTCACATGGTACAATACTAAGTTGAAAAGAACTACTGAAGTATTAACACTTAACTGTCCCTCAACACATTTAGTGTGAAAGTTAAGAAAGGAAAAAGCAATCTGACACTCAAATTTTTCAAATGATAACGTTGCTTAAGTTACTGTCAGCTTTTTCGAAAAGAGGATTAGAGTGTCTGCACTCCACAGTGGCAAATAAATACAATACATCAACCTTTCTTTCAATTACATCGCCAAAATTTGCAGAATTGAATAAAAAAATGACACAATCTAATGCTGCTGATATCATCTAAGGTTTGATACTAAATGGTTAATCGATTAGGGTTCACCATGTTGTATCATGTTAGCTCGATTTTATATCCTTCTGAACTTCCAATTTTTTGATTAAAACAGAAAAATAAATCTTTTGTCCATGAAGTTACAGTTATAGTAGAAAATTTTGCAAATTATAGTTGTTTTAAAATGCGTTTCGGCATTCCTTACAAAAGTAAAATAGGTTTAAGATTGGTGGTTCATTGCGATACATCTCGGAATTTCTACTTCTGATGACTAAAGCAACTAAACACAACAAACCACCTGATGATATTGAACCAAAGAAACGAATTCGATACCAGAACAGTCACCAGGCAACAACATGCCTGTGTGAAGACATCGAGTCCTATGAAACATTAAACATGCACAGACCCTCACAGTATGCGGATTATAATTGGGTCAAGTACTGAGCTAGCGAAATATATGCTCTTTTTCTTATCGACCCAAATATACTCACTCTTCCAAAAATGATAAAATTAATTTATTTTCATCCTGCCATGATGTAAATTTCATTAGGAGAATAACAGTTCTTTAATTTTCTATAGAAAAATTTCCTCCGAGATGGGCCTTTAACTTAATTCCTTCAATAAAATCATTAATGTCTCTGGCAAACAAAACAATATAAATTTCTGCCCATTATTATTATCGATAATGGCTATAAAGGAAACATTTCATACTCTCCAATCAATTAAGTTATTACCACCATAAGCAAAGAGGAATTACGAATTCCTAATTTCAGTTAAAAAAAATATGAAAAACGCAAGACCTTTAAAACACTACTGGAGGAACATATTATATTAAGAAACAGTCCATTGAAAAAAATATGGAATTTATATTTATAAAAAAAATTAACACGAAAAAAAAAAACCTTTTAAGCAAATAGAAAAAATTTCATCTCTCATAATTTCTGAGGGAAAACTTTATAAAGGTTTTCAATGCCAGATAACTATTGAAACCAAACTTCACTAATTTTTTTTCGTTTCTTTCATTTAAAAAAAAAAAAAGTTTTCCAAACATAATTTTTTCCGTACCGAAATGGGAACGAAAAAAGGAAAAAAAAAAGTTAATTTTATGCATCATTAAACTCATCCTCTAGTGACCATTTTTTATATATATACATTCCTTCTACACAAATTTTTTTCCACTATTTTTTTTTTCTTATTTTAGAAATTTACGGACGACTGCCTGATTCTGGGATATTAAGGGATGTATTGCACTAAAAGATAAAAAAAAAATTCTACGTAATTTTGAGGTATAATCTATGAAATGTCTCCAAAATTGTGAATGAAAAGCGTATTTTTTCCCCTTTGTTCTCATTTTCAATATCCCAGAAACACGATAGTCGAAAATAGCGTTGTAATAATTAATTACAAAATCTCATTGAATTTACTGTTTTACTATAAATATCAATTATCTTATAATAGTCATTTTGGAAATGAAACGTTGTTTACTAAATATTCTTGTATAATTCTTGTCGAACATAACTACACAAATGAAGATTAAAAAACCAGTTATGAATATTTAAATCTATTGGTTTGTTCGGAAAGTCATTTCGTTTTTCATGAAAATGAAAAACGTGCAGCAAATAAATATTGTATTGCATTGTACATTGTTCATTCTAGTGCAATAGCTTTTACCCTCTTTATGGTAGTAGCACGATTCCACAGTCATAAAGTGATTGGTTTTTACTAGCAAAAAGCTGATCTATGTAGGAAAAACGAAATTACTTTCCGAACAATCCAATATTTTGCCTACAGGCAGAGAGAGTTTACATCTAGGTATATGTCCTGTAATAAAAAATAATTAAAAGCTTTTCCATTATTACTATTAGTATTTAACACGCTATCAGATATAAACAATGTTACTGTTTAATATCTTTTTCTGGCGGAAAAGTTAGATATTAGAATGTTCAACAAACTTTTAATGTGGTCAGGGAACAATCATTTCAATGAATATACAAAACATACCATACGAAAAAAAGTTGTATACTTCAAGTAAACTTGAATCTGTATGAAAGACATACTACAAAAGTCATAATTGCACAGAAAAGACTTTCTTGTTCTTTCCTTCTTGTGTTTGGTATATGACGTTGTTTACTTGTTACACATAAAAATCAGCGCATGATATTGACAGATGGATCATCTTTAAACATACTCAATACGCGTAATAGGGTTATCAGTATACAGCTGTGTTGAATAGTGAATAAGAAAATGGATATCAGACATTCAATTTGCTTTTCGCAACAAATTGAAAACTACTGAAAGAAACTGCGATTATTTTGATTTGAATCACCTGCATTCTTTGATAACACTTTAAATCAACTAATTTCCATAGCACTGGAATTAGATAATTGTCTAATGATTATGATTGAAATCGCGACCGGTAATAGTTTTCTTTTAAGTTGAATCAAACTGATGATCTGATATCTCCCACTTTAAATTTCTGTTGTTGTTGCATGCCCCCAAGGTCAGCAGTACTAGACCAGATCCATGAGCGCTTACACCTTTAAAAAGTTCAGTACAATAAGTGGATTCTCCATCAGATATCTCCTGGAGTGACCAAGGCATTGAAAAATATGTTCAGGAAAGGCCTGTTCATTTAAGCACTTGGAGCAAATTTCGTATTTCTTCGTACCCTCGGCGAATTTCAAGTTACTAAGATGGCCACTTCTGAAACGGGCAATAGCCGTTTATGATGTTAAGGAGGGAAAATCCAAGTGGTTTTATTCTCGTGTTTAATCTTTGAAAGAATCTCCTAAAATGTGAGAGGTGCCGACGTCACATCGTCCTCAGACACACCAGCTTTAGCCAAAGTGTCCGCATTCTCATTCCCCTCGAGATCCACGTGGAAAGGAATCCACTGTAGGTGAATATGATGCGATACGGACATCCGTTTTAACATTTGAAGTATTGAAACCCAAGTCCTGTCTCTCACTTGTTGCCATCTGGCCAAATTCTGTATTGCACTTTTACTATCAGACAACACTCAAATCTCAGCTCCATGTGGAAGTGGATTCAGGGAGCTTTAAATTTCTGCAACACACCAATGAGTTAAGATCAGCCGGTTTAAAGTACATAGATCCCATCAACAAGAAACTTCGAGTATGTAATGATAGAACCAGCCTTTTCCCAATCGACAAAAAACATCCCTCGCGAGCTTAGTTATATTACTGTTGAACTAGTTCTGAAGGATTAAATTAAATGTTTTTCTTTTGCTCTATTTTCTGAAATCTTACACAATTAAGGATGGGGGTTAGTAGTGTTTATTAATTTCAATGGTGTTCCAGGTGAATTACAAAGCTTTGCTATGTTACCCATAATATATTTCTATTAGCCAGAAAACGTAAGTATATTACATTGAGTCCAAAATGAAACACAATTTTACGAATATAAATAAAATACTTTTATTAAATAGGATAAAATGTGTGTAATTGTTTTTACCTGTCAGTGATTTCTCTCTCAAATTATGAGAGGATTAATTTTGTATTAGCACATGTGACTACAGAACAAACTTCTAAAAAATTTCCATGCCAATGTTATCAACATAACACAGAAAACTGATAAAAACAACAGTAATTCATAATAACGGCATATTTTTTAATCATTTAAAGTTGCAAAAATGTTTATGTAAAAACATTGTTTTTACATGGTCTTTATTTCGAATTCTGAAGTAATTTTGTAGCCAGAATAAAGTTGTCGAAGATAAGATAAAAGACGCTAAAATTACCACAATAAGTTGCACAAAGATAGTACAAATACGAAAGAGCCAATAGAACCATTATCAGTCAACGAATTCTATTACTCAGAATTACGATGATAATTTTGATGTACTTGATTTAAAATCATTGTAGCCTTCTGTAAAAAGTAAATAAATGTTACAAAATACTCCATTATTTATTCGTATTGTCACTTGGAATTAAAATAAAAAAGAAATAATTTGCAAAGATTATATTGTAGTTTGGAATTAAAATAGAAAAGAAATAATTTGCAAAGATCATATTGTCGTTTGGAATTAAAAAAAAAAGAAATTATTTGCAAAGATTATATTGTCGTTTGGAATTAAAATAAAAAAGAAATAATTTGCAAAGATTATATTGTCGTTTGGAATTAAAATAAAAAAGAAATAATTAGCAAAGATCATATTGTCGTTTGGAATTAAAATAAAAAAGAAATAATTTGCAAAGATTATATTGTCGTTTGGAATTAAAATAAAAAAGAAATAATTTGCAAAGATCATATAATCGTTTGGAATTAAAATTTTAAAAAAAGCGAAAAAGCCCATGAGATAAATTTTATAAAATTACTGTTTCAATTGCACATAAATGCAACTCTTCTAAAATCAATTTTTCACTTATCATCTTTAAAACATTCCAAATATCAGGTTAAAATTAGAGCTGCCGAGTTAGAAGTTTGAGCAAGAATCAGCTGCACAAATATCAAATCGTTATTTTTCCCTGGCTGAAAGCAGACTGCAAGAAGATGGGAAAAACACATTTACTTTTAAAAGTTGAAAAAATAAAGATTACTTATTTTATTATATTATTAGATAAAATAATTATTATTAATTGTTTAATTAATATAGATTATATTAATTATTAGAATTTTCTAACACCAATTAAACATTTTTTTTTTTCAAAAAAGGAAACTTGAAGTTATTATGCAATGGAGACATCCGAACACTCAATTCATTAGTTTGCAAAAAAAAAGACCTATTTAAATGTTTTAATTACCTTTATAAGTACTTAAAGAAAAAATAAACAGTGCAGAATACCTAAAGAGACAAAAAATAATAACGAAAGCACAAAGAAATAATAAAGATCACATGAAATCAAAACAATAATAATAAGGATAATAATAACAAAAAAATAATAATGGTAATAACAAAAATAATGATAACTAAAATAATAAGGATAATAACAAAAAATAATAATGGTAGTAACAAAAATAATAATGATAATAACTAAAATAATAATAATGATAACAAAAAATAACACATGCATCTATTTACCATAAGGATCGATGAGCGATCGTTCCAACTCTATAGGGTCGATATATCGCTGGGAAGCTGTAAATTAAATAGTCTACTACAGCAAACAAACCAAAAGCATAACAGAAAAAATAACATAACCAAAATAAACAAAATTATAAATAAACAGTAAAGCAAAATATATTAATAAATTAACATAATCAGGGAAAACTAAAATATAATCAGAATAAATTTTTCTTAAAAAAAATTAAATCATCGACAAAGAAATGTTATCGAATAAAAAGGAACAATGATTTTATAATTTGCTTAATATATTACTTTTATGAGCACAAAATATCAATTCAAGCATATACGAATATTTATAGAAATGGGGAATTTTTCCTTCACATTTATATTCCAAATTTTAAGTCAAAATTTAATCGAATTCTTTAATAAACAAAATGTACTATTTTGAAATTAATGACAAAATATAAAATAAATTGATTACGTATGCTTTTTTATTTCGTTTACACAACGAACAATTATTAAAAAATTAACTCAAAATATGGTCTGCTATTTTGATGTCATATTATCCTCTCTGTGTGATAAAATATCAAAAAATATATAGTAATATTTAATAGCTATGTATTTTTTGGGGGGAGAGGAGTATTAATTCTTGAAACGAATCGATGAGTTAAATCATGATAAATCATAAATATGAAATAACCAAATAATATTATCAATTTCTTGAAGTATTTTTCACATTCAAATAAATATTCAGAACAATTGAAAAAGAATTATCAAACTGTGCTTTTTAATAAGAATAAATTGCATTTTTAAAAACTGCATTCTCATTAGTAAGATGTGATAATAAAGAAAATATCAAAATTTACGTGCAGAAAAATGAAAAATATTTAATACAGGAATAATGTTTAATTGAATAAGAGTACAGCATTTCTTTGTTTACAAAAATCAAAATGATACTTACCCCACTAATTATTTTTTTAAAAAAAGAAAATGTCTTGATAGTTTCAAAATAGAACTCTTGAGCAACACCACAAATAGTATAGTTTTAAGGAGCATGTGCTTATTTATGCAAAAATAAATCTTGTTCAAAGTATAACTTTATATAGAAATCAAAATATATTTTTATGTACCTTTGTATTAATATATTTTAATAGAGAAAAATCTTGAAAATTATTGTTGAAAAAAAATAAAAAAAGCCCACAGACTGTGTTAGAAGGAACAAATTTGAACCAAATACCTAAAAAGTTTTCCAATCTTGCGAATTTCTTGAATTATTAATTTTAAAGCTTTCACGTATGAGTAATTCGAATCAAGCAGAGAAGTTACCAAACTCGCGCACAAAATTTAGAGAGCTAATAATTACCAAATCACAAACAAATTTCGTAAGCTATCATCATCTTACTCTAAAGAATATATTTTCACATTTCTTCTTATACCAAATTCTGTTAGAGGCCTCATCGTAGCTAGGGGATGTTCCTGGCAGGAGTGGGTGAAGTACATCGGGAGTTTTTCACTCCTGGTAGGGCCACCCTAGGCATGAAGGCTACTCCGTTTTTCACAGCTAACACTAACAGGCAACGGTACAAAGTCAATTTGCTACTTTCGGATGCGCCAGGCCTTGTCCAAGAGAAGTTGTCCCCCGGACCCTTTACCATGAACAGGATTCCAGAAATGACCAGACAACATATTATAGGTTTGCTAGTGGCAATCTTTGTGGTCTTAAATTTGTTGAGAAACCTAAATTTGTTATCAATGTGGTGTCGACCAGGCTAGCCCCCAATACTTTCTCTTGTGTCTCGGATTTACACAGGAGGATTTCCTGGTGAATCACCTTCTGTTTCTTGATTTTCTGAGGACCCTTTACCATGAACAGGGTTCTAGAGATGATCAGAAAACATATTATAGGTTTGCTAGTGACCATCTTCGTGGTTTTAAATTTGTTGGCAAACTTAAATTTGTTATCAATGTGGTGTCGACCAGGCTAGCCCCAATACTTTCTCTTGTGTCTCGGATTTACACAGGAGGATTTCCTGGTGAATCACCTTCTGTTTCTTGATTTTCTGAGGACCCTTTACCATGAACAGGGTTCTAGAGATGATCAGAAAACATATTATAGGTTTGCTAGTGACCATCTTCGTGGTTTTAAATTTGTTGGCAAACTTAAATTTGTTATCAGTGTGGTGTCGACCAGGCCAACCCCCAATACTTTCCCTTGTGTCTCGGATTTACTCAGGAAGATTTCCTGGTGAATTGCCTTCTGTTTCTTGATTTTCTGAGAATTGATGACTCATAGATTTGGTGTAGCAATACTACCCCAGATGAAATCAGAGCCAACAGAAACAACCAAATAAAAGCATTAGTTTTTTGTATGATGACTTTTTAAACAAGAAAAACGTATGCTTCAAAACAGGGGTTTTAAGGTTTAAGTTTAAATATCCTAATCATTCTAAATTAAGTGCTATGGTAGAATTTCAAAAATATATATATAGCCTCTCAATTATTTGTCTTCTTTAATATCTTAGACACTGTAGAAGGAATGACACGGTGGGTTTTGAAAAACACACAAATCAAAATAAAATCCTAGTGATCACATGCTAGAAAGGAAAATCGCATTGTGATTGGCTAATTTTGAAATCGTTTATCAAAATAATCACCGACCAAGCTGTCAAGAAAAGATAATGAAGTTCGCTAATCAAAATGGCTGACCGAAAAAAAGAAATAATTATATAGAATTGCTCAAAATTTTTCTGAACAGTAATCACAAATCACATTATTTTATGATTTCAAAACTTCTTGAAGGAAATCATTTCAGATAGTTAAAACAATTGGCTGAGCAGACAAATGTATCATTACTTAGTTATAGGCAACAGAGTAATTTTTTTAGTATCGCCAATTTCATCTTAACACCAACATCTGGTATGATTTAAGCAGTTCAAGTATCAATTCATCAACAAATTAATGAAAAGTCAAAGAAATCGATCATCGGGACAACTGAACACCAACAGTGTAAGAAGTGTAGTATTTCAAAGCACAACATAGACTCATATTGTTTTTGTAAAACATTTGTTTTGTTTGTTTTGTTTTTCGAAAAAAAATCCATGGTAATTATTATTTTTCAATTTTTTAAACGCTAGACTTCTCGGCTAGTTTATCAAATATAATAAAGCATTCCTACATTTAACTCTTAAACCATGAATGGTATAATTTCGAAAATATTACAAACAAAATTTACAGACACGTTGTGTATAATTATGAATTTAAATGACCTAGCTTTATTGCATTTAAAAAAAATAGCATTTTACAAAAACTGGCATTGTATTTTTAAAAAATATCTCGTTATTTTCATTTACTGACATTAAAATAGCTTATACTTTTTCCGTTAAAATTGCGAGAATTACATCGTATTCAAAACTCACAATTAAATGAATTTTAAAAATAAGAACATTTTTTTTCAAATTTAGAACAAAAAAATATTTAATTTTCAACCAATGGCTTCCTGGTCTAAAATATCTAGAATACTTTAGGCATTGAATATTTTAAAAAGATTCAGATTTAAACTTTGATTTAAAGGATTCGTAAAATATCGTATGTCCCATTTCCGTTTAATAATGATAAATCATAGACATTTCACATTGAAAAGCATAATCATGATATACTAAACTATAATGAAGTAAAATCAGTTTTAATATCACCTAAGACAACAACAAACTTTAATAAAACACTGACGGACTTTCATACTGCAGAACTTTCGTTAATTAATAACAAGTAATTAGTTTTCTAGACATACGCTTAAATTGCATTTTCTCATTTTAATTTATCTCAATGTCAGATGGAATTCACATCAAAGAGAAAAAAGGTCACTTTAAAAAGATTTTTCCCAAAGAGTTTTAAAAAGAATTAACGAATGGCCCAAGAGGGTTCTGAATTTAATACGAGTATCTCACTCACCCAGTATATATATACCCCATTAGGCAAGTAGGAGAACGCACGCGAATATTTTTTTACGACACATTTTTAAAAACTGTACTTCAGAAACTTTCTTAAACTTCTCAGAACTGGAATAACTTTTAATTAGAGAAAAAATATTAAAAAAATATCTAAATTCTAATTAAAAACTGCTGGCCATTTAAATTGCAATACACCATGATGAAAAGCAAATTCAAAATATAAAGCAGTATTTATTGCATTCATGAATATAAAATTATTAAATTTGGATGCCATTTGGGGGGGGGTCCATTTCGGGACGAAATTAATAGAAACAATTGCTGTCTTTAGCAGCTCAAACTGGCTTTATTCATCAGGTACAGAGTCGAACTGAACTGGAATGACAGATTCAAGAAATCCAATCTATGACGATTAAAGTTTATGCCACTCTTTATCAGCCACAGTAGGTAGATAGGAGTGGCGGACCAGTTTCTCAGCAACCCATGATCAGATATTTTTAATTAGCAAGTGGTCTGGAGACCACGCAGGCCAGGGTAACAATTGGAAACTCTCTGTACAAAGAAGATGAAAACCATCGCATGACATTGGTTGCATTTTGACCAATGCGTGGCAATAACACGGAACGACGCGCAACACTTACGATAGGCGATGATACTGCCTCTATTGAATTTCGACTCTTGCTGATAAGCATTTACTTCTTATTCGAAACATAACATGATATTAAGTGTAAACTTCGAATTTACAAAGCGATTTCCAAAAGAGAAAAAAATCCACAGAGCAATTTTTCTTTTATGCAGCGTGTCAGAAAACTTTTGTCCCTCTCGCGTTCTCCAAATGCGCTGAAATTCTAATAATTTGCATATTCCATCCTCTACTTCCTTTCATGTAATTTTGAAAATGTAAAACAATTAATACACCTGGTGTTGCAATTTTAACGAAAAGCAATATAACAAAAAGATTTTTACCCTTCTCCCTGTAACACAAAATATCGTAAAGATGTCGCCGAGTTCCAGGCGAAATTAAATTATATTCTCAAATATACCTTTAAATAATTGTATCTTTTATTAATTCTTAGTTATAATTCCATTCACTGCTCTATAAAAATATAACAGCAACGAAACTTTTCTATTAACATTTGAAAGTACTTAGATTAAATACACACACACACACACACACACACATATATATATATATATATATATATATATATATATATATATATATGTTTTAGCATTTGAACATTTGATAAATACACTGAAACTCTTGGTATTATTATTTATATATTGAATGCTGAAAGTTTGAGTTTAAAAACTTTTGTTGTTTTCAAATTGGCAGCTTTTTTTTATCCCAATATCGATTATTTCTTTCTAAAGAATATTTTAAGAATTTTTAGGCGTACAAATTTTGCTGAAGTGTATCCTAGCAACCGCAAAAACGGCAATCAAAATCTTATTTATTTTTCATTACGAGCTTTTACAAAGAAGTTTCAATAGTTAAAATACAATATATAGATATAAACAAAATCGTTTCATATGTTTAAATGCATTTTTATATAGACATCTCGTGAGAATAATAAAATATTCAAAATAAAATCGATTCAAAATTACAAGTAAGAAGACTAAATACCCAAATCACACGATTTCAGTTTTTAAAATGGATAATTTCATGAGAATTACACAGAATTAAAAAAATTTAGAAAAGAAGGGAATTGTTTAGATGGAAAAAAGGGTAGAAAAACAATATTAATGGAAAAGTATATTAATTTATTTTTGAAGTGATAAAGAAATAGAAAATCAAATGAAGTGGAAAATAGCACAACTCAGAATAGAAATAAAAAGATGAATGTTTTTTCCTTAAACATCCTGTTTTTTTTATTCACTCTACGATAACATTTTTTTTCATTTCAAAATAAAATGAAAGAAAATAGGAAAATAAAAAAACAATCCCTTACTTATCGATTTGTTAAAGAACACCAATTACTTTTACAAATAGACAGCCGTTATAGTTTATTTTTTTATTTCATTAAATTATGGAATATTATAGAAATATTAATATAAAATATCAATATTTAATTTGCATTAAATAGTAAAGGACGGAAAGCAAATAGCAGACTCTTATTTATAATATGCATTCAAGAAAGAAGGCATAATAAAAGTCGGAGATCTTTTGGAACATACGGAATGTAGAACTCAGCAGGAAGAGTAGTGGCAACAGCGAATAAAAACCACACAGTAGCACATCGGATCAAATTAAACTTTGTAACACATTTCGTGACATTTATTTCATAGACTTGTGCAAGTCTTTCAGAGTTCATCAATAGCATTCGGTGTTTAAGGATGTCTTGACGGCATTTCGGATATCAATGACTCAATCAAGAACAGATTTGGAAAACATAGTCGCCAGGGAAAAAATCTAATGTTGTTCCAGAAAATCTCACATCCTTCGAAGCCTGAAGTATTGAGGAATGCCAGATGCTTACGAGTGAAAATTGGTGACATGTAAACCTTGAAAATAGGATATAACCATAGGTTTAAACAGAAATTTCATCAGCAACTGTCAACATAACCAACTCTGGTCTCAAGATGTGATCAGGGTGTGTTTCCAACAGTAAAGTTATCCATTATAACAGACACTGGGTTTGAATGACAATAATAGGAAATGTCATAAGCAACTGTCAACATTACCAACTATGGTGTCAAGATGTGATCAGAGTGTGTTTCCAACAGTAAAGTTATCCATTATAACAGACACTGGGTTTGCATGACAATAATAGGAAATGTCATAAGCAACTGTCAACATAACCAACTCTGGTCTCAAGATGTGATCAGAGTGTGTTTCCAACAGTAAAGTTATCCATTATAACAGACACTGGGTTTGCATGACAATAATAGGAAATGTCATAAGCAATTGTTAACATTACCAACTATGGTGTCAAGATGTGATCAGGACTGTGTACCCAATACCCAATAGCAAGTTATCCATTCATAGCAGATGCTGGATTTGCATGACAATAATAGGAAATGTCAGCTATGCAACTTCGTTCTACCATGTTTCTACATACTTATGCGTGCCATCATGTAACTTCATGCATGTGTTAATATTTATCCTATAAAAAACATATTACCACATTTGTGTCCGGTGTTATGAATCGTTATACCCCTAGCAGCACACATTTTATATCTTCTGAAGAGTCAAGAAAGATCCCACATATATTGTATCCTTACTAACGGTCAATGATACAGAACATTTTCGACGCTAACACTCATCACATTGCATAGGATCTAAATATCTGATACAGAATCATCTATGTGACTATGGAAGGTTAAGAATACAATATGTTTGTCTCCAGAGAGTTTAGTGGGCTGCAGATGCGCAACATTGCTGTTAAACCATTGATCTGTAGAGTGACAAATTTCATGACCAATTATGGAGTTGCAAACAAAAATTAATAGCTGAAATACATGCCTATATCCTGATAAATTACGATTTAATTATTGATGAATTACGACACAGGTTAGTAAGAATTTCTCGATATTCTGAAAATAAACGATTTTCCAATACAATTTTACGATAAGAAATCTTTCTTTTATGTAGTATAAATAACCCAGGAAGAGATTAATCACATTTGTCTCGCATGTGCAAATGAACCTCTGTGGCAGCAATCTTCAAAAGAGTAACAGCCTTAATGCTGCCCAATATATCTCTGCTGTGTTCATTTACATACGATAAATAAGTGAATAAAGTAATTTGTTCAATATGATAAATTATTTTAATTTGATATTATAAAATAAAGTATTTCTTTGATTGCTTAATATGACATAAATATACAATTGTATTATAAAACAATCCAATTATAAGTTCAAATTTTAAATAAAAATATCAAGCTCAATCCTTTAAACATGTTCGCGTATTTATTTATTTATTTTAAAAAGCAATTATTTATCATTATAATCATTAAATCACACACACATTTGCAATATTTATTTATTCCACATGGAAAACAAGTTGCATATGGTTGTATGTAACCTTTCTTTTGGGGGGAGGACGTTATGCACTTTAATTCGTCTAAAATGGAATATATAATTATACATTTTGAATAAAAGAGTTTTTCCATCCTATTTCTGAATATAAACTTTAAATAATAAAATAGCAATGATTTTTAAAATATGCATGTTAAGTTTTCATATTTTTTTTATTTATTTCTTGCCAACGTTCAGAAATTTATGTCATACTTTCCATTTCTATAAATTAACGGGTACCCAAACATACAAAAAAATATGAAGCAAATTAAGCGATTCAGTTTTTCAGAAAAAAAAATCTGCAATGTATCTGCAAAAATCTTCAATCGTATAATATAATACAGAATGAAGTAAATAATTGAAGAAAAAAAAGTTCTTGAATCCGAGAGTAAATAACAAATAGTAAAATAAAATAATTTTAGGAAGGAATTTAAAACTGAAATTAACAGAAAAATTTATATTTAAAAGTGTCAGATTAAAGCAATGAATTCTTTAATAAAAAAAAAAACAAATACAATACAAAAATGATACTGATCAAAAAACCTTTGGGAATGAAATTAATGAAATCATTTCCAAATTTCTACCTAACTCAATTAAAACAAAGTGAATAATTTAAAATGGCATGTAAATATAAAGCAAATTAAAAATTAATTTGAGACAAAACTTCAATACGAATAAAAAAAAACTAACTTAATTATAAAATTCAACATTTCAAATGAAATAAAATATTTGCTTAAAAATAATTAGTTTAGGCAATTACATAGTCCACTGCTAAAGAAAGACTAAATATTAGAAATTTATGAATACAAATTAATTGAATATTTTCGAGAAATTACAAAAAAATATCTAAATCAGAAAAATTAATTAAGTCAAAGATTTATGAAGATAATTTTTATGATTCAAAAAAAAAGAAAAGAAAAAATTACATAATTCCTGTTACAATTTAAATGTATCTCCAAAAAAAAAATGATTAACATTGAGACTTATGTTTATAATTTCACACATTTAATGTCACACTAGAATTGTATAGTAAAATTATCATGAGGAAAATGAAATAAAAAAATATGCGTGAATAATTAAATTGTATTTAAAAATTAACTAAAGTATCTAAATGCAATTAAATCAAAAACATATAGTTAAATATAATAAAGTATACAATTTAAAAATATATCTGTAATGAATTATAATTTAGAGATTGGTTTTTTAATTATACTATATTTAATATAATATATATTATTTTATTATAAACTTTTTTATAACCAATAGAATATACAGACAAAAAAACTTGATGACTGCTACTAGTATTTTTTAGTTTCTGAATAGTTAACTGTTATGTAAATATGAGAAATACAGTGACATAAAACTCCGTACACCCTTTATTCAACGATGAGAACTTGCGGAGAAGACTTCTATTCATCAGGGGTATTTGTACAAATCGACTGTCTACATTTGATTTTTTTTTTTAGTTTTCTTATTCTATTTATTTTTTTCAGTGCTCAATGGTTGCAATATGTAACTTTGGATTCAATAACTACTCACAAACCCTTACTAAGTGATGCAGAATTTACACTAATTCTGCATCTCCTTTTTTTTCTCTCTTGAGCAGACTCATTTGGGGGTTGAAAATTTCTTTTCAGAAGCAAGGGAAAACTGAAGGAAAAAACAAAACAAATCCCTTTTTCTGATACAGAAGTTTTTTTTAAAAATCCTTTTATTTATAAAATATTATATACTTTCCATTCAACAACCACAGCTTGAACATTATTGATAGACTTTTACAACAAGACAACTGAAAATTTCTCGACTTTTGCACTGGGTAAAACAAATCGTTATTTGAATAAATCAGATTCGTTTTTACTGAGTTTATAAAAATTGTACTAAATAGTTGGTAGAAAATGTCAAATCCTCCGTTCTGTCAATAATTCAGATTGTTGGCATCGGACTCTTCAGTATCAATAGGAGTTACATTTAATATCCTTAGGCCAAATTAATTTTGGAGAAGCAAGTGCAACCGTTATGAATGTGCACTTGCTGAGATCGGAACGCTGGCATAGAAAATAAATGACAGAGAAATAACACCGTATCTATAAATTATTCCCAGTTACACCTATTATCACCCCAAATTATCTTAGCAACACCAACACTCATTACATCAAAAAAAGCTAAGTTTTTAAATAGGTAATTAAAAATATTTTATAGGAATAAAAACCACTTTCATATTTTAAGTAATTTGAAAATACTTATTACATTAATTGCATTCCTTATGTAGAAGCGTCGAATAAACAATTAATATCGCTATTTGATATCATTTGAATCGTTTCACGAAAGTTTGAATGAGGTTGTAGCTTTACAAATAATAAGCTCGCAATTCGGCTTATTTTGTTAAAAAAAAAAAAAAAATATGATTAACGTCAATACAAAACCATTAACTACATGGTCTTCAGGTTCTATGGATCAACAAATTATGGAAATCTGGTTTGAGCATTATGTGGAAAATAATATCAGGGAATACTTAATAAATATTTCAAGACGACTTCCAAAGTCTTCATTGCTATATCTGATGTTTAGTGTAACTAACTATAGTCGACTATATATGTTGGACAATATCTATCGGCTATACCAGATTATAATTAGTTACTGAGAATTAACCTTAAAACTTCTTTTCAGAGTAACATCAATCCGGGCTTCTCCAAAGGCGTGGTGAAAAAAGTGCTCGTGGATTAACCACTATCAATTCCCAGTAAGTTAGCCATTTAAACTCATTTCTTGCACGCAAGGACAAATTTAGTCACGATCTACAGCTCCAGGTGGGATTACCGTTAATTTTAAGTGGATTCCACAACCAAATAGTGGTTGTTTTCTATACTAAGTCTTGTTGTGCTTAACGAAGATAAATATCCAAAAATTGCAAAATACCACAATGCTTCCACATCCTTCATACATTCCAGATTTCGAACCACGGTTGTTAAATTATTATAAGTTTGAACGTTACCAAAAATGTAAGGGAATATTCCGATGTATTTCCAAATCTCGTGAGAGAAGTAGAAGGTAATTTATGTCAGAAAGATAAAAGTTTTTCATTTTTTTGGTATTTGCTTAAAATTCTCTCAGTGTTGAATATTTTCTTTACGGGTAAAACTACAAAAAAAAATATATGACTCAATTTGGTACTAAGGTAAAAGTACCAAAATAATGGCAAATTTTCAAAAACCCCTGCTTTTTACTTAGCACTGAAACGAAATACTTATTAAAATGGTAAAACACCATTTTTAAGAGGCAAATTGCAGATTTTTTGGTATACAGCAAAAATATTTTATAAACGAAAAACTGATAGTTTCTTCGATTCGTCTTAGATTTCATAGATACCGATTCTCATTTTAAACAGGGATAAGATGTTTGCAGGGATTTATATAGAATCTACTTTATGTTGCAAATGCTGGTTGATTTCGTTTACGTGTACAAAATGTAACCGTTAAACGACAAAAGAAATCTCTCTATTCAATAAAAAGTTAAACATTTTAAAAGAGAGAATGAATGTTATTACCAATGACTTCGTTTTGCTCCCAGATTATACTTACCACATTCATTTTACATATGTTTGTAAATAAATTTTTCAAAAAAACATTTTTAACAACTGTTATTATATATAAAGAAATATTTAAAAAAATAATAATAAATTTTTCATAAATTTAATTCTATACTTTGAATTTAAGAACAACCGAACTACCAAAAAAAAATTATTATTTCAGACTTATTATATTTTCAATCGTTAAAATAATTGTAATTACGGAGAGATTTCAGGAAAAGTAAAAAATTTATTTAAAAAACACCCCATAAGTAAAAATTAAACGCAAAATATTTTCATTTGAATCTTTATATATATATATATATATATATATATATATATATATATATATATATATATATATATATGTAAAGGTAAAATATATGTTTTCCCCTAAAATACAAAACAATCTCGTCCGATAACGAAACACATAATTCAGACTAAAATATAAAACGTATAAAAAATGCTTTCACATACAATTCTAGCGTTTAGTTGCGCCAATTCTTTAGAAAAACGGTATTAGGCGGTTATTTATGGATAGTTCGGGCGTGTTAGGATGCCAGGAATGGCCCATTGTTCGAGCCTACAATAGACACAAAACTGCTATGGAATTATTTAAATTTTGAAGGAAAATAATTTTTTTTTTACAAAAATAACCCTTTAGATACTAAATTCCGAAACAAAGCCGAGACATAAAAAAAATCTATAACTTCCGCTTTATATTCGAGAGTTCTTGAAGTCATGTCTGTTTTTCAAAAAGCGTCCCTATCTTATTTTCGATTTCCAAATGATTCAACTACTAAATGTACACGATTATAACATTGAACTAATTTCTATCAATGTTTTGTATCCGGTTATTTTAAGTTCACGTATTTTAAAGTGGTAATTCAAACTTAAAAAAGTAATAATAAAACTTGGGATATATTATCCTCAACATAATTGATGGTTACATTGATCTATTTATTTGCAGAGTTTGATTCTTCAGCAAAAATTTTATTTTGATACAAAATAAATGCCAAAATTTAAAAAAAAAGCCATTTAATTGGTTTTTTAAATTTAAAATAATGAACATTTAATATAGCTTCTGAAAACCATTTATAAATTAGCTCAAATTAACTTTATCATAATACAGCTCTTGAATAAAAGATAGTGACTACAATTATCTTTTGCAGGCGACTAGTGCTGAAAAAATCCAAAAATATTCCTGATGCTATTTATTATGATAATAAAAGTATTTCCAATTATAATATTTACAGTAATTCTTTGTTAATTTGATGTTCGATCTATCAGCCAATAAAAATCGATCATTTAGTGATTTAATTAGGTATAATATTTTTATACCTGCATCTCTTAAAACTTTGTAGAAAAAAGTATCCCATTCCAAGGTAACTCTAAAATTATTTGAAGAAATATATTTAAGAGATATACTAAAACGACGTTAAATGTCTTAAAAAATTATTATTGAGGATAATTTTTATGTTCTCCCTCTATTTACAGAAATTAGTCTGATACTTATCACTCTTTAAAAGAAACAAATTTCCTGTATTGTGTGTGAATACAGAAACTATAATTTTTGTTCTCTAATTATGTATAAGTTAACTATTTAAAAAAATGATTAACTTTGATAGAATAGTTCTTTTGATAAAATATTTTCTTAAATAAGAGTTAAAGTTTAAAATTTTATTAACCATAAAGTAATTGTTTCTTTCGTTTCAGTTGAGATCATGACTACGTCACTTCATTGCAATTCCCATTGGTTTAAAATATCCATGACGTCAGATAACGTTTCATCTGCATCACACATAATTACGACATCGTATTGAGAAGGCGGCGTAAATCTGACTTGTCGACGAATTTGCAACCTGCTCTTCGACAAATTCTTCGTGTGGCAGCAAGTAAGGCGAAATTCACCGTGGAATGTTTGAGAATATTGTGGAAGATCATTTTGTTAGTAAAACGATTTCTTACATTAAGACAAAATCATCGGTTTGAAAAACCATTTTCCCTTGATTGAAGTCATTAACACATTGAAAAAAAAACAGAAAAAATGGAAAAAAGATGACAAAACACCCCTTTTATGGTTGGTTTAAATCGGGAAAAACGATTTAAATTTTTAGAAATTTTATCAATTAATATAATTCTAAATTAATAATTATCTCTTTTAAATCCAAAGACTAATGGCTTGCTTACGCCAACATTAAAAATTTTAAATTATTTTCTAACATTTTTTTTAAAGTTTAAATGAATATTTTTGGTGTAACTTAATAAACAGATTTAAAATTCAGTATGAAATTTAAATAACAGAAATTTACCGGAATTCATGTCTGTTGATAAAAAATATTCTTTTAAATTAAAATTATAGTTTTATATTTGTTACATCAAAACAATGTTCACATTAAGAAAAAATTAGAAATGACTGATAAAATAAAAGATGCAATTTATAGCTCAAATTATTAGCAACAAAAAACAAAATACATATGAAGCTTCCGATATTACAAAACAAAGTAAGGTTATCGTAACAGATAAGTTCGGAAACTTTCTGATCACGTGGTAAATGAGACATGATAAGTATAGGATTAAATTAACACAAACTCGTGGGTCTTATCTTAGCGTTAAAAGTATAAATTTGCAATTATCTTGGTGAAATAATTTTTGTTAACAAAATGAATTTAGCTATTATTAATTAGGAAGAAATTATTGAAGTTTTTCAAAAAGAAATAACTGCTAAATATAACATTTATTAAATTCAAAATTTGAATACTATAACGAAACGCGGAAATATAAATTTAATTTATCGTTTTACATGATGAATTGGAAAAACACTCATGTGTCGCTTTCTTTTTCTTTTAAAGTAACTACTGAAAAGTATAAGATTATTTATATACCCAAATTTGGATATTTTTATTAATTTTTAAATTTTAATGTCGTTTATTTATTTTATATTACTTAATCAATTTTAAATTTCTGACACAATTAGGTAAACTATTTAAATCGCAATTTTTTATTTACTGAACAAATAAAAGCATTTTGTATTTTTAATGCAGGTTAAATTTTAACAACTTTTAAAATACTACATTAATATTTAAAATATTATAAAAAAAGATAATTTATATACTATTAATGAAATACATTATGCAAGAAAAATTAATTTAATTTAAATATATTAAATACACATGGACATACACAAAAAATTGGGAGCATTTCTTTTAGATACCAGAGATTTCAAAAAAATTTAACATTTTGGACGGCAAAATAAATTATGGCAGCCAATTTAAGCTAACTGAAATGAATATTTAGAAATCACAAAAAGCCTCAATTATCAAAACACTGAAGTTTTAAGCAAAATGCCGTCAAATAAATTTAATACGAGACATTTATTCTTTGCTGTTATTTCACATTCAATGACTTCTAACTAGCCTTCTTTATCACTAAAAATAGAATCTAAACTATCGCTGATTCTAAAAAAATTTCCTTAAAAATGAAATCTCTTCCCAAAATCTCTCAAAATGGCTGCTTCCAAAAAGGGATAGATCCGGGTAAAAATCAAATTGGGCTTTTGCAAATGGCGCAGATTAAAAACGGGAGCCATGTATGAAGGAGAAAAAAAAATTTCCAACAACTCGTTTACGGAGCAGAGCTAGGAGGGGAGCACAACTTCCAAAGTGCACAGTATCGGAAAAGGGTTGTTCGTTGCTATGACAACCGTAAAACCTGCAAAGTTACAGAAGGTCGATAGATGGCGCTTCCTCAAGCGAGGCAAAAGTAGGGTTTACTCCTTTTCTTTCTTAGCTTCTTTTTTCCCAACCCTTTCATATTGTACTGATTAACATAAAGCTCAACGAAAGAATAAAATGCAAAGCAACTTTTTTTTTTATCCCTGTTATTTTCCCTGCTTCTGCACTAAAATTCCAAAAGTCCCTGTCACTAAGCGCAGTTGATGAGATTAAACCGAGAAAAGATTTTTAAATTCTTTATAAAGAATCCTTTTTTTTATCCCTCTTAATTTTAAGAGTAGATTTTATAATGAGCGTATTTCTCAAAGGAAAAAGAATACAATTGAAAATCTGTTTCCGAGAGTAAATATTTCTCGAGTAATTTTTCTTTGAGATAAATTAAAACTACCATTAAAAATTCATTTAATTTCACACACACATGCATGTATATAGATATATAATTCTAAAAAATTTAATTAAAACCATCTGATCATATAGATATTTTTAATAAAACAGATGAAACTTAATCATTAAAAAATATAAGAAAACTTTACTTGCAATTTATAATGAATTAAGTTCATAATTAAAAATTGTAAAATCAGTAAACACAATCAACTTTATAAAACCTATTCTTTTGAGAATACAAATCTACGGATCCTGTCCATTAGAACGTTACACAGTAGTGGATTTCCATTCAAATAATTGAGATTCCTTTTTTTATTACAAGCAGATGGTCCCATATGAGTTAGCAATTTACGAAAAACTAATATTATATATATAAGTAATTGTTATTCAGTTTACCCTCGCATAAAGAATGTATAATTTTATTGTATTTTTACTATACACAAATATCCGTAGTTTTATTATTACTATTTACATCCCAAGATAAAATTTTCTGAGGACACCAAAATTTTCGAGACTTGTACCAACTGTTTCGCTGAACAAGCTACGCCAGAACACATCCTTGAGTGCCTGAAGCTATCCGAGTAAGATTTATATAGCGATCCTTTGATGGTTCTAGATTTTTTGGGGGTGTTCAACGTTATGGACCTGGTCTATCCCTGCTGGCCAACGCGGGCATGCAACAACAACACAGCCCAAGGAAGTTGAATGGCAAGCTGCAGTCAACAGTTAATTTCAAAACAGCACATAAAAACACGTTAAATACACAAGAGAGATTAGATATTTGAGCATAAACTGAAAAAAAAGCAAAATAACGACTACTTTTGACTTATTTAAAAGTTTGGCATGTATGATGTTAAGAAATCGAAAGAAACTTCATTCAAAACGTCAAATGCGTGTATTTTTTCTTCAATATGTATTTTTAATGTTAAAGACATCTTTAACGACTACACAATACGTCGAAAGATTTCAATTATCACACAATCCTTTGGAAAAGTATATTACTTATCAAGACAGTGTAAAAGTGTATCACGTAGACCGCTTATACATTTTTGGAGAATTTAACTTTATCGAAAAGTTTGATTCAAGTGTACAAACTAGTTTTATCCCATAGAATATTTGCTAGTAATTCTTCATTCTTTTTTTATGCAAATGTATTATCTTGCTATTAAAGTGCAAACATCAAAAATTATATCTCCCATTATCAATGCAAAATAATTAATTACGTAAATTTTAAGTAGATATAATAACCTTCAAAAATAAGTTGATCTCACGCGATATCTAGAAATCATCTCAAAACTGTTAAAAATATTCTAAATAATTTTAAAAAATTGGGATATCATTTAAAAAAAATCATATGTAACTTACTATATGAGAATCATATATTCAAATTAAATAATAATTTAATAATAAGAAGAAGTCCAATTCCCTATCTTATTAGACCCATATAAAATAGTAATAGAGGTGTAATGAAAATATTAAATGTTATTATATATATATATATATATATATATATATATATATATATATATATATATATGCACGGTGGAAAGGAGACTATTATTTTTTTACAATGTCATTTTTTAATTGATATTGGAATGAATTTAATTTATATTTCAATGAATTCATATCATTCTAAATAAAAGTTAATGTTTTCATGCAAAATAATAAATACGCTTTTCGTAATGTTTTCTAATTTACAATTAAACAAAATAACGCTTGGTTCTTGGGTGCTTTATTCGCTGAAGAAATCGAAGGTTAGATTTTTTACTATTGGCAGATTTTCGAAAAATTCATCCTTAAGTCATTTTAAATATTCTTACTGAATATTCTTAATTAATACTTTCAGAACATTTTCTTGGAAATTCACTGGTCAAAAGAAAAATATATGTTCCACTAAAGAAACAAAAATGATTACAATGAGAAAGCTGTCTAGGCATAGAGTAAAACAGAATATATAAGAGAAATTAGATTATTTAATATTAATTTAGAATTTCGTAATAAGTTAGAGAAAAATGGAAATTTCACTACAGAAGTAGAGATATCGAGACACAACTGACGAAATTAATTTTAGTCTCTGGAATACTCCCCAATATAAGTTATTTATGCTATCCATACATTATTGTAAAACTTCAAAAAATAATATGGACGGTATGAGTAATGAATACACCCCGTAAAAAATCCCAAGTCATTTTCGAAACGGACTATAAATCATATGTGCTAGACACAAATCACGCGCCTAACTTGTTTGCAAAACCACAAAATTGAGAGATACTGGAGAGGGATAGAGAGAAGAGACACAGAGGGCTGCAATAAATCTCGCTTACTGAGTGAAAGGATTCACAACCTAAACAGCGCCACCTAGTTACAGAAATTGAAACTATTACTACTACCATGTAGACATTTTCACACAGTGAAATTGCAACTATGTAATACACAAAATAATATTAATATTTTGATTAAATTTGGGAGACTACACATTAATTCTTCTTCCTTAAATAAAAAAGAGTAATTAATTTCTATTATAAAATTATTCTGGTTTTTATGAAATGGAAAAAGCATTTTGCAAAAAAGCAACATAATAAACTAATAAAATTGCTATGTCAGTAATTTTATTTATTTATTAAATTAAAGCATATATTTTATATATGCTTTAATTTAATAAACCAATATAAAGCATTAAATTAAAGCATTATTAAAGCATAATCAGTTTATTTCAAAAAATATATTATAGATAAAAATAATACTAAAATTATTAAGATATAAAATTACTGGTTTTTTTTTCTAATTTTTTAATTGTTAAAAATACTTTAATAGTATAGAATTGTAATTACGAGAAAACTGCTTTGTTCTACATAAGCTATCAAAATTGCTAAATTAATATTTGTACAGTTTTTATAATTACCTTAAAGTTTTTGATTCAATGTTGCTTTTATTTTACTTTTAAATAATTATCAACAATAATGCATTTTAATATTTATTAAGTTTTTATTATTACTGTGTCCCATGAACTAAAATGACAAAGATTTCCATAAAATATTTAAATTTTTAATTATATAAAAAATATATGAGCATTTAAGTTTTTATACGAAAAATATATTCTTATAAATTAATAAAAATGGATATTAAAAAAATATGTGATCACACTACTGAAATATATATTTATTTATTTACATAGGAAATTATATTTAATATTTATCATTTTTAAACTTATACGTTTTTAAATTGGGTTTCTGCCATATTACATTTCATTCACATTAGTAAAACAAGTGTTTTAATTAAACGAAATAAAACGTTGTAATTATTTTAATATTTTTTATTTTTGTAATTTTAATACAACAAAGTAATTAGAAAACCTTTTAAATACATAAACTTGAATTAGGAATGCTAAATAAATGAAGTTCTTAACTGAAATATAGAATATTTAAAATCATCAAATTATTCGTCTTGTGATTAAATTTTGAATATATAAAATAAATCTATGATAAGCCCCTTTATTAACAACTTAATACTTTATTATATACTCTTTGTTAATTTCATTATTTTTAAAATCTCGAGCTTATAATATTCCCACTTTTTTTCTTTAAATTCGAACCGGTAATACGCTGGGTTTAGGCCATAATATCTTCTATCGATATTTCTCATGCAATATTTTTGCACAAACGTAATATCATAAAGACCACTTTTGCATTTCTAGTGGCTAATCTAACTCTGTTCTAAAGTATTTTAATACCCACCATGTCCATTGCTTTCCAAGGAATCTTCATAGCCAGAGGACTGTATTTATGTATCGTAAGGTAAGAAACTGGAAAACTCTCAAGCATGTATTCCAACAAATTTACGTGCAGAAGATCGCATAGCACAAGATTCATCCCCCACAGTTTTAATAGTACCTAGGATCGAATCTGAGTACTCTCGTTTTGAAGAATGCTGTCGCATTACTATGCAACAAAGAACTCGTTATATGGGTCATTTGAAAAATTATGTATTCACAAACGCGATGCAAATAAATTACTTTATTTACTTAATTATAAATCTGCTTGTGTTTCCAACATATGTTTATATCATTATCCTGAATGAAAGTAGGAAAAAACAATTCCATATAAAAAACCATCAATAAAAAATGAATTATTGTAAGATTATTTCTTCGCATATTCCAATTTCAGGTTTAGAGTTAATTAACCAAACCAGAATGGAGATATTAAAGCAATATATTTTTAAATGTTTAAACACGCTTGAAATATCATATATTAAACCTAAAATAAATCAGAACTATTAAATTATTTTTAACCCGTTCCTATTTAAATAAGTTCGATAACATATATTAAAATATAGTTTCATCAATCAATCTATCAATCATTGCGAGAACGCGCACATATTTAACAAACAAGGCGCCTAATATATCTAATATTATATTCAAAATCTTCACTGAATGCTATATTTTGAATAAAACAGTTGCATTATTAAATTTATAGTTAAAATTTTGAAATTGCAATTATATTTCACATTTTTCCATAATGTATACCACAAATATACGAATTCTGCAACACGCTAAAAGCATTTTCAAAAGGTCATCGTTTCAGTTCGAAGGTCATCATTCATCAAGATCATCGATATATGAATTTTCCACTTAGAGAACACATTGCCTAAATATTTACTATGTGAGGAAAACTAATATATTTACTATGTAGTTCATTTTAGGGGACAGGTGTCGTATAATCCATGATTCCAAATTCTGAATTTTTTTGGCGATGAAGAAATGTTGCCAAGATGACGTATCGTGACGTGCAAGATGACGTAAATACTAGGGTTGCCAAAATAGAATTTTCTGTATAATTCTTACATGTCTCTATATCTATGACGTAATAAAAACGAGGTTGCCAGGTACATAAAAAATCCACCAAAAAATCGGCAATCTCAGAATTTGGCATCATAAATTATACAGCACTTGTGCCCATTTTAGTTTATTAGTTTTGTCATGGTAGCTGTTAATATATTTAAAAGTGACTTTTTCAGTCATGATTCCTCTCTAAGCTGCTTAACCTTTTTTTACCAGTTGAAAGTTCTACCAAATTACCTATTCTCTATTTTTCGTTCTTTCGAATTTTCAGAAAAATTTAATTAAAAAATACTTCCCATGAGAAGACAAAGGTAAAATCTAATGGAATATAAAACCTTCACACAAGAGAATATAATTTAATCTACTTACAAATTTGAAATAATGCTTGTTTAATTATTTTGGAATGCTTGGAATCATCCAGATAGTTGGAAAATGAGACAATGGCGAATTTTCTTCGCATTTGTGCCAAACAATATCGTGTTTTTAGAAGATATAATGCAACCATGGACGGTCAGATAAAGTCTAATATTGTGTCAGAACATAAGTGGCATATACAGCCTGAGAAAAATTGTCAATCGCGGGTCTTTGAAAGTTAATTTCAGCAGGGCAAGCGGATGACTCAGTTGAACTTTGACAGTCGAGGCAATTGGAGATAATTAAGGCATTTAGTAGAGACCGCTGTCACAACACTTTCGGATGAAATGCTTTCAGCTTTTTTGACTTCTGGCAACTGTCCTTTGTTTTGTTCTCTCATGTTTTCTGCTGCTCGAAATTACTCTTATTTAAAATGCCACAATCACTTGATAAACAACTTGAATTAAATACATAATTAACGAAATAACGATGAGCGATTCCTCCTATTTTTACGATTTTTTTTTTTATTTTTGCATGAAATGTTTTCAGATTAAATTATATTTCCATCAATAATAATTCATTCTGAATTCGTTAGATATAATTTTAATAAAAAATATTTTCAGAAGCAATGTGATTTATCTACACCTTCCTAAACCCCTATCCAAAGTAAAATACAAAAGATTTCAAATACTGCGAATCTCTAGTTTTTTTTTAAAAAAAATACAAAATAATATAAGAAACATTAAATTTAGTATTAAAAGTTTTTTTTTTTTTTTTTAACTTGATTAGAATTTGGAAAATGTCAGTAAAAGAACATATAAAAGATTTCATTCTTCAAATTATTAAAACGACTTAAAGAAAATAATGAATCAAATGATACTATCAATGCAAATTATATATTTTACATTAGATAAAATTCGCCTTATTTTTCATTTAGGTAATAAAATATCGCTGTTTAATTAGACTTCAAGTAAAATGTGTTCAATAAATATAATGCAAGATATAAAATAATCTACTTCGGGTTATAAAAACACACCATTTTTATTTCATAGCTTTAAAAGATTTTTAACTAATTCTAAGAGATTATCTAAGAATTTCTACAATTTTTAACTTTGATTTTGAGAAATGTGCTAGAAAACGTCCATAAAATTAAATGATCCATCATAATATGATGAAGTATAAATCCCAGTAAAAAAATGTCTTGAAATATTAAGTAATAAGTCTCATAAAATGATAATCAAAATTTTGTATTGTTTCAACGGTTTCCACTAAATTACACTCCGTTTCTTCTCTCATACAAATAAAGCTAGGAAGATAAATTGTACACCATTAGAACTTTTTTCATGATATAACATAAATCAAGAAGAAAAACTTATTAAAAATGCATAATTACTACTTTTACTTTCAACAAAATATATAATTTATAGGAGCACTTTAAAATATTTCTGTTGCCTACATTTAGATAAATACTTCTGAACATTTTTTATGGAAATCGTTTGCTTCAAATTGAAATTAAATGTTTTATGTAAATTGATATGTGTGTATGTACAAAAAAAAGAGCTAGAGAGTATTCATATGCTATTTTCTTTATTAAACAACATACCATCGTACTTCAAAAATGACTAGAGGGAAAATTAAATTAAACAATCCAAAACGGATGAAACTTAACAAAGAAATAAATAATTGAAAATATTTTGCAACTGAACACATAATATCAGATAAATAAAAAAAATTGGCAACGTGATGGCTTCCATCCAATAAATAAATCCGTAAAACAAAACCATGTATTCTGATGACTAATAAAAAGCTTTATGTAAAACAATCCGAAAATAAAGAATATCCTAAGAAATATAAAGTAGTCTTCAAATAGTCACTGATATGCGTTTGAATATTTTTTGCAATTTAGAGCTATATTCATTCAGCAGGACATCTTTTGATTCATCATTTCCCAATATTAACTTAAACACCGAAAGGTATTCTGCCTCACTAAACTTTGGACCATCTTCCAATATTTCATTCAAAATATCGTCGCAAGTCTGATTCAATAGCTGAATATACTGTCGGATTCGCTCCAAGGCTACTTCCCTTGCTAAGGTAATGTTGCTCAAGCAACACTGTATAATGAATATACATCGACTCATCTTTTTCACTAAATTATCATTGGCGACTTTCATATCCGACACGTTGTGTATCAAGATGGAAGCCACCAGCTCGCCAACTCCCTCAAAAATGTACTTTTGTTCTTTGGCAGTTAAAACGGGATGTAACATTTCATCGATTCTTGCCAAATCCGTGGTCAGATTTTGTACCGACTCTTCAAATCCATGGTTGAAAAACATCTCAAATGTGGTATCCATTTCCGAAGAAGGTGGCAAAAGATAATGAAAACAGTGGGCTCTTACTTCCAAATGGAGAGCAAGCAAACAAACGTCAGCGAATTCCTCATATTCCTTTACCAGCCTTCTAAGCCCAGTTATTGCACTTTGTGAAGTAGGAGGTAATTCTTCGCCAATTTTGGATGTCTCAAACTCGTTCATGAAATTTAACAACTGGATTGAAAACCACTGCGAGCTTTCCTGCAATACTGCCAAATTAAAAAGAACGCTGAGGTTTGTAATGATCTCCCACTCACCATGTTCTTCCGAATGCAAATTTCTAATCAGCAATTGAGATTCCTCCTTGTTCCGAAGACGAACTTCTTCTGGAAATAGAGCAGCGTCCGCTGTATTGGTGTCTTCTAAATGCTTCCAGTTCGAAAAAGACTTCAAAAGACGTCGAATGTCACGATCTTTAGCCCATGAAACGCTAAGTATATTATGTTCATCATCAAACAAATTTTTTAAAGCTTTTTGTAACAGATCCTTATAGTCCAAAATTATGTAATAAATAAGATGCAGAAAATGATTTGAATAATCTGGTAAACTAGTTATAAGCAACTGAAGCTCTTTCATATTATTATTTAGAGTCAAAGTGCTGCTCAAAACATGTTTTTCTGAGCCCACTTCATCGCCAGGGATTGGGGACATACTCCAAGAATCCAAACTAATGGAAACCATTTCGAGAATTTTGTTAATTTCAGAATTTACTTGATCCAGAAAGGCATTGGCACAATCATACAAAAACGAACGCAACAAACAATTATTGCAAAACTCAGTAGCTAATAAACTTTCCATTTCTGTAGCGAACTGCTTCAAAGGTACAAATAATACGGTAATATTCTTAACAGATGGTTTGCATACAAGAACAAGGCTTTTCAGTTTTCCACTCATGTTACTAACGCTAATTTTACGTGCCTTTTCCGTAGAAATGGTAGTTTTATTCCTTCTCATCCATTCAGAAGAGTTGGCAAACTTAAATAAAATTGGACTTTCTTTATCAGAATGGTTAATAAAGAAATTCGATAAATCATTAAACTTCTGCGAATTGGAGAAAACCGAAGCATTAAAAAGAGGTGTCGTATTAATCGTAGATTGTTGCGCCAAGTATGATGATACAAATTCTTCGATGATAGCTTGAATATTGGAGTAAACGTCAGACATTTGAATATCAGAATCGCTGGTAATTACAGTGGGAGCTGTATTCCCCAGTATCTGCAAAAATAACCGGAAATTTAAAGCTATGCATCGAAAATGATCTAATATGGTGTGCAACAGATCGACAAGAAATTCCTGTTGGTGAGATTCGGGCAAATCAAAAAGAGACTGATCAATGGAATTTTGAAGAACGTCGAACATGAATTTTGATAGTTTTTTTACTATACGTGATAGCTCATATTTGCATTCATTTTTCACTATTTCTACAGTTTCTGGCAATTTCTGAAGCAAAGCTATGCATTCTAAAAGAATTTTGACATAAGGACCATTTAAGTTAGTAATGTTAGGATCTATTTTTAAAACTCGATTTTTGAATATTTTCTCATACGTTACTAACTTATCTTTATTATCTGACGGTGTTCCAAACACCACACGAAATGCAGACCAAAAAATCTCCAGCTTCAATTCTTCCACGAATATCATATATAGCGTTTCTTTCAAGCGGTTCATTTCAAATCTCAATTCATTCAAAGCTTCCACATTTCCAAAATCTCCTTCCAGCAAACATATTGATGTCATTAGCACTTCCGTGGCATCTAAATACTTTTTGGCGTGCAAACAATCATTCACTTTTTTGGAAGTCTTCGCCAGTTTCGCGATATCTGCCAACATCTGGTGCACGTACTTGTGTTCCAAAGAGTCGATCCACAATCTTCTTATCTGATCTCGTTTGCATTTGAGCATATCCATGCACACCATGATCCGATGTTTCAAATTTTGGCACTTAGCTTTGGAGTCGGAAATAGACGAAATCGTCCTACTAGTTAATTCAACTACCTCCGAGAAGCTGTTAGCCTTCGAGAAAGCAAGAAGATTGAGTTTGGTGTCAAGAACCTGAAATTGTTCCGTAAACCATTCTTTAATTCTCTTTCTGTCGTCATCGTTTTCGCTGAAAGCCAATTCAGAAATCAAAACTGGTACACTTTCACTCGCCATTCTGTTGGTTCACGTAACTGATGATTTTATTTCAACAAAATTTTTCCTGTGCAAATTAAAATAACTTTATTAAAAGTTTTAGAACTCATATAGAAAATATGCTTTTCTTGTTCTTATGACTCGGAAATTAATTGTCTTTTAGTTTTTCCTAAATTATTTTGGAAAATAGCAAAAAATTACATACTGATTGACGATTAGGGGAAACATATGTAGACACTTTGAAAATACTTAATTGAAGTTAATAAAGAAGTTCTGATTAAGTTGCGATAACCACTAATTTCCCACAGGGCGACAAAAAGAAGGTTAAAAAAAGTATAAATCCTATTACTAGGATATAAATCCTATTTCTATGACAAAAATACTAAAGCTTCATAATTAAATATTCTATAAACATCACATGCAATGATGGAATTCTTTGCAATATATTCTCATTAAGTTTCAAGAAGAAAAGGGAAGTGAGTTTATTATAAAAAATGTCCAATATAATTCTCACCAGTTATTTAACATAAAATTTTACTTTTTAGCTGTAAGATTTAAAAAAAACTCGCAAAATTAAATAAATATTTTATCTAATATTCATAATTCTTCTCTCTCTTATCCCAATATCTTATTTTTCTCTCCTAAATAATTTTTGAGTTTAGTTGTTCGATTTTATAAATAAAATAAGAATACTTGAAAAGTTTTCTTCGCTTATGACAATGCTTCAAATATTCTACATTTGTAAAATGTATATATGAAAGAACAGTACTCCACTTTTTAACTGCAATTTTAAATTTAACACAAAAGAAAATATAAAAGGTACATCGAAGGAAACTGTATTTGTGAAAATGAGTTAAAGTCGATCTATATAAAATAATACAATGTTACTGAATTAATGTTTAGCGGTGTACTGAAATTTTGCATTTATATTGAAATAAAATCATGTAATGGATTATTAAATGCAAGTAAGAATATTTTCTAAAATGTATTCCAGATTAGCCTACTTTTATGATATTTGCCAAATATGTGACTACGCACACAACATAGTAATTCTTATTTTTACACATAGTACTATTTTCATTGTATATATAGTACACACTACTATATATACAATGAAAATTGCTCACAACATTAATTTAGTTTGCTTTATAGTATTGTGCAATCGCACGAAGTAAACTGAAAACTAGAATTCTAATATACATAAAAATTAAAGCATCAAGTTTGTGTTTATTAAATATCTGAAAAATTTGCATTTCGCATGTGACACAGCCTAAAATTTAATCTTGATACGTACATACACCACGTGAAATTAATTAAGCAGTGTTACCATAACTTTAATGAGCAACAGTCCTAAAACATAGACAAGAGAATAGTAAACGAGGATTAGGAAGGATTACGATTAGGTATTTTCAATTGTCTCCTATTGCGAATAAAAATTTTGTAAAATATGAATACTTAATTTCTGGTATTGTATTAAAAATGTTTTAAAAATAAATATATTTATATAAAAAAATTAATAACATTTAAAATTATCTTATGTCTTCGAATTTCAAAATATATATAATATTCACTTCATTTCATTTATTTTTTATGGATGGAATAATAGATTTCCATCTAAACGAACTTCCGTTAAATAAAAATTTTCCTATTTAATTCTGGTAATTCTATCACAATAAGTAAAAAATGCTGTCACACAAAATAATGTACGTAAGTAGAAAAAAACTGATTAACGTTTCAGCATAAAGTAATCGATCGAAACTTGTACAGCGCACATTTGAATTGTCCATCAGACAGAATTAAAAAGAATCGGTACAAGTGCTCAAGGTTAATTAGCATTAGAATATCATTTCTTAATGCACTCCATTTCGAAAAAAATGCTATCAAGATGTACTCAACAGAACAAGTAGTTCTCCAACTTCAAAAAATGGTTGGAATATAAACCTCTAGAGAATCGGTTAATAAAGCAAATGGCTTAGCTTATATGTTGATCAAACGAATAAAATAGTTGCACGCTGTTGAGAGCAGTAAAACGGGAAAGACAGTCAGCCTCTCTATAGTTCAGGAGATTTCAGCCTTCAAATGTATTCGAAAACAAGCTATCGGAAAAGTAACAGTGTTTATTACAACAGTGTCTTTTAATACATCCATCAAACGTCATATGCTCAAGATGGAGCTAAAATCAGCCTTCAGCTAAGACATCCAATTATGCAGCTGAAATTAGCCTTCAGCTAAGGCACCGAATAATGCAGCTAAAATTAACCTTCAGCTAAGACATCCAATAATGCAGCTGAAAACTAACCTTCAGCTAAGACGTCCAACCATGCAGATACCACAAAAATAATGTCATCCAGATCAGTGCCTATGTCATATGTGGAACACAAAAACAACTTTATTAACTCCAATTTCAGTATTTTTCAAGTATCTACATTCTTGTATATGAAACTTGGGAATAAGAATCAAGAATAGCAGATAATAGCAAAAAATGAAAACATAAAATTTAAAAATAAGAATAAAATAATGGCGCTAATACCATGCATTTTGCACATTCTCCGAAAAAAATCTAACAAATACAAAGAAATCTCTTCAAGCAAATACAAATAATTTCAATAATATAAACTATGCATGCATTTTAGAATGACTTCCAACTTTTATTCTATCGCATGCAAATTTAAAACCATTCAAATTTTTTTAATCTCAATTTAAAAATATAACTCATAAAATTCTACTCAAGCAAATAAACAAAAAAATCGATGTTACGAACAAAGTTTTCGATATAACATGCATACTATCTCTTCAATCATAATATTTTATAATCAGAAATAGCTTCAAATTACAAGCGTAATTGATTAATAATTTTTAATTTCGTCAAATATAGCTAGCACCGAAATAGAAGTTCCCGCCAGAATTCCATAAAATGAACGTAAAAACATAACTCTAAGGAAATAAAAAATACGAATAAATCCTTCAAACAGAAAAGAACAAAATGAAAGAATGCATAATCTTGTCGCTTGTAACAAAAGGAAGTTAACCATGGAAAGAAAATAACAGTAAATAAATTGTTAAGATAAACAAACATGGAATATGAAGAATTTGGAATTGTTGTATATTTCATAAATATGTGAAATTCATATTGCTATATAAGCTACTTTTCTCTCACACTCAAGAACAGATGTCTAATTTAATTTATCTCATAACCGGATCATCGCAAAAAATTATAGTTCTAACAATGGCAACAGCTAACAAATCCGAGGCCATTTATGGCTTCGAATTTGTTAACTGTTGCCATTGTTAGAACTATAATTCTTATAACTATTTTAGAACAAATTGGTGAGAAATAACCAGTATCAAATAATAAACCACTTGAATAATCTCAAAATGCTTATTGATTTGAGACAAGTTAATTGTTTTCATTCCCATCAAAAACTTATATTTGATAATGTTTCGAGAGGTTGATGAGTACTTAAGTGCCTATTTCATAAATTTTTACGTAAGTAAGCATTATTGACTTAATTCAATCCTCTATTTTCGATTACGAGAGAAAACCAATGAGTTTCCAAAAATGTTAAGCAATTTTGTCTAGAATGAGACTATTTTTGAAATCTTTTCCTTTAATTCTTTTTTGGCGATTTTGCGTCCGGTTAGAAGATAAACTATCATGTTCATTTTGACGAAATAAAACACAGTTTGTGTTTACTAATGCTAAAAAACATTGTGTATTGAATGATAAGCCAATGGTTATATTTCACGAAATCTTAAAAATTTAGCAAGGATACTTTATACTCAGGTAAACAATAATCTTAATAATGGTATCTTTATTGTTCTGCAAAAATATAGGTAAATCATAAATTTTAAAGAACTTAGAATAATTTTAATCATAAAAAATGAAGAAAAAATAGAACATTTACTATAATTTTAGGCTAAAAAAAACATACTGAGATTTAAAAAATATATATATTTAGAATAAAACTAACCATTTAATTGATACCATTCTTACATCTAATCATCTAATTGGGAATTTTGATTTTCTTTCTTTTCTAAGCATTTTTTCAGCAATTTATTTCACTTCCCTTTTTTTTCTGAGAAAGAAAACCACATCTACATTTCCTAAGATAATTGTTAACAAAAAGCTAGCTTGCAGAAATGTTCATCCATCACGACATTCTACACGACCACGTGACCACTATAATGCTCAGTGCTATGACCCCAAAAAATATATGCTGCAATACCCATGCACATGCAAAATGCAATAAAAACTATAAAAATAAGAAATTCGTTCAACTTCGAAAGTCAGGAGCACAAACAACCAGGCCTTTTCAAAAAAAAAAATTTGAAAAAGGAAATAAGTGTCACACTGCGATATTCCAACTTCTTAACACCTCTTGGCAGAGAAACATGAACGCTAACTAGGAAAAGGACATGTCAAATTCTCAATGAAAACCACCAACCATAACTAGAGGTGTCAAGATTTCTGTTCCAGTCTCACGCGCATTGTCCCCCATCATGCGAAAGGGTCTCTATAATCGCTCGTAAAATTGTCGCCAAATTCCCAGAAATTGACGAAAAAAAAAGCGGTAAAGGGTTAAAAAAATTGAGATCGGTAAGGGCAGACGGCCATTTGATTCAATGCGGAACCTAAACCTCATAAATTATCGTCTGAAAATTTTAAAAAAAATAATTCTGGAATAAATACTCCGATTCCGGTTATATTATCGTTTGCACCAGAACGTCTGGGGTGCTAATGGACGGATTTCATTTTCTGCAGGGAAACCCCACTCTCCACTGGACCAGGGGAGGAAAAGAAGTCCGAGAAAGAGGGAGCATCTTGAGGAAAAATCGATAATTATTGCGCCGTAAAAGAGAAGTTGGAAGATAAAAGGAGTTTTACGAGAACAGCAGCAGACGGTCGGTCACTGATCTTCCGATAAAATTCGTCTGGGAGGGCGCGCGTCCATTAAAATAAAAAAAAAAAATCGAAATGTTTTTATCAGGAAAAAAAATGGATACGACTGGATGCAAAGGTTTTAACGAATCTGTTCAAAAGCGCAGTTCACTGACCGAAATAGTAATGAAGGAAAACAAATTTTTCAAAAATTTGAGAAGTTAAAACTTTTTTTAAAAATTAACTTGTATCAAAAAAAATTATTGATGATAGTTAAGTTACATTATTTCTTCACTAATGACATATATTTTTATCGCACGGGTGTTTAAAAAAATGTTTCAATAGAAAATCATAAGAAAATAGATTGAAATTTTAAAAAAACTGATAATTATCCTAATTGTTTTATTTGTCGCTCAACGGTCATTTTTTTGCACACGAGGGCTAATTAGACCATACCACTACAAACATCCATGCCTAAGGTGGGATTCGAACCCACGAACTGTTGAAGCGAAGGCAAGAGCGCAAACCATTCGGCTGCCAGCTCGGCAATTCTCCTAATTACAAATATTAATTATCGTGCATCTATTCATCAATACATTATATAAAAGCATATTTAGTAAGAATTTACGTAAATACAAAATGAATTTATTATTCCTGGAAATCTTTCGATCAAATAAATCCTGTGAATATGTATTTAAATTTGTAGCCCAATCAACTAAGAATAACTCATTATGAAATTATTATTAGTTAATTATTAGAAATAATTATCATTAGAAAGACCGGGGTAAACAAAGATACTGATGAAAGATTCTGTTGCTTAATAGCTTATGACATCTCTAGAGATTAATAAAAGTATAGGACACATTGTGAATTTGGAACAATTTCAAGAAATGAAAATGTGACAGTTCGCGCCTTAAGAAAACGGAAGATTTAGTTAATCACTAATTAATATTTAGTTGCAACTTCTTATACCATTAACAAATAACTGAATGTTAAAATGATACTGTTCCATTAAGCAATGTTTTCAATGTTCAAAGTACAAAATGAATATTACATCAGAGATCCATGAATTTTTGCTACTTGGTGTCAGAATGAAAGTGATTCCATTCATAAAAATAAAGAATTCATGTTATCAATTCATGTAGAGAAAAAGAAACACGGGTGTAGAACAGGCTATTAATACTCTGCACAGCCAAAAGGATAATTAAATTTTTCCAGACATTTTCTAACAAAATTCGACGTTATCAGAAAATGCAAGAAAATTAATTTCACACACAGCTCAAAATAATATTCATCAGAATTAATCTCGACATTATCTTCCATCTCCAGTCTTGGCTAATTAAATCAGCAACACTATTTCAAGTGAACAGCCACAACGTTATCATATTCTACGACAAACACTGAAATATACATCAAGTCAAGACGTAGAAAAAATCTCTTAAATAAAGAGAACACTTTTAAAGCTAAGGAAAAAGTGATGAATAAAATATACATTTCAATTTTGCAAAAGAAAAAAAAAACGCCTACGGCTCAATAAAACACGTGATTGCAAAATGAACCTTGAATTTTTTCCATGATGATCCAGATTAGACCAGGAAGTTAGTATGTCTTCAGAATAACGATATTCAACTTAGAAGTTTATAACCAGTGTGTGATTAGGCATAATTTAAAACTCGGGTGAAATTAATCTTGCTCAAATTATGAAATAATCTAAGCAGTGATAATAAATATACCACGCAAGTTTAAAATGAATTATACCTAGACAGAGGTATCATTGGAACTTGTCATCCGAGGATCAAAACAAGGACAATTTTAATAGAATACAACAAAGTTTTTCGGTAAAAAAAGGGATACATGTGTGTATACATGATATTTCGTTAAATTTCAAGTATCTGCCTATGTTTAAAAGCTTATTAATTTTTTTTATTATTATTTGTGAATCTTCCACTAGGAACTTTCCAGTTTCCAAAAGTTTTTCGTTTTAGTACGGTAAATAGAAACTAAGTTATTGAAATTTAAAAATGCGTCGCGTCAAAACGAAACAGGAAGTTGCATTTTCAAACCGGAAGTATTATAGAAAAGTGGTATTTCACTTTTTTGTTTTTCTTTTAATTTATATTTTTTTCTATAGTCTGCAGATTGTATGAGACCGTTTTTTGACTTACAGATTCGAAAAAAAGTGGTAATACCGTCGGTATCACAAACGAAACTATCACCTTTAAAATGTGATTTTTTCAAAACATTATTTTTCTCAAAATCTCCAAACATGATATTAACATGAAAACAATCCATTAACATGATATTTCAAGTAATAATGAAGATATTCGTATATTTTAAGTATTATTATATCGTGAAGTAAAATTTTGAATACATATGAAGAACTTTTAATTTACAGTTATTTTTAAATTGAATATAGTAATCAGTAAAATAGTCATAGTACTGTGTATTTTTAACTATATTTTCTGTATAGCTGAATACTTTTCTCAGATTTTGCTTGATTCCAAAAAAATATTGTCACATGAATCTTATGCCGAAATTAAATTAAGACTGACGCATTACAAATTTTCCGTAGAATGTTAGTCGTTTTGTTAAAATTTTACTAAAATTTGTCAAAAAAATACCCAATTTAACAAAAAGTATGTATTATCTAATTACAATTTTGGCTAATTTTATGTTTTAACATCATAATATATCTAAAAACAAGTTCAAAAGAAATTAAAATTCATTTAAAGTAAAAATAATAATTATTATTAAAAAGGATTCCTTGAAAAACATGATATTGCGATATAAATTTGCTAATAATAAATATATCTCTAACCGATCATTAAATTAAATGATTTTTCTGATTATAAAACCAATTAACTCTGAATATATCATTTTCTTATTTTAAATTTAATTAGAAACTTATTTACATATCAAATTACTTATAATTTTTTAAAGAAATGGAAATCTTACATATATACATATTGCATTTATCTTACTATTTTTATCGCCATTACATTATGTATCTATAAATTTTTATGGAAAGTGATTTGCATTTGCTGTATATACTTCATTGGTACCTTTAAAATAGAAAAAAAAATTTAAATATGATTTTAAAAGAGAAGCAATTTTTCAAAATTCGAACTGGCATCCAAGAAAAAGAAAATGGCAGAACTCGGTTTTCGTTTATCGAATCATGGATTTATTCTCTACAATGACAATGGGGTGTAATACTATAAAAACCTTCCTTTCTCTTAACTGACTAAGCAAAATTTCTAACTTTATTGGAAAAGCTGGGCTAGCTGGATTGCAATAAGAGATCTGAGCTCTTCTTAAGGATAAAGAAAACTGTCTTACAGCTGTAAGCAGTTTTCAAAAATACCTCTGGAAAAGGTTGAGGGAATCAAAAACTTATTTAAAGTTCAGAAGATTTAGAGTTCATTTCGCTTCTGATTTAATTTAGTGATCAAATAAATCCCATTCTTTAAAAAATTAAATCAGAAATCAATCTTAAGTCTGTAATAAGACTATATATTTTTGTTATAAAGGTTAATATATAATATAAAATTTATTTAAAATGTTTACTAATAATAAGGTGTTGCATTATTTGTTTGTTTCATTAGGTAACTACAGAAATCTCATTTTCAACAATAAGCTAAAATCCTATTCATTGATCATCATCCAATTGAAATAACTTATTTGAGTCACCCATCTTTTTACTTGATGTCAAGCATCAGAATAGACTTGACACAATTTCAGGACAATGAATATCTCTCTCTCCCCCTCAATCACAATATTAGTCAACTACTGTAATGGTATTGAGACAGAAGCTGCGAGAGGAAAATCTAATTAGAGTGAAATGAGAAAGTTATTCGGTAACAATTACTTTCTGTTTTCAATTGTGATCAAGCTTGTTTTACTTTGTCTAACGACAAAATAAAACAAGCTGTTAAAATCAGAGAGCATATAATTAAAAAAAAAAACATTTTTATTTTACTTTTTTATTTGTAAATATCTTACACTTTTCAATAAATCTTTTATGCTTATTAATTAACATAAATTTAACATGCTTACTAATATTAACATTCATTATTTTAATACTTATATTTTACACTAATTTCTTTTTATTTTTTATCAATTATTTTAAAGGACTAATGATGATATGATAAAAATAAAGAAACATTTATCGTTGATAAGACACAATATTGTTATGATATAAATTATATAATATCCATAAACTTTAAACAAACCTTTCCATATATCAGCAAAAGAAACATTTTTAGTATCAAAATCGTTATTTAAATCATGGATTTCCAACATTATTTAAATTAAGTGATTCCGAGTAATCCTTTATTGACATTTTAAAAGCTACCTAGTATTCTAGAACTTTATTAGGAATATACACATGATAATTTTTCAAACTTTAGTTTAATTTTTCAATGTGTTCATCAATGCACATTTATTTTTTGCAATGTCTCAATGTACAACTATTGCCATATTAATTAAAATCGAATTTCTATGAGACTATAACTTTTGATTAAGAAAGTAAGAATAATACATAAATATTCAAACATATCAACTGTTTTTTTCATTCATCAAATTTCATTCACATATATTTTACATGCATATTAATATTATGATTATGTTATAAAGAAAAATATGCAACAGTGAGAAAAATTCTTATCTAGGGGTCGATTTAAAAAAAGATTTGATATTCCTAATCTAAATTCATTGCTCTATCATATATACCTTTAAAATTTCTTAGCGATAATTATTGCATTCAACCTAACAAAAAATTAAATATCAGAAAATACATGACATAATTAAAACGTTTTTTCTGTAAGTATATTTTTTTGTTTAGCGTCAAAACAAAAGCAAAAAATAAATATAATACACATTTTTGAAATAAATTTTATTTCTATAATATTTTATTTTTACTATTTAAATTCATTTAAAAACTGAAATACTAAAAATGTTTTATCCTTTTAATTAATATTATTATTTAAAAAATTGTTCTTCGTAAAATAGGTTTTGTACAATACTTTATGACGATAAACTAAAAAGCTTCTTCTTTTTGAATTATTACTAAGAAAAAAATGTATGTTACCGTCAAAATCAGCTTATTTTAAAATTTTAATTAAAAAGTTTTCTTTGATTCTTTCGATTATACTCTTTCATTTTTTCACACATTATCTAATACATAATTTAAATGAAGCATTTCTCCAAAGGAATTTTTAAAATAAAGGTTTTTAACACATTACAAATCACCAAGCATAGATCTATAAATTATTTTCAACATAATTTTGAAAAATGACAAAAAGCTGTTATCTTTAAATTCTTTACTTTTTATTGTGTTTTTAACCATTTTTGATAAATCTTTAAAAGCAATGAAATTCTAAATTTCGATGGTTTTTCCATGATTTGATTCAAGCAATTAACATAATATATATTTTATATAACTAGAAATATATTCTATAAATAATAACTTTATAATTTTACGACAGTCATAGTGAAAATGACATTATTTATTATTTAATATTAGGAAATAAAAATTATATAACTAGTTTTTAAAAAAACGATATTCTACAGCAAATAAAAATGAACATCCATTAATGATTTAATACATAAAATATATAATTTTTAAATTAAATTGAATGAGTTTTGATAAATAAAGGTAGTATTCGAACCATGAAAAGAGTTAGAATGATCATTTGAAAGGTAAAATAAAAATATTATAAAGATTTTCAGTGTCAGAATTGTTAAGTATTTGATTTATAATACTTTTTCTTAATTAAGGGTAAAATAACATTAATTTCTAGCAAAATTACTATAGGTGATTAGAATACAAGAAAAATCTATATATTGTAGCCTCAACAGTTGAAAAAAAAACTGATAAAAGTTGCAGATTAGATAGAATAAATATTTTAGGTTGTGAAATACTACCGATTTCACAATCAAAAATAATAGGAAGATTTTTTTTCATTTAGTCACAAAAACACAATTCTTTTTCTACCAAGAATTATTTCTTTTCCTTCATAACCAAATTCAATTTCTGGATTAAAATAAAACGTATCTCATTTATATATGGTATTATTAAATTATTATTAAAATATTTAACCCTTTATTATCAAAATTATTAAGTTGTATTTTCAACTCTTACATTTACAAAAAATACATTAATTTAAAAATATATATATATATGTATACATATATATATATTTCAAATAATACTATAATTAACAATTAAATTAAAACTACCTTGATATCAATTGAAAACAATGTAGTAATTTCACCCATTTCTTGTACAAAATGAAAAATTAAAACAGTGGTATTCACATAATTCTTAAGTTACAATTATTTTACTATCTTCAGCATTTAACTTTTTAAAACCTATCGATTAAGCTTTAAATGATATAAAAATCCTCGTCAAGTATATGTAATCGAACAATACTTTAATGTATTAGATTTCTCATTTTATTCTAATTATACAATAATCTCAAACTTCCATGCAAGATAATAAAAAAACATGTAGATAGTAAAGAATAATTTATAATTTTTCTAAAATTAATAAGAAAATAAAAATAAAAGTAGTCCTTGTGGAGATTATTGAAATATAAATAATATTAAAGATATTTGGGTTAAACAACTAAATATATGTATATATATACACACAAATCAAGCCCTAAATAATTAAGTCAACTATAAATTCCGTTTGTGTTGATAAGGAAATAAATATAAAGCCTAGAAGAATAAAAAAAATCTTATAAAAATGATTATTTTAATTATTATTAACACGAATTTAAAAGGTTAATTATATATTAAAAGGCTTTCTAACAAGCTTTATTTCATTTTTGAGAGTGTGCAGGCACTATTAATACAAAAATTTATCAAACTCGGAATTAATTGAAAGACCACAAATCGTAAATCATCATCAAGATGATTAATGGAGTAAAAGACTAGGCGATAAAACGACATGATCCTAAAAAAAATTAATAAATAATGAAACTGTTGAGATCTTGATCGATACAGTTATCGGCAAATGACAAATGACTGGGGACACGAGTGAAGATAATAGCTCCGACAACAATTCGACCGAACATGGAATGAATACCAAAACATTTCGTTTTCGTTATTAATTTTTAATATTTCATTCCCGCGCACTACGAAAAGGAGAAAAAAATGACGATGACGAAACGACGAACAGAAGTGAAGTGGAAAAAAATACATGACGTCATTCGTAACAGACGCTGCGACACGCCCCGCGGCGCATAGAAACAAATCGTCTTACTCGATTCTATTGCTGGTCCTATAGCATTGCGTAATTTGATAAAAACAACACACATTTAAAAAAGCTAAACTATATTCATCACAAAAACTATTTAAACTAGCGCAACCAGTAAAATCAAACTAGAAAAACCTTGACTTACCACTAGGTATCTTAGTCATAGCCTTAAATGAAGAAAAGCTGTTGAACGAATTATTTTTTTAAAAAAATTAGGAAAAAAAAATCAGCGTAGTCCCCGTGAAGTGGGTAAAAAAAATGCTCTATACCCAAAGCTGAACGCTGAAGGACTACGAATAGTGTTTGAGTTGAATTTTTTTTTGGCGAGGAGCCCATTCCGCGCCAAAGGAAAAGCCTTAACCCTATCCTGCCAGACATGTCACGTGACACGCGTGTAGAATAGAAAGCACACTAAATAGAAAGGGGGATACGCAACAATCATTTCACTCCCCACCCCCTTCCGAGCATCTGTAGTTTTGTTCCACGGTGCCAAAGCTTCATTATGACGTTTGGCTGTCATTTTTTTTCTCCACGCCATATTTTTTTTTATCTGCCGAAAATTATTTTATTTCTATGTTCTTCCTCCAGTAAAATCACTGTTTTTAAAACTCGAAACCTGATCACATTTAATTGGGTAATCAAATTATTAGTTTCCAAAATTCAAGAAACACGTAACTATTTATTCATTAAGAACTTTAAATTATACCGCAAATAGCATACACACACATCCATTAAATTTATTGATATATCCACTGATACAACATTAAAAATGATAAAAAAAAACAATTGTTTCAACAGCAAAAATATGTGATTTCAAATTTCCACAGATTATCAAATTTAATAAATTAAAATATTATTTTCATCAAAAAATATTCAAATATATAAAAACCCTATGAACTTTTACAAATATTGTATCTTTTATTATTTAAGCTTAAAATTAAATATCGCGCAATTGATATTTAAAATTGACAGATCCGATTTTTTTTATCACGAATAAAATGAACATCGAACATAAAGTCTTAAAACTTCAATTTTTTTAATTTTTTAACAATTTTTGAGAGGAAAATGCAGTGTAAAAAATCAATGGTATGCACTTAACTAATAAAAGGAAGATAGCACTAGGGAAACAGTTAGGCTATTATAATGCATGATGGGAATGAATTCAGACTATGAATTCGTAAAGTTGTGTGTTAAGTACTACTAATATTGAATGTTTCATAATTTTAATGAATGGTCAAATAACGTAGTCTACAACCCTATTAAGGCATCATGTTCAACATATATCAATACTTTCACCGCCCTGGTTTCTGATCCGATAAATATACTATAAAGAAATTTCATTTAAAAACCCCATCATGCACTTTTCTAAAATCAAACGGCAATTTTTTTAACTCTTCATTATAGATTACAAACACAAATTTAATATATATTTATATTATGTTATAATTTTAGTTATTTATATAATGATCATTTGAATCAATAAATGTTAAGAAACGACATATGCTGTTATATTTCATCTTAATTATCTTCCAAACGTGATTTACATTGTTTCTAGCTGGTCTATTCTGTGTTGTATAAATGAGAAGTAAGAAAAAATCACAAATAAAATGAATACAATTAAATCGGATAAATTAATTAAAACTATAATATAAAACTAAAGAGTATATAAATAACCACATTAAATTAAAGCCATTTCATCTTCTGTAAATCGAGTAGTAGAATTCCTTTTCCATGGAACCTTGCTTTGCAAGAAAAATACTGATAAAATTGTCATCCACAAGACAAATATTTTGATTTCACTTCTCCTAAAATCGCGTCTGTGGTTAACATCTATTAGGGACGAAACATTGGGGAATTCCCTCGCCAGAATTCACCTCTGATTTAATCAAAAATAATTCAAAGAATTTTTCTAGCTTCTGCGGTTAGATCACTTAGAACTGCTAATCACAGTCAGAGGGGTAATATTAACCACAATAATCGAACTCAATTTTGTATATGTAGTCAGATGAACTTTGAAGACGTTGCATATATTTTGGCAACAGAATCGAAAGAGGAGTTAATTAATTCAACCGTTGCCAAGACTATGGATTGATAATCGACACTCGTAACACAATTGCACATAAAGTCAAATCGCCATTTAACAATCAGAGAAAGACAATGCTCCAAAGAATTAAAAATTTACGTGTAACAAAAAGAGAATTCGGTTTTTGTTCCACTAACGAGTTGATTAAGTCGTATTTTGTAGGACAAAGAAATCTTTTCACGGCATCCAGAAGTAGACAAAGAAACTCTTCTACAACAATCGCTTTTTAGAAGTCGAAATTTAAATCTTTTCGATTAAACATCTCGGAAGAAGGTAAGAATCCAAAGAAAAAAAAAGAACTCACTTCACCTTAACTCGGCGCCATTGTTAATGAAAATCAGCAATGAGGATAGAATGTTACGATTTAGAAGCCACCTCTCACGTTTTATGAGAGCTTCCTCAGATTTGAGAGTCATTTATGAATATTCATGAGTTGGGTTTGTCACGCTAATCTGAACATCGTAAAAAAAATAGCGCCAAATCCCAAGAGAAACACGATTGTTTGAACAAAGACTCGCAAAAGAATAAAATGAACATTTACTATGGTAAACATTTATTTCGAGAGACAACTTTGGAAATCAGTTTAGGCTCTACCAAAAAGGAGAAGTGTTCTTTTCTTGACATTCGACAAAGCCAACCCTTAAAAAAAAACAGCCTGTTTGTTAATTACTTCTTAAAAACAATAGGTTTGCAAGAAAATAATCAAGTAAACCCAAACATAATTCCAGCAATCGATCAAATTTTTGTTTATTTGAAATGCAAATGTTAAGAAAACATTTTAATGAAGAAAAAAAACTGGAATTTGTTCCATTGGATTCACTTAATTAAACAATACGTTTTTAAAATCTCTGCATTTTTACAAGCTAAAATAATGGCATTCAGTATAAAAATACAAGAAAAAATTTTAATTTTAATAAAAATTTATAATTTATCGTATGTTTACAGAGAGATGAAAAGAAACCATTCTTGACTATTTTTTAAGTATATTTAAGCAAAGAGGATTCCGATTTTCTTACAGTATTTGGAACCAGGTATGAATGAATAATGTTGAAGATAAGAATGAGAAATAAATGTTATTTTTTAGCTACATGGTTACACTTAATAAGCCATTGAATGTCCTACAAATTGGCCTTAATTATCAAATTGCAGAGGCATCACAATAGTAATATTTGAAGATATTAAAAGACTTTAGAAATTGTTATGTTGCATTAAGAAAATGGTAAAACATTGTTACATGCAAGTAAACAAGATTTTCTGTATCACACAAAAGATCACCAAAGATCAAAATGATAACCACAACAGGATGTAATATTGCTGTCAGTATTAGTGAAAAAGGAACTACAATACATTCAGATACATAGTAACTGCATAATGTAAATGTAAAAGGATATGTGTTATTCAATAGACAAATAATTCAGATACATATTGGTATTATTATTTGTAATTACAGTAAAAAAATTACGCTAAAATAATTATTCATTTCACACCCTAACTTAAATTCCTTTCAATTGTTAACAATATTATAGCATTGAGCTACAATATTTTAAACTGCAATATTACTGCAGTGAGCAAAAATGGCTTTAATTGAGTTCAATAAAATTCTTAATCCAATAATATTAAAATTAAATTTTCTTTAACATCATTTTAAAGCTTTTTTCCTAGAATCTATAAATAGATTATATAAGTGAAAAAAAAAACTAATAACTTATTGTAGGAGATTCACAATTTTAATTGTGCAATTAATTTCAATTTTAATTAATTTTTCAATGTACATAATTTTCTGCTTTCTAAAACAATGAAATAAGAAGAAAATATATAACTATTTAAATCAAAATTTTCCATTTTCACTATTTTTAAATATATTTTCCAGAGGGCGCTTATGTCTGTGAGATACTGACTGATATTTTAAGAGAAATCAATTACACTCTACCTAATTTTTGTTAAGAGATTTAAGAAATCGTGTGAAATTCTAAATAATCTACCAAAATCTTTGTCATTTTCTTAGTATCCATATACATTGATTAACCTTCGTAGAATATTAATCCATTGATGCTGTAAATAAGTTTGGAAAATCAGTTAGTCATCTAATCATATTCTTATTACAATATGACGGCATTTATTCAGCGACTTTGAAATTAAAAAAAATAATCTGAAGCCTAATATAAAAGAAACACCTGTTACGTTAAGCACCTAACAAAAAATGTAGAATACTTTATTAGCAAACAAATCCAAAATATATGAAAAAATTAAAAATAAAGAAAGATTTTGAAAGAACTATTTTGTATCTAAAACAGCGATTCTTGACAAAATATTTTCATTTCACTATTGGCATCATTTGAAACGAAAGCCTTGAAAAATAAAATTCAAGTATAAACTAAACAAATTAAACTCATCGAAATTGAAATTGAAAATCTAAGGAAAAGTTTACAATAAAACCATCGTAGCTAAAACTTAAACACAAACACTATTACTAAATAAAACATCAAATAAAAAAATAGCGCCAACCTTGTTTAAAGAAAACATTTTCTATCAACACATATTGCATAGTTTAATTCTTTCAAGGGAATAAAAAGCTATAACATAAACACTCAAATAAAGTAACCATAACAAAACATACTGCAGGAATATAAATCATTTTTTTTGTCAGAAGTTTAAATAAATTCATTAAAAGAATAAAATCATGAAATATCAACTGGAACTAAAAATAAATTAATTTTTTATGCTTATAATCAATCATGCTACAAATTGTAATCAAATGGCAATCAGAAAAAGAATTATGTTAGAAAATGAAAAATAAAAATTAAAACTATGCTTACAGAAGCACATTAACTATTTTCATTAGCAAACACAAATTTTAAAACAGTAGAATCTAAAATCTCTCTAGGCCTAGATAATCAATCCAATAATTTTTTTCTCGTCCATCTAAAAATAAATACTAGTTTTCCACATATAAACATTGAGCAGCTGCTTAACCTTGTTTTCATCAAGAATAAATGATATTTTTACTCAGTTACTGTATTACTTACTTGAGTCACCTAGTAGAGATGTATTTACAAACTAAAAATTTTGTCAAAAAATATCTTCATTTTATGAGTTACAGAACTTGCATAATATGAAAATAAATTGCTTAAAAACAGAAAACGATAAGCGTTAAAATATACAAAAGTTAAAAAATAATAATAAACTCCAACGTAATTAAAAAGGAATTTCATAAACAAATATAAAATATACAAATAAATAAAGTTTCCTTAAAACTTTATTTTAGGACTAACATGAGTTTGTAATAAAAAATATAGTTATATTCCAATAGTAGAGTCAAACATTAATTTTTATGAAAACGTTACAAATTTATTTGTTATCTCATTTTACAAACTTTTTAAATTAAGAATTGAGTCACATTATAAAATCAGCAAATATAACTTAATTATCATTTTACATATAAGTACTTCCAATTAGAATGTTATATTCTCTTTATATATTTACTTACAAATTATATTTAATGACACAGCAAAACGCATTCATCATTTTAAATTCATATTTCAAAGTAAAATCAAATCATTTTTAACAAACTTCACTAACTGAAAATAATATGGTAAGAGATTAAATGATAACTTAGGGGAAATATTATACAATAGTTGAAATTACACATTTTTATGAATGTGACATGGCAGTTTGGCAAAGAGAAAATATTTAAAAATACATTCATATTTAGTTTGACAAGAACGGTTTAATTTTGCTGTTAGAAATAATAACGATCATTAAAATTAAATATATTTTCACGATTTAGTGTTTCCTCTTATTGACATCGTTTATACCTCCGTATAGATCGCCATATTATTGGCTAATTTAATCAATATCGAATCAAATTATAAACTAATGAAACCTCCATAGCAACACAGTTGCCCTAAATCATATAAAGAGTTGCAATTTCTTTAAAATGAAATAAAAAATTCCTATTAAACGTGAATTCTTTGGAGAATATTTAATTCCATTTTTTTCAGCCATTAAAAAATTACTGATTGAGTGTGTTGCTTAGTAACCAATACTTTTAATTTAATCTATCAACTATTCTAGAGGTTTCTCATTTTTAAGATATTTAATAAGAATAGGAAATAAATTTGTTTTTACTTACATTTAAGTAATTTAAATTAACGAATTATATAATATCTATACGCTAAAAAAACATTTTTAAGAAATGTATTAAAATATAAATAGTTACAATAATTTAATCAATTTTAATTTCAACAACTATATACTTCTGAACCCTAAAATTGCAATACCAAGAAGGAATGATCGATCTTACGAACCTCGAAATTTCATTGAAAGGAAGAAGAATTTATAATATGCAAGTGGTTCAGCATTTCACCACATTTGGACAAGAGACAAACGACATCTGAACCAATGCATGAAAGAAAATTTGCTCAGTGGATTTCTCCTTCAGAAATCGCTTTGTAAAGTCAGAACTTTATGGTGTCATAGCTCGCATAAAAAGAAATGCTTTTCCACAAGTGTCAGAGTTTGATCGAGACATGATCGCTGCCTGTCGAGAAGAAAGATTATGTACCACTTGCACTGCGCGAAATTTAACAAGTAGCATGCGAATGTGGACTGAAGGTCATACTGAACACCATGCTAGATCTTAACGCTTTCCTATGTCTAACACATGAAAGGATAAATGTTTGGCCTCAGCGAATTGTACAAACATAATGGGGATCATTTGTCAAGAGGTAAGCTGATTTGTACAGTATCCGATTGGACAGTGCAATATCACTTGGATACCATGTAATGGACAGCCTAGCCTAATAAATGCATCGAAGGATGCTGTAAGGTATTTTACCACCCACAGCGTGATTGCCTTCTGGGATGACTATTTTGTTGAAAGTGAACCGCATTCACACGTCGCCAGGGAGAAAAGCCGGAAAATTTCCAAGCCCTCACCCTGACAAATGTTTATGCAGAAGTGCAAAATACATCTCCCGTTGTTCAAAAATGTCTGGGAACTCTCCGAAGATCTTAAAACTAGGCCACTGTGAACTGGCGGCACGAAGACATAGGACGAAGAACAGGCGGTCAGCACGACGACAATCACTTCGCCTTCCCTTAACCATCCTGCATAGAGACAGACGGTGACACTGGTGCGACCAACGACAGAACAAAACTGTATACAAGAATGGCACAGTTTCCTCTTTTCAGCCGATCCCTGGTTTTATGAATAGAATTCTCATGACTGCGTGTGTGTCTGATTCCAATGAAAATACTCGTCGTTTGGAAGCATTTGATACAGTCATCGGAGCCCAGCTCATGGTGTAAAAGTAGGTGGAGCTATTGTAAACATGAGGCGCATATTTCTAATTTGGATTGACAATCCATACATTTCTGGTATCTTAAAGCCAGTGATCATGCCATTCCTTGGATGCCCAATCTTCGAGGATATGAAATGCCATCTTTCAAATATTATAAGAACACATGTTGTATATCAAGTTCTGATATTCCTCAATACAAAGGGTATTTGGCTGCTGTCCTGGCATGTATGGTCTCCAGACCTCTCACCAATTCAAAACATTTGGTTATCAGTTACTAAGGGACCGGCTCCTCTCCAGCTAGTACGGTTTATGAAGTGTGGAATAGACTTGAAGCAGAGAGTATGGAATAAGTTAGCACTTTGTCATCCAGGTCCAATTCGTCCTGATGCCTAACCGGGTAAGAGGCCTTTTAGCTGCCAGGGTCTACAACTCTTTCTATTGTAATTTCGTACTTTGTAAACCCTAGAACTGGTTCTAAATTTAAATATAATCAATTTGTCTACGTGTCACACTGTTTACGTACGTTAAATGTCTGTTTTTATTTGCCTTCTCTTAAAGGCGCTGCAATTTTAATAGTCAGCTATGTATTATAATAAGACTTCAACATTTGTATTCATATTTAAAAAAATATTTTTTATCTTCATTATTTTGCCAATGTTATGATTATGTTTTCCAATTCATTGGAAATAATGAAAATTAGGGAAGACTTTTTATAATATAATATATTTAAATGTTTGTATATATATATATATATATATATATATATATATATATATATATATATATATATATATATATATATAGTAGACGCTCGTTTTTACGAATCTCTAATTTACGAAAAATCATGATTTTTTGAATAATTGGCTAGTCCCTAAAAGAGTACTGATTCTTTATTCATTTTTTTATTTTATGGAAGAGAAACTTGAATTGAGACATTATTATTGAAGAATCGTTGAATTGTTGACAAATAACTGCAACATGAAATACTAATTAATGTAATTAATAAAAAAGTTTCGATTTTAAAATCGAAATCGATGAAAATCAAAGTTAAAATAAAATATATCTAATCTAATAGATCTAATACATCTTGATGTGATTTATGTGAGTGGACACTGAGATAGTAATAGGCGCCAGCCTCAAGTATCATTCAGTCTGAATTTTTTTTAAGCAATCCGTGAAAAAATTTTAATGCCTAATCAAACTTCCGACATTACATGCATTTCTAAATGCTTGTTTCGCATGATTTTCCCTCAATAAAATGAAATTAAGAATTGTTTTTTATTATAAATTTTACTTTGCATATATTTTTTACATAATGCATATTAAATAATTTTTCTAATCATACTTTATGACGAGAGCAGTGTGGTTTAAATCTAGTTTTAAAATTTAATAGTTGTTTTTTCTAGTTTAGGAATTTACGATTTTGGAAATTATTTCGAGAATTTTCAGTCTATACGAGTTCATAAAAACGAGCATCTGCTTATATATATATAACATTTAAATTAAGCCTAACGAGATTTATTTGTTATCGTTTTTTTCTTTTTATTTGCAATATAAAAAATAGCTTAAAATTCCAAAAATGCCCAATTTGTTTAATAATTACATCATGTGTAAACATTACAGCATGCATTAAAGTGTAAAGAATGCAAATTGCATTTGGTACGCTTATTAACCGGTTTGATGAGTAAATTGTTACGTTTATTTTAAACTTAGTAACGTAAATACTTCTGCACTTTTAGATTCACTATAAAATATAATTTCGTATAAATAATCAGTAACTGAAGGCTAAATTAGTATAAGGAAAACTGGAAAAAGTAAAAACAGCATTGATAATTCTATTTCTAATTGTGTATTTCATTCAAAATATTGAATTTCAAGAATATAATTAAATATGAATAAAAAAATAGTTCCTTGTAATTTACAAAATGTCTCTTTGCCATCCCTCACGAATTATTTTTTAGATTTAAACACGTTTTTTCCCCTGCAAATGAGAGGAAAGAAAAATGGTTACCGAGTTATCACTTTTCTCATGGTGTAATTCTTTGGCATGGGTAAAATCGATACTCAGTGGAAATAGTTGAAGTGATTAAAAATTAAAAGATATATATATTCTCGATTATATACATAGATTCATTTTATAATATAATTTCTAATATATGACATTAATTATTTCAAATATAATACTGAAAACTACATCGTCATTAAACCAATTTTGATTTAATTTTCAAGAGCTTTTTCAACAATGATGACAAATAACTATGATTTTGCACGTATCATTACTGCTAAAGAAAATCATTTGGAAAGTAAAACAAACTTGCATGTGATAATGAAAATTTGTCATCGTCAGCTAAAACTAACAAAAATACATGTATTGACGAAACTGTAACGAATCATGAAAAATAAAGTTGACTTAATCTACCATTAATAAAGACTGAAACTAGAATTAGAAATCGTTTTCACTAGCGATTTTGCCAATTAGCGAAAATATGAAATATTTGGCCTATAAAAATATAATGAAATATACATATGCATTAACAAAATATAATGAAAACCATTGAATCTAAACGTATTTTTGTTAATGGGTGCAGAAAATTCGTGATTCGAGAAGAGTTAGAAAGGAATATACATTACAATTTTATCTTACAACAATGAAAAGTGAAATGCTTGAAATTCATTTAGTACTCTATGGGGAATTATCTAATAATTAGACTTACTTTTTTGGAGAGATGGTAAGGAATGCCGGTCAGGTCCATCCATTTCCCTCTGGAACAAAAAAAAAACAAATGCATTAATCATCAGTTAAATCTATTATAACATGGAAAATACATTTTGCCAAAAGAGGAGGCATTACTTTTATTTCGAAATAAAGGATTCCCATTTGATTATTCAAACTAGAATCAGAATAGAGTGGGGAGGAAAATTTAGAAATTGTCGAAAATGAATGTCAGTGAATAAGAACTAATTTCGTAAGCTATTTAACATAAAAAATAAAAACTGATAAAGTTAACGGAATTTTGGTATATGTCAAATAAAACTTATTAAAAAACTATTACGGAAAAAATATATTTTACTATTCGTTCTGGTGTAGATTATTTGAGTAATGTAAAGTAAAGCATAAGAAAAACACTCAGTATATTACAAATGAATGTTTTTCTCGTAATTCTCATATTTTATAGCATAATGATTATGCTATAAAATAGATGCTATATATTTATCACCAAAAAGTAATGCATGTTTTTTACAGTTTATCTTCATATTCACCTGTATTTTATTTGTCAATGCATACTTTTCAGGCTTAGGGCTCACACACACATTTCATTTAATATTTTATTCTAATTTATCAATACAATTTTAAAGCATTTCTCAAAATTTGGACATACCGCACATTTTATAAAATAATCCAAGAATTAAACTTGTCTTTAAATTCTAGCAGACATTTTCTGTTGAACACAGAATATTTATACTCATATGAGACATGTTAACAAATGCAAGCATAGTCGAATAAATGACACTATGGTCTTTTTCTTTCGTTTTATTATAATTAATTTTTCTAAAATATAATTTTTTTAATTTAAACAGTTGAAGATTTATAAATAATTTCTCAATAATTATTTTTAAAAAAGCTAAATACTCTGACAATAGTTAACAAACTCAACATTTTTTAATTGTTCTCAATGCTAATTATTTAGGTTCATATTTTTGAATCACTAGCTCCATTACGAATTACTTTTACTATACGAATTATTTTATTACTTACAAAGAATTATTTATAATTATTTAAAAAATAATTTTCTTAAATTTAAGCAATTGAAGATTTATAGTTTCTTAATAATTATTAAAAAAAGTACTCGCTCAATATTTTTGTAACTATTCTCAATGCTAATTATTTTGGTTCATATTTTTAAACCACTTGCTGGAACAAGCGTAAACTATACGCTTAATAAAAATAGAGCAAAATGAAAGCAAAGATTGTCACCAAATACTATTGCTTTATGATAAAAAAAATTTTTCAAAAACGATACTGTAACGTATAAACCAACTTTTAGATAATAAAAATATTATTTATTAGCTTAAGATTTCATTATTGTTTTCATGATGAATATTTATTAATTCATTCATTTGTAATAATAAAATAGTAGCTATTAATATAAAATATTATAATACTAATATAAAATTGAAGAAAAGGCAGCTAAAAATATTTTTGAACTAAGCAATTGAATATGATTTGGTATAAATGCAATCGGTACCAAAAATATTATTAGGTTATTGTTGGGGTATTTATAGTGTTTATTATATACATATATATATATATACACAAAGTTCCTAATTCATTAAGTAGAATTGAAATTTTTTCTTACTTTACGAATGAATCCAAATTATTATTTTTTTTTTCTTTTAACAAATGTCAAAGCGGAAATTCTTTTCTAAGGAATATAGTGTAAATCGAAATCAGAAAATATCGGAAGAATTCTACAATCTCACGTACTGTTATCGCCACAAGAAAAGGTTACCACAAAATTGAAAAAGATTTTAAAAACAAATGTAGAATTCCTTTAAAAAATCATTAGAAATTTGTAATCTTGGTAGAAAATCGCTAGTTACTTAAATAAATGCATTAAAATAGAATATAAAATATATATATCTTAGTCTTTTATTTAATTATTATTTTTTAAGAATTATTCCACCTTTTCATGGTGGATGCTATCACCATTTTTGGGGAACAAGCATGATAAGAAAATAGAATTAATAAAATTCTAAGAATTTAGCGTTAAAATTAACGCTATTTTTTTTGTGCAAGAAACACTATTTTTTCTTTAATTTTTGTTTAAAAATTAAAAAAAAATTACTACATTTTGAGATTTGTAAGGAGAAACGGAAATTAAATATCGAAACGATTTCTGAGCAAGCAGTAATCAGACTTTATCAGAGGGCCATTTTCTAATTCTTCAAATTTATGATTTGTTAAAATAAATTACTCATATTTTTTTTAAGATCTATGTAAACTGAAAGAGATCAAATTTTGATCAAACTAAGAAAATGATCACCATTTTTCGAACCTAAACACAAAACCTAATCTCCTTCATTTAACGAAGTGGATTTCTAAGATTCCAATGCTACAACATGTCGTTGAAGTCGTGGCTTTGCGAAAGTTTTAATCCATTTTCAAAGTCTGATACTTTCGCGAAAGTTCGCATAAACAGCAGATTATAATAAATGTGACTGGTGATGTCCCTGAGAATTTCACCACCTGTTTTATACACTGAATTCCTTTTGGGGGTTCTCTAGTAAACTGACATCAAGTCAAGATAATAGATTGGAATTTAAAAATAACTTAGGATAGATAATAACACTTACAATAAGATAATTTGATTAATTGGCTTAAAATATATTTTGGTAATAGAACATTCGAAATATTCAAATATTTTCCTAGAAATTCCGTCATATCAGTAGTTTTAGCCCGTTTAAAATTCAATTTTAACTAGTTAAAAATCGTTTAACAACTTTTCAGTAATAAAATCAAAGCAAAATAATATCCCGTTCTTTATTAAATGGTTCTGAAGATCGGTGTAAAAATATTTGCAATATATGCATCTAAATTGAAAAATATTATCTAAAATACAAATGACTATTTCAAAATATAAAAAGGAAAAGTGAACATACTATCATGACTCTGAGCCTATCACCACATAAAAATTTCTTAATAAAATTTTTATATATAAACAAAAGAAAATACTTTGTTTTATGCCGAATTATTTACGACATAAATATTAATTTAAAATAAAATGGCTTTACAAGATATCAAATATTTAAAACGAGTTTATCTGATTAAAAAATATTTTCATTACACAAAATGTTTACAAAAACATAAAATTTTTCTAAAAACTAGAACAGAATTTTCTTTTGTTGATCCATCCTTTTTACTTCATTATAACTAATTATTCTAACATGTGGTTTGGTTGGTTGGTTTGTTTGTCGCTCAACGGTCATTTTTTGCACACGAGGGTAATTAGACCGGGACTTACGGCTTAAAGTGGATTCCGAACCACTACAAACATCCATGCCCAAGGTGGGATTCGAACCCACGAACTGTTGAACCGAAGGCAAGAGCGCTAACCATTCGGCTGCCAGCTTGGCATTCTAACATGTGATTAAATTAAAAAGAAAAGTAAGAAGGAGTAAAAAAAAAGTAAATTAATAATTGAAGCTGTTAATTAAAAACAAAAATTGTGAGACAGTCTTAAATCAGAACAGTTTTTTAAAATTTAACTAACCGTTAAAATTGATTTTTAAAAAAAGTGATTGATTCACGAAAGAAGTTAACGATCAAGTGAATCACAATAATAAATTTAAATCTGGAAATTAAAGCTGAAGCATTTAATTAAGAATAACTAATTTTATTTACTTAGCAAGAAATAAGATTTTAACAAAAACATCAATGTACATACATATATAAATTTTATAACAAAAACAAACAACACAAATGAAAATGATTATACGGTAACTGAAAGTAAGTATGCCTTTATAAATTTTTCGAGGAAAATTCCTAAAAGAGTTATATAAGTACAATGAAATACTTAAAATTCAAAAAAGTATATATCACTACAAATTTAATGACATAAATCAAACATCTATATTTTTTCAAAGAAGTGTTCGATTCATTTTTTTCAATATATTTATCATTATTTTCAAATTATATTAATTGATTCGTTAACATAATATATAAACGCAATAATATTTGTAATAAATTAAAGTTTGGAAAACGAAACGAAATCGTACTGAGTTTACAATCATCAAAACTGTTATTCATCAGAATATATTTGAGAATCAATTTATATGACGAGAATTTTTAATAAAATATCCGAAAAAAAAAACTTAAAAAAATATTCAAAATAAAATTAGTGTATTATAAAGAATTATCAGCGAGTTTAAATATAGTAATTTATTAAATAAAAAATTATTTCATTAATTGAAAAATTAAAATAGGAATGTTTTTTTTAAATTTTATTTATTTTGACGGGGAAAATAAGATCATATCTTTCTCATAATTTTGGTAATATTCCCTTCGATGAACTAACTATTGGAAATGTGAAAGAAAATGGATCAAAACAATAAAGATTAGCTTTGAAGCAATAGTTTCAGTTTCAAAAATGTAAAACAGATGGTAGCTTATAACGAGTTAAATAAAAAGTCCCACCGAACTAAATAGAAAAATTAGTATGATTTTTCATAGTTTATTTGATTTAAGAATAGAATATAACAAAAGCTAATAAAACTGACAAAATTCATTTATACAACTATTTTCAATATTTACTACCTTATTGATTACAGTAATTATTACAGAAAAAAATAATTAATAATTACAAACTTAATTTCGCAAAATATAAGCAAACAAATCATATTACGAGATAAGCAAAAACTTACAATTCTTAGGAAATCTCATCACAGCAGTTCATGTTTCAAACTCGTTTTATCCTCAAATAATATACTCGAAAGCTCTGATGTCTTCATTGATGCTTTGAACTATGTAACCCATACTCTCAAAAAGGTGGGGGAAACCTTCAAACCATTTCTAAAGCAAAAATTACATAGGGGTTACCATAAAACTACCAAAGAAGTGCCTAAATTTCCAAGCGTCGATTGAATAATCTACCATGAACGAATAAACCAGCCAAGTCTCAGCCAGTGGAATTCGAAGTTCTTCGTCCACCAACTGCCAACCGGCTAACTTGGCCCATCGGTGTTCTAAAGCCAGAGAACCACATCCAACCGCAAGCTGGTCTGTTTTCCACATCTGGCCCGCGAGATCGATATCTACGTTTGACCATGCACGCTCACGTTTTAATTTTCCAGTCACGGAACTGTCACTCAAAAAGTCACCAGAACAACACCATGAGGCTGATCTCCCAGGTTCCAAAAGGCCCCAACGTAATGATCGGTTGTTTCCTATCTGGACACGACAGAAGTAATAACAGCGAGAAATTCAAATGAAATGAAAAGGGTGGAAAAAAATACCTCAAAAGTTTTTCTTTACCTTTCACAAATTAGCCAAGAAATGGCGATGTTCTAACTCCAAAATGACACCTATTCTTGGACTCTTCAAACAGCTTTAAAAAAAAATCACTGCTAATTGCGGCAATTATCCTCATGGTTTGAATATGAATGCTTGGCATAAATTCCCTATCTAAATTTGATTAACCTCTTTACAATGGTAATTATATATATAAGAAGAAATGAATAGAATGGTTGAAAATATAAAACAAACAGCAAAAATAAAGTTTTATTTCTATATGATGCAAATGTTCTAAATTTGGAAATACATGATAATTATCTAAATGATATAACTAGATTTTTTTTTTATATTTTTAAAACTAATTTCTCATTTGTAATTTAATTCATCATCATAAAATGTGGCATTTTATTTCCCGTGCAACACCGCTACTTAGAGCAATATAAATTATGAACAAATAAAACTAACTTTTGAACAATCGTATGATTTTTGAACATTTCTGGGCAATTTTAAAAATTCATATGATGTTTGTTACTTAAAGCTAAAGAAGTTACTTTTTAGAATCCAATGTGAATCTCAGATATGAATGTTTAGATTTAACTACATCTCGTTTGAAGCAGTTTTTCTAATAAGTTTTTAAATCAAATTAATAAAAAAGTTTGACAAAATAATTACATATAATTTTAAAAATTGCAAATAACACTCAAGCAGCCCAATTACTCATATTAAATGCCCCACTTTTAATCAAACTAAACTTTTAGAATTCATTCAAATAATTGAAATTTTAAGATCATTTTACATAAACATGTGTTTTGCACTCGCCTTCTCTTTATCGTTCTCTCGTCATTTGATTGATGAGTAACTGATATAATTTTTAAATGATTGGATTTTATATTCTTGATCTAAGCCATCGTACAAATATAAAAATAAGTAGCCAATTATTTTGGTGGTTCGCAATTAAATTTACATAAATAGTATTTAAATGTGGGATTAATGTGATTTGTTAATGTGGAGGGGGACAGCCGAAAATTATCTACCGCAAAAATTTTTGTACACACTAGCTGAAGCAAAAAAAAGCATATATACAGAGATGCCAACCTCTGAGTCTCCCAATCAGTACTAATCGGACATATTTTCATTACTTCGAATAACCTTTTCAAAAAATTTCAGTAACTTTTCCAGTAACACGTGGTTTACATTAAGAATACACTTATGTGCATAAAATCAATACTTTTAAGGTAACCTATGTTAAAAAATAAAAGTAAAAGGATCATCTAATCATAATAAATATAAAAAGAAATAATAATTAAGAAAGTAAACCATTCTTTTAAATTTAAATGCCTTACACCAGAGATCCTTACGGCACAAATTTTTATATAATTACAGGAAAAAGAAAACACTGATAATGAAAAGAAAAATTCTTTTTATTTAAAACTAACATATCATATTGATCTGTTAACTGAGAATAAATAAATGACATGATAAATAGAAATAAATGACAATCAATCACAAATTTTGTGTTATAGCTTTCTTAGCCATACTGATTTCTGTTTGAGAAAATTCTCTCTGGTAACACAATTTTGAGTCTGAAATATTATTCATATTTTCCTTAATCCAATTTCAACACTAAATTAGTAATTTATTTGTAACCTTCACAAATTTTAATCGCTATAATACAATAATAATATAATCGTACATGACAAAAAAAGATTATTATTAGAGATCGAGAGAGAAATCTATTTTCCGTCATTTCGTTAAGATCATCGTAACTCCGTAATGAAGAGTAGAAATCCATAGTAAATACGGAAAAATCGTAACAAACGGCATCTCTGTATATATATAAATACTGACATTAAAATATTATAATTAACAATGTTTTGCGTCTTATAATAAAATGTTCGTCGACATAATAATAATTCTTTAATATATTTGTCGTTAACAAAATCTTATTCAATTATTTTTCATTCTTATCTCATTCAAATTCATCCTCATTCAAATCTTATTCAATTTTAGTGTTTTCAGTTAACTCAAAAATATATTTCACTTTGAGTATTATATTTTGATTTTTTTTAATATTTAAAAATCTTGCGAATAATATTATTTACATTTTTGCAAATAAATTTAAATAATACATCTAATATTTAAATTTATTTTCAAAAATTTAATTCCAGTTAAAAAAAACTATTTCATTAAAGTCGAATTTTTCAACTATAGTTATATTCTGACTAGGGCTTGTTTTAATTTAATTTATACCAGTTTGCCAACTTTAAGTAAATACTAAGCAGTCCCCAGGGAATTTCATTATTCATACAAACAATCTTTTTATTGTAAATTATGCAAGAAAAAATGTGTATAAATAAAAATTTACAAATCCATTTGATTACTGCGTAGTTTCTGATTACAGAAGTATTCGGGTAAATGTCATTACAAATTATATCGAGTAATTGTAAATATCACCATGTGAAACAACTTATTTAAATTAGATTAGATTTATTGATTCTGAAAATTTGACTAAAACTTTCATAACATCAAGCAAATAAATTTCCATGTTTACTGAGTAGTTAAACAAGTTTTTGTACTAAGAATAACTAACAAAAACTTAACTTGATACTATTATAGTCTCTATATAATATTTATTTAAATAAAAGAACTCGAATGTATATTGACAAATATTCAAAAGCAACATTCTGCCATTAAGCCCCTGTAAATGTGTTTTCTTTACACTGTTACTGAATCAGTTGCGATAAATTAACTGTATGGTTATAATTATCTGATGTGCAGTTTATACATAAAGACAGCCTGTTATTTTGATAATGTTAGAGATATTTGTAGATAATGTTTAGTTATACACACTCGTGTTTTTGTCAACTGTCACAAGTAAGTATATAATAGCCTGAGTTTCGCAGAAATACTTTTTTGTTTTTTCTTTTCAGAACGCAAAATTTGGTGCCATGCAACAATGTAATTTAGGCTTAGTAAATTCAACATTTGATGAAAGAATTGGGATTTTTTTTAATACTTAAGTGATATATTTCTAATTATTAGCAATAAGCAGCTTTACTAACATAAATAGGGTTAGTATATATCGTATGGGTTCTTGCCTCAGAAAATTGCCACTAAAAATTTTTCGACTCAATAATGCTAAAATATAAGTTTATTAAGCAATATTTCTATACATTTTAATTCATGTTATAAATGATAAATCATAGAATTTCTTTCATATTGTAACTTGTATTCTTTTATATTGTATTTAAGAAGGAATTTTAAATTTTCACATATTTCTTTTCAAATTTTTTTTTAAAATTTCAAATTCCCGTTCATTAAATAAGTGACAAATAATAAACAAATGAAATATTATAATTCGTTTCTTAGCTTTGTTTACCTTATTTTTCAAATTTTGTTTCTAGTTGCTTCTTTCAACTAAATAAAATTTATTTTCAGGCACTGACATTTGAAGTTCTTTGGGCAAATGCGATTTCCTACATGCATATTCCCTTCAGATATAAAAATATCATTTTGAATAATAACATTGATCATACTACTGTATAAAGTATTCAAGATTCCCGCAATTAAAAATTTTCTAAGATTTAAGGAAATTAAATTTATCTCCACTTCCACTAAAAAATACACTTTTTAACTTATTTTAAAATACAGTAATATACCATCGTTAATATCAGTGCATAATTCAACCAATTCGTCAATAAGAAAAGATTTTGAATATTTTTATTTGATAAATTCTCAAGACATTTCTACTGCATTTCATGTATACATAATGTATTTGATTATATTATATAATTGTATATTCATCGGGTAATATGTTTCAATTGAAAAATTTAATTATGTTAAGCGATTTATCGTAAGATTTAAAATTAAATTCTTAAAATTCTCAACAATTCTACATAGTAATCATTGACAATATTCACAATTCAACTTTAAAAGCATCGTTTGTCTAAGAAAATAATCTTATTTAAGGAATTAATTCAAGTAACATTTTTATTTAGTCAAGCCATGTGGTGTTGAAAATTAAATAAGCGTTTTTTATGCAGTTTCGTTTTCAGTGTTGTAATTAAAACAAAACAAAAAAGCGTATACATTTTAACAAATGCTTTTTTAAAAAAAATTAGCATAATCTATATTTTTGAAAAATGTTTTGGTGAATATTTTCTTTGGGAATTCACAAATCTCATATATCCTTCTTCTCTATATCCACCTTCTCTAATGCAATGACTTGAATGAGCAATTATCAGTTAGTTCTTCTGCATGACAAATTATGGACAGATATAAATAACCAGAACATAAAAAAAATTTAAAGTAAGAATGGAAACACATATGCAATGGTAGGGATAAACTGCAAACTGCGAATTTAAAATGAAAGTAAATTATTTAAATCAAGTCCAACATTTATGAATTATATCTGTACTTTCCCCAGATTTCGGAATACACAATTATATTTTTGTTTTGTAGGAGATATACATAGCAAATTTAATTTCTTACAAAACATAAAATAACTTTTAATTAATTTAAAGCTGCTTACAAATGAAGTTAATAACCGATTCTTAAATTGAACAATAACTAACACTTCACTTCCTTATATGGTACACATACAGTCAAATTCGAATTGGTATTTCACTACATTTATGCATAAATATTGATTGAATTGCATCACGAATCCACTGTCTAAAAGCAATTATGCAGTCTCTAACAGCAAAAAAGTGAATTTACAGAAAATTTTACATTGAGTTCATTTTAATACCGTCCTAAAAATTTTATGAATTCCGTTAAATTTTGATTAAGAAATTTTCTTTTTTTTTTTTTTTTTTTTTCAAGTTCTTACAAACTCATAAAATTTTCTCAAAATGTATCAATCTTTTCACGAAATGCAGAGGCTTCATATTTGCACTTACTGAGAATAACATTTTACTTTGAAAATAAATATTTACATCTTTGAGATTCACAGATGTATGTGATAGCTCAAGAATGCAACATGTCTAAATTCAAAATTCCATAACAAGACAAAATTTTTCGATTTGAATAGAAAAGATTTTATGATTATGCAACTCAATAATGGTAGCATGAATTTCATGAAAATAAATAATTCCTTTCCTTATGAAGTTGCAATCACGTTCTTGAACATAGTTAAAGTTGCCAAAAACACACACCAATCCCATAACATAACACACTGTGTCATAAAAATTCCGTGATTCTTGATAGATCTCCAGAAAGATATATGATTCTTTTTCAAATATCAAAAGCAGTCATCACAGGTTACGTGAAGCCATGCAAAGTTCTCGCACAGTCTGAGTAGGCAATGCCAGATCTATAAAAACAAGGATGGAAGGTGCTTATTAAAACATTTTCTATAAGTTAAATTGAGTTTGTGAGTGCCACATGACTCCAAAAAATCGTCCAAATAATTTCACATGCAATTGAATGTTTGGCAGATTTAAGAAAGTTCGTGATGGGATTAAGCACAGAATAGCTTCAGATTTGAGAACTACCATGCTGCATCTCTAAAATACGAAACAAACTGATAATGTCTTTCTTTGAAACACTTCAAATCAACTTGTAGTGCAAGATTTAATACTTTACAAATATTTTGTTTCACAAGATTGAACAATTTTCAAATTATGCATTTATGTTGTTGTCATCGTTGGTCATTCGGACCATTCGAGGTCTTTCACCGTGTTGTCATCGTTGGTCATTCGGACCATTCTAAGTCTTTCACCGTGTTGTCATCGTTGGTCATTTGGACCATTCTAAGTCTTTCACCGTGTTGTCATCGTTGGTCATTCGGACCATTCTAAGTCTTTCACCGTGTTGTCATCGTTGGTCATTTGGACCATTCTAAGTCTTTCACCGTGTTGTCATCGTTGGTCATTCGGACCATTCGGGGTCTTTCACCGTGTTGTCATTGTTGGCCCTTCATAAGATATGACTACAATGAATATCTGATATTGCATTCTGCTGTTGAAAAGATATCAATTCCATTTATTGGGGGATATTATTGTGTAGCTGCTTACAGATTGTGAGGTGCCGCGGATTACTGTGACCAAAGACACTTTAAAGGTGTTATATTCTCCGGCTATCTTAAGCACTGCCTTCTATTGATTATACCATTTAAACTGAAATAAACAGCATGAAATCTGGTGACTTTGACGAATGGAATCGTTTCAAGTTTTACAAGCTAATCAATATGGGGAGACCACTCCAAGCATGCATTGCTTATAAAGGAAGTCGTAACTTTTATTGCGAAAAATCTTCTTGTTGTCTATTATAGCTTCCCATTTTGTCAATCAATCAATATAAACCAATGATATTATTTTACTGGAATCTTAATGAATTCCATTTATATACTTTTCATTTATTTTCGCCATGCAATGTTTAATCCTTTTATCAAAAAATGCTGCTTTTGTCAGAATTTCGTGTATCAAGGGTGGTTATGTTTGATTAGGTTGCTTTGTTAGATTCGATTATCTTCAGAACATTAGGCTCAATTCTATCGACCATACAGTTTAAAGTGATCTTCGAATCAATTCAAACATCTAACGCTGAAATGAAAATCTAACCCAGCCACAAACTATTGAAATGAATATAAGAAAAGCAACTATTAAGCTTCTAGCTCGACATAATTTTTTTAATAGAGTAATAGGAGAAAAAACATTATCAAATATTTAATAAGGTATTCATATTTGAAAAAAGGTATTTAAATGAATTGTGGAGCTGAATCAAAGCAACTCAATAGGAATTTAAGTTTTTTTTTTCCCCCAATTTGTAAGCAAAGTTGGTACTTCAAAATACTACGTCGAATTAAATTAGGTATGCTTTGCAAAATACCATGCAAATCTAATTAGCAAATTATTAGCTTTAAAAATGGCTATTTAAAGAATACTTTGATATAAATATCTATGTAAATAAATTGGAAGGATAAACAAAAATATGCTGATTTACATAATTATTTAATTATCTGCTACATGAAAACGATAATAAATATGGTGATAAGCAAAATTACTAATCAACCTTGTTACTCGAGTTAGTTAATTGAGACATAAAGTCAGCAAATATTTTAACACCGCGTAATGGATAGCACAATGGCATAAGTCAGTTGCAAAGCATTTTAATATCTTTCGCGCTAACTGATTTCTGGGACTTTATATAAATTATAAGTGTATTCACGTGTAACAAAGAAAGAAACCAGGTAAGCTCTCAAACAACCACCCCAACCGGCATACACGCAGAAAGCACAAGTGCAGCCTCCATTTCCCATTATTCAATTATAGCAGGAATCGAAACCGGAACATTTCGTTCTGAAGACCATTATCCTACCACAATACCATGATAACGTAAACAAATATTTGTATATTGCGGAGTGGAAATCATAGAGGCCGGGAGCTATTAAAAAAAGCATTTTAATATCCACACTGCGAATTACCTTAAGTGAGGATTTTTCACAGAACCTCACTTAAGGCAATTAACTGCTTGTAGCCCGTGGATACAACTTAAGGCTGTATCCACGGGTTACAAGCAGTTAATTCATCCTGTGTATGATATCTTATTAGCATACACACACACACACACACACACACACACACACAAAGTAAAATGAATATTAGCCAAATAACTGAAAGATGACCGTTTTATTAGTTAATATTGGCGTAACTTTGTAATGAGAAAGCTAACACCAATATATTACGCTATCATCAATATAATAACACATTAATAAACAATAAAATTTGTAATTTTTAAACGTTTTCTGCAGAAACATATTTGACGATAAACAAAAAATTTCTAATTAAAGAAACATTCGAGTATATAATTTCCATAAAATAATCCGTAATTATTAATTAAGTAAAAAATATTTAAATATTTATGAATTAAATATTTAATCACTTAGATTTGATACTATATATTTCGACTATATTATTAACTTCGAGAAAGAATAACAAAAACTAAATTGCATTAAAAATACGCTTTTTGTTCCAAAAATTATCAAAAATTTATTTATATTATCTCATATTAGTTTTAGATTATTACTGTGACATTCTAATAATAAATTTTCCAACTGAACTATTTTAAATAATTACTATATTGCAACAAAATATAAATAAATGAATTGTACGTATAATAAAATTAACAAAAGAAATAACCTTTATCTTCAGAATCAAAAATAAAATATTTTTATTATTTTTATTTTAGTTAAAACTTGGCATTAGCGAACGAAAAAAATATTATTTTTTCTTTTATTTTTGTTGAAACTTTTTATTATTATTTTTTTAATCAATGGCTTTTAAAGGATTCCATCAAATTCCACATTTCAGAAGATTCTAGTAACAGCTTTACCCGCTTCTGGCCTTATTTATCGAAAAAAATCGATTCAAACGATCGATAACGGGGGAAAGAACGTACAAAACCCCTTTCCCAAAAGTTGCCATTTAACGCTTATCTAATTATAGCCAAATGCTGAAAAAAATAACAAATGCTGCCCATTTATTTATAATATCAAAATTTCAAATAATGACAACTATAATAGCTTTTACTAATTTTTTTTAATAAATTTCATTTTTTTATGTACGTAATTGACGTAATTGTGAGACATAATAAAGTAAAACTACAGCTACACAACCAAAATAATCCCAAAAAATACAGTTTAGTCTTATTTCAATCCGATAGATGGCGATACATGCTAGTCTTTATTAAATCTTAAAATCCTTTAAAATTTTCCACAATGCTCCTTTCCAATTACTTTTCGTAAAACAAAATTCAATAAAAATACATTACTTAAAGAATTATAATAATACAATAAAAAAACTTATCAATTAGGATACTTTTTAATTCAATTTCTTTAAACATATAATATTTATTTTATCATAATTCTGCAACAAATTTAAGAACAGAAAATTAAGCTATACATCTGAAATATTTTTGAATTAAAAATTCATATTTAAAGTAATACACTTTAATCCTAAAATGTTTCCGTTTATAAAATTTTGATAAATTAATTTTCTAATTAATAAGATAATATTAAGTATTATTGATAATATACACATAACATTATTTAGCTCTAAATTTTTTTGTTTAATTAACTAATTTTTTGTGATTACCAGATTTTTTAAAACCTACATTTGTATGACATTTAAGGTGATATCAAATACAGTAAAATTGCATTAATTAAAAAAAGTAATCGTATATAGAAATTCATCGCATTTTGCAAAAATTTTTCAAATTTAGTAAATAAAATAAATTAATAATAAAAAAAATCTGTTATTTTTATAACATTGTAACCTACATAAAATATTTATAATTATTTAAACAAATTTTTTAAATCAAAATTAAAATTTCAAAACATATAATTTTTAAATATGTTTCTCAACTGTTATTTCTGTTGCAATATACAAAAAATGTGTTAAAAAACTAACATTGCTCAAGGAATATTAACATGCATATGATTATTACAAAAAAATAATAATTAACAATAATTTAGAATGTAAAAATATATAACAATGACATTTAAAATTAAAATTATTTTACTAATATATATATACACATACATATATGTATATATATATATATATATATATATATATATATATATATATATATATATATATATATATATATATATACAGATGAGAGAAAAAGTATATCAAACACAATTTTGGAAAAATTGGAATAAACATTTTATACAAAAATTAATTAATTTAGCCAAAATGAATTTATCTAATAAATATGTAAACTAAGCAGTGTTAAGTAATGATAGTAAGCAATGTTCTGAAAATTTCTCAAATAATGGTTATTATTCTTTAAATTATATACGTAAAAGCCAATAACAGTAAACAGCGAAAGTATTTCCATAAGTTTATAAAGAACCACAAAGTATATTATTTAATTGTTACATATATCAAAATTTATAACCTAATTATTTAAAGAATCTTAATTAACCAAATGATTGTGTTTTAGGGTAAGTAAATAAATTTATGATTTCTATTATGATCGGAAGAAAAGTCCATTATTTTCTTAAATTATTTCGTATAAATTTCATATATTAATCGTGAAGTAAAAACCAATCTTAAAAATATGCATAAAAATAATTTAATCCACAATTTTATTTAATATTATATACGTTTTAGTTCAAGAAAAAAATACGAGTACTAAAAATAAAATAAGATTTCTAGAATTTTCTGTCAAGAATGGTTCTTTATAAATAATGTAATTTATCTCGTTGAGAATTGTAATTAAAGAGTTAAAAATAAATAAACAGAATGGTACTCTTCTAAATCAATTCCAAATTTTCAGTTCTGGATTTTTTTTTTTTAATATTTACTGTACAAAATGAAAGTCTAATATATAAAAAAAATATAGCATTATATAATCTACACCAAACATCAAGTTTTTATATTTTGTAACGTTTATTGAATTTTGTTCTATTTATTAAAACTTCGATCGATTTTTTTTAAAAATATTTCTACGATTATCGATTCAAATTATCAATCAAAAGTTCTAAATGATTTTTAAACCACAACATAACCGATAGAGGAATGATATTAATTATGTTTTCGAAAATATTGAATATGCTAGAGAAAGAAAATATCAGAAAAAATACTTTGAAGCGTTTCAAGTTATCTTAAAGAACAGGATCCATTAAGAAATATAGTAAATATTGTATTACACAGTAAGATAATAAATTTGGTTTATGCATAATTATATTTCTAGTTTACTGAATTTATATTAAAAATAAAAACGGTTGATGCTATCACAATAAGCCATCACGTAAAAAAATTTCTGATATTTAAAATTTCATTAGAGAAAGTATAATTTTTTATCTGTACAGAAATTAATTTTTTGTTCTTTTTATTATTTATTATTCATAATTAATGTAGGAAGTAATCGAGCTATACAAAATGTGTGATAAAAAAGTGCACATTTAGTTGCTACCAACAATATTCACATTATCTCTAAATTATAGAAAATATTTTCCTGTGTATTTAACTCAGATTGTAGGAGCGATAAACCTGTAACATCCCAAACAATATCTCAGACACTTTAACGGTATAAATCAGAAGTCTGCATCATACTGGTATGGTGTGCATTTCGGAACAGTATATCCTGACAACTATTGAAAATGGGAGATGGATAATGGATTTCTGTGAAGTGCAAGCACACCTATTGAAGACTACAATATCGTCTGTCTCGAGAGCAGCTCTCACCGACTTATCTATGTTTATTCGTTGTCAAGGTAACAAGGCACATTCCATTTTCGACAGAAGGAGCTAGAAAAAAGCCCCTACTTGGCATACTGCATCCCTTGAAAATAACATAAGGTACTATCCTCTAAATACTGCCAAATTATAATACTCTCAACCCTCATATTTGAAAGACATCTCTTGTTACTATAGAAACCGCCATTAACCAGACTACTTGGTTGTAATTATTCTTGTGGTAGACAGATAATACATTTGTGTTAAGACAGCTTTCACTGAGCATAGAAGGTAATCAAACAATGGAAAATTATTATATGGAATTTGAGCACGCACCGTATTTTTCTAGACTCCTGATCGAGAATTTTTCATGTATAATGAGCAGTATTCAAGCTATGTAAGGGAAAAAACAGGATAGATATGCATGCCGAAAATAAAAGCACAACATTCTTTTTTTACTTTCTTTGCTCAACAGTTTTAAAATCAAAACCAAGACTTTGTTCTCTCATCAGCAAAATCCTACTCCTAATTCAGGGTTCTTCTTAGAGTAGGGTTTGTATGTCATTGGGCACCTCTGCTTTTATCAGCATTTTGTACCATTAACTCCAAACCCAATGTTTCCTAGTTCCAGTTGCTCGGGTCACCCACTTTATTAATAAAGTCCGATATAACCCTTTAATGGAGTCTAGGTGTAACTCTCTAGTATGGATGGTGCCTAAAGAAGTTAATCTAGGGAGGGCAAGGACCTCGCATTCGTCAATGATATGCTTGGCCGTTTCCTCTTGCGTATGACATTTCCTGCAGATAGGGTCTTGCTGAAACAGTCCCATTTTATGGAGGTGTTTCCTGAAATAGTAGTGCCCATTTATGAAGCCTACGATTGAACGTATCTTCTGCCTAGAGCATCTTAGATTTTCAGAAGCAATCCTCGCTGATGATCTACAGATTATACTTTTAGCGTGGGTTTGACCAGGAGTGTTGAGCCAAGCTTCATACATCTTCTGTTCCCATCTAAAAGAGCATTGGTTTTTGTCAGGGTTAGTTCTTAATATGAATTATTTGACATCATGCAGTGGACAACCTTTTTTTCGCAAGGGATGAAAACCTAAAAACTCTTAAAAATCAAATTTCAGTGGACAGCATTCGAAAACTAGCCACCCAATATCATTCTTTTGTGATTCAATGACTTCGGTGCAGACGTTCTACTCTGAAGAGCGCAGAATATAATTCGCGAAAACACATTCTATAAATCAGGAATGAATAGTTTAAAGATTTCCAAATTTTGACCGTTGCAAGATATATAAATAGAACTTTTATCAAAACCCTACAAAAGCTGCGATAAACGAAGATTTGTAATGTGCGCGTATACGCCGTGTCATGTTATATATATATAATTCAGATATGTCTATAACAATTTTTTAATCTTTAACGCTTACAGTAACTTAAGAATCTATTTTTTAAAATTTTTTATGTATATTTTTTATGTTAACTCAGGTTTTGTTTCTTCTCCTAATTGTATATAAGTGGACAAAATCCTTTTTTCCTTCAGTTCCGTGCAGAATTAAGAACTACTGGTTTTACACTGACTTTAAAATTACGCAATTCCTCACTGGACATGGGAAATTCAATAGTTACCTACACCGTTTCCACATTAAAAACAGTGAGGTGTGCAAGTGCAACTCTGAGAGTGACAACCCATCTCACATTCTTCTTGAATACCCATCTGTTTCAGAAGAAAGGAACGACCTTTGTAAAGACTTAAATAACAGGTGGCCCCCGATTATGGTGGACCTAGTTAAGAAAGAGAATTTTGAATTTTTTATAAAATTTATCCATGCTGTTATCTAATTCCTTTTTCATTTTTATATCTCTTTTTTTTCTCTCTGCCTTTTTTATTATTTTTTTTCATCTCATGATTTATTTGGATTAGTTTTGTAGTACATTTATTGTACCTTCGAGCCCTGTGTGGTATTCCTTGGTGCACAGGGAGATATTTTTGTTTTCCCAAATAAAATTTAAAAAAAATATTGTTGAAGGGAGAATGAAACAATCTTAAGAGTTATATTTGAGGGAATATAACTTTGAAATTAAAACTAAAAAATCTATATAAGAAATAAGTATATCATTTAAAAAAGGAAATTAATTTTAATATTTACTATAATTTGTTCACTTCAATATTCACTAGAATTTTGAGTGACAATTGAATAGACAAATATTTGTATATTACATTTTTTTTTTTTTACTTTACAGAACAAAAAATGTTACGCCTTTTTTTTATTCACTGAAATCTATTTAATATCATATTAAACAATTTGTTTCAATGCTTATATAAGACCATTTTAAAATATGAATACGGTAACATACTTCACAATTTTGAAAATGAACATTAGTAAATTATTCTGAAAACACTAACTATTGTTATATTTTTCCGTTGATCCAAAAGAAAAATCTTTATTAATAAAGAGAAAAAGAAGTTTCACATTGCTCTAAAGAAAGGTAAATGCTCCCTTATCTCAAATATAGCAATCTTTTGATTGAATCCTATTTAGACCACCCCATCGCCAAGAGCAAAATACGTAACCAAATCAGAGATTACAACTCCAATCTAGATTCCTTAATGCAACGAATTTAGAATTACATGTTTATTGGTTGCGATTCTGATAGCCAATAACCAGGAAACATTTTTTAAATGAATGCGCAGACGAAAAAATAATTTTATTCAAAATAAATTAAAATATTTTTAAAGAAAAAAAGGAAATATGCTGAAAATTTAAAAATATTTTGAAAATTTTAATAAAATGTAATAATATCTTTATGCTTATGGACCAAATATTTTAAAAAATAATTAATTAGAGCAATGAAGTATAAGAAGCAATTTCTTAGGCATGTTATAACAAGCAAACATTTTATACTTTTTTATATATCATAATATCAATTCACTGAAATCGCACAATTTCAGTTTACGAGAAAATGTTTGCCGCCATTTTTTTCCGTATTCGCCAAGCGGTGAGCTAATATAGGATTTTACCAAATCTCTTATTCTCTATAACTAAAAGGAAAATTTGAGCTCAAATCTGACAAAATATTTCTAAGAATATATATACTGCATAAAAATTTTTATGTTTAATAGCTTTTAGGAAATTGCATCGAGTTAACAGTAGTTGTAAGTTATCAAAAATGATAAACATCGATCTAGAAAATTAATAGAAAATATGTTTCATCCTATTATTTAACTTTACTTCATGTTAAAACATTCAAATATTTTCGGGTTTGAATTCCTATTTCAGTTTTTCGATATTTCTTTATATAGTAGCGAAATTTAGGAAAATAATAATAATTTTTTTTAATTAGCTTTGAAAATAATTTATTTGGATGGAAATAACTGAAATATAAATTCCGAATGTAGATTTTTTACTTCAATATACAGCTAAAATCTTGCATTTTTCAATTGACTCTATGCTGTTAATAAAAATTCGTAATCTTTTTATTCCAATTGAAAAAGGCGCATAAAATTTTGGAAAAACAATATTCAAACTACAGCAACTTCAACGCGACTTTGCTGAAATATACTTCAATCAAGTTATAAACTCCGAAATCTAGAAATATGGAAAGAACAATATGTCACATAAACAGGTGCTTGGATAATAAGATGACAGACTTCAGGATGTTAACAACACAGCTTATTCTGCGCAGAGAGTGCGAAGCTATCTGTCTCGTGGCAGTCGAAGAAAGACAGAATTGCCAATTTACAAAGCTTCATCAACGATGCAGAACTTGGCGACAGATACCATCTTCCGGGCAAGGTTATCTCTTTCGAATATTTCAACTCGCAGACTTTTTTTGACTAGTTTCTATAAATCTTTCCTGGATTACGAAACACTTGGACAATTTCCTGTTCCGCCTCTTTTTATTTAATCCCCCAACTCCCTCCTTTCCGACAATCTGAAGAAAAAATCTCTCTGGTCACGGGGTCGATTCCTTTGATTGAATTTTTTGTGGGGAATTGCGCACCAAAAATAAAAGAAAGCCGCTGGTATATCTGATAATTAAAAAGGTAACTAAGCGACTGCCCAATGCTCTGTTGAATTAGAATTTGGCGGTGAATGAAGAAGAGAAGCGAAAAAGTTGCCAAAAGTGATAAAGTTTAAGTTTCACGCTAATATGCTAACATATATTTTATAAAGTTGGAAGAATTATTACAAAAAATTAAAATGAGGATGGTTTTTACCAGATAAAGTGAGATAACTAGAATAATTCCTTTTTTTTTTCCATTTAAAAACTGCTTTATTTTTTCTTGCGTTCAAGTACGTATATAAAATGTATCACAAAAAAGAAGAATGATTAAATAAATGAGAATTTTACTTAAATACTATATTAAATAAAGTTGACAGTTCGATGATGAAGTTTTTTCTTCTAATTAAAAATTGCAGATATATTATCTAAATAATATATATTTAAAAGAAGCAAATATTCTTTCATATTGTTATTTTTGTAGGCAAATATGTAGGATAAATGTGAAAAACAAAGGGAAATTTATTTTTTAGAAAAATCAAGCGTTTGCTATAGTATTAGCAATATCGTTATTGTATAAAAATCACTGACATGAAAATAAAATGCTATAAATTAAAAATACTTTTACAATTTTAAAATATTCTTCAATATTTTCAATATAGCTCTTAAAAATTCAAAGATTATATTCAAACCTTAAAATCACTTCACCAAACTAAAGTTTAATTCTTCCGTATATATATATATATATATATATATATATATATATATATATATATATATTTTATATATATATATATATATATATATATATATATATATATATATATATATATATATATATATATATATATATATATATATATATAATTTTATACAACTTTAGCCTTATAATTTAACTTTCATAATTTACTTTATATTTTAAATTATTATTATATGCATATTTGAATATGCTATTTTAGATAATTAATTATTAATAAACACAATTCTGATTTTCTTTTTCAAATCTTAATACACGATGTAGAATTGTTGTTGTTGTTGTTTTTTTTTTTTTTTTTTTTTTTTTTTAAGAATTGTTTTAGAATTGAAATTACCATTCATTTAAAATGTTTACTGCCATAGACAATAAATGTGAATCAAATGGCTATATTATGTGTGTGAGGATATTAAAAAAGCAAAAATTAACTGCATGAACCATACCTAAATCTGTAACTTTTGACATAGATCAGTTTAATAAGGAAAGCAAGATATATAGGAATCCTACTGAAAAATAAATAATGTAACGATATTAGCCAAAATATACACTAATTTTAAATTTTATTATTTTTCATACAAATCAATGTGCAATTTTTAGAAATTAAATTAATTAATGATAGAAGACCTAATAAATATAAAAGTAGACGACAGTTGTTTTTATATATACTGTAAGACGTTTCTTACATTCTGATTAAATAATGTTAAGGTAATTACAGGAAAAGAATAAACTTTGAAAAATATTGAAGTCAGTGTGAGATCAAACGCATTTAGAAAAATGAGTCTTCGTATTCTCTCTTCTATTTTGAGATATATATATTTTCCCGCTCCAAAAGGTACAAGTCCGACGTTCGATCCTCGGGCTGGGCATATTAATAAAATAGTCTTTATATGATATATTTTATGAAATTTGTGGATAATGTTTTGTTTGCTCCTCCTTTTTTCATATAAAAGTAAATAGTTTAAATCATCTAAATAAACAAAAATCAGGGAATATTGTCGTATGTATCTCATAATAAATATATTGCGATAATAAAATAATAATAGATTGCATATATACAATGAACTAATTTACAATTATATATATGTATATAAATATAATAAATATTTTTCATTTAAAATCTTAAGGTTTTTTCAACTCTAAGGGGATAACATGCTTTTAAAACACAAATAAAACGCATCAAAACTTAGTTTTGGTGTACAAACCAACACAATACAAATAAAGCATGCTGCTGTTTGTGGCAGCTATTCTGGTCTCCTTACCTTCTCTATTATTGATTACGCAATTTTAAAGGAAGCTAAACAAAAACATTGAAAGAAAATAGCAGCGCGAAGGGATAACAAAAAACGAAGAAGAAATAAAACAAAAAAACACTGTGGTGTTCAAGTAAATCTGTTCAAATAAAAGAAGGCTGAAAGTTTCTTGGGAGACAAAGATATTTCTCAGTCAAAACACAGACGTCTATTTGAATATCTAGGTTTGGTTGAATAGCATGCTTTGCTTGTTCGAAAGCTTCCATGTTTTCATTCTTTCAGAGAATTCCTGCCTTTCCAAAGCGAAGCAATTCAATAAAATAAAATGTATACCTGTATTCTGTAAATAATAAATGTCTACTAAATTTTAAAACTGATTTTTCTGATCGAAATGCTTATTCTGTCAGACAGTTATCGGCAAGTTTTATTATTAAAAAAACCAATTTCGAACTTTATAAAACAACATTCGCTTTCTAGAATAACGATTATCGCCGATTAATTATTTACATTTACTCGATTACCGTAGATATCCTGTACTAAATAGAATCATTATGCAGATCTTAACCAACAAAAGTATAAGTTTTTAAACATTTCTCCGTTTTATATAAATTTAAGCCCTTTTAAAAATGGGACTAAATCTAAGAAGTATTTAATTTTAATAATTACCTCAATTTAAAGTTCCGATTTGATGAGAGATTAATGACGTACGGTCGACCTAATTTAAAGTCACATTTAGATGAAATCATGTGAAAAAATCATTTGACGCCACGTAACCCACAAACTAAATCGGAGTAATTATCATTTGGCAATAATCTTTATGCCATTTTAATTGAAAGAGCAACGAAAATCAAATAATATCTTGCAAAAAATATCGGAATATATAGAAACATTTATTTAAAAGGAAATGTTATATAACATGATTCAGTTGCATTTTTCAAAAAAGAAAATGTTGTAAAAAAATTGTCTCTATTTTTCTTATTACAATTTGAGGGGCCTTAATTTTATAAGTAATTTTTTTTGCTGCATTATTTGGCACTGTAATCTGTTAAAGTTTTTAGGATTATAACGAAAATCATAATGGCAGCTGTGGCCTAGTTGGTTAGGTTGTGGTTTTTATTATCGGAAGGTAGTGAGTTCGAATCCCGGCTTAACTGAAGATCCGTCGTGTTCACTTAATGGTGGCTGGGGCATGTTAAAACTGGGCATGGTCGCGCAATGTCCTCCAAGTGAAATGATACTTCTGGGGATGGGAAGCCAAGTATTTGGGAGTCTTCTGCTTGGTCATTGCTTCAAAATCATGAAGACTCTACCCGGCTGCTTCTATTTAACTAGTAGAGCCCTAACTCAGTTGCTAGGTGGAGGGAAGCATGCCTGGTACAACAATAACGAAAATTATACTAGATTCTATCTTATTCTAAAGGAAGAAACTTGTAAATTAGTACTAGTCAAATTAGACAATAAAATTGGTTTTTAAGTATAGCTAAAATGTAAATTGTTCTTTTTTTCACTTATTAAGTTTTCTAAAAGTGATTTTCTGTGTGTTTGATATTAAAAAAATTATTTGTAGAAAAAGAGAAAATTAACGTCTATACTTGAACGAAAATCTCATCGTGATATAGGCAAGCTCTCTGTCTCCCTCGGTAAAAATGGCAAAGTAAAAATATTTTTAAAAATCATCGAATTTATTAAAGAATTAGAAGATCAGATGCGAACAAGATGATCTCAAAATATCAAAAATATAATTTAAATTGACTAAATAATAAAATAAAAGCCAAATGTCAAGGAATTTAACATATCTGTTAAAAGAATGATAGAGAATATGCTAAAAGCAAACGTGAAAACAAAAATATTGCAAATATTGGGATCAAAATCTCTGAATGACGAGGGATTTTTTTTGTAAAATCGGGAAGAAATCAAGGATTTTCTAGGAAGAACAATAGAAATGCATGTTATTACAGCAGTTTCTAATAATTTGTAAGAACTAGTCTCCTAACAATTAATCAAAGCAATGTTTTTTCTGATGAATTTAATTTAAATATCTTAGGAAGGGATGGAAGATATATTTTTTTCGAAGATAACAAGAAAAAAGATTTAATTCTAAGCATCAACTTTCTTTTGCAAAACATAAAGAATGAGGAATAAATGAGGGAGTGAATTGGGCAATGAAAGCATTTACATTATATTACATCTTTTACAATCGTATCTAAATATTATGTCTAAATAGTTGCTTGATATTTGAAGTCTTGATTGATTGATTGAAGTCCATTAGTATTGGTCGCCATTACAATCTCAAAAATCCGCGGAGATTTTATTCCATAAGTTTTGTGTTTCAATCAAGTGAATAGAATATATTGTTTCCTTTTATAAAAATGACTATTTTATCGACAAGGAAATGATTATTTATGCTATATTTATCTACTTTTAAGCTGATATTTAACACATCAATTGTGTTTTTATTTACACTTATGGAAGGAAACACTACAAATGAAAAATATACGCTATGATATTAGACACAAAATGGCATTTAAAATCAGAGGTTCCAAACTTGAGACAAACTCAACCAATAGTATGGTTGATGATTCTGTATTGTGATGATAATTCTGTTTAATTACATTTCTTACATTTAAATAAATTTCACATTCACAAAAATTAAAAGTATTTGCCAATACATAAAATGATATTGCAAAGAAATAAGTAGGCCTTATGAATTAATTAGCATGCATTTTATTATTGCTGTTTTAACCAATTATTAATATTCACTTGCCAGAATAGCAAGTGATAAAAGTTTTGATTACTGGCACTAAAGGGTAGATCAAATTTCGGGTGATCAAACGCAGCATCGGACACATAAAAAGCTAAACCAATTCAAAACTCTTCAACTTAACTGGGTAAAGTGCATCTAAGATTTTTTCTTGACTCATAATTAAATTCTGTTTTAGATAATATTTGAATTTAATACGTATCCACACATAACTTATTTTAAACTCTGCTACTACAATATTATATTTGTTAGAAATGTTATAATGTATTTAATTGAATAAGTAGGTGTACAATATAAAATATTAAATAATAATTGGTTGTAAAAAAAATTGTATAATATCGAATTAAATTAACAGATTTTTTAAAATACGGTACCTATTTATTTTGTTTCAATGAATATCGTTCATAGAAAATAGAAAAATACGCCTAGAATGCTCTGGAAAAATTGAATATAACTTGTAGAGGTATCTATCTATAAGACAAGGGTAAACAACGCAGATAATGGAACTGCAATTCGAACATCAATAGAATACAAGATAATATATTTTTAGGATAATCACAAAAAACAACCCGCGAAATCTGTGAGTAATGTCATAATTAGGCATATTAAAATGTCGAACTCAAAGCTCAAACTGATGAAAATACAGTACCAAATACAAAATTTTGACGTCAAATTTCACTTCACTTCAGTTTTTACAAATCAGTAAAATAAAATCATTTCGAGAGACAAGCATATTTCTTAAAAGGGCAGTATTAGGTTCAGTTTTAGAATATCTTCTTGGTCGCTGAAAATATTTTTACATTTCCTTTGCTCCATATCGGAAAAAGGCTAGAACAGGTCAATATTCACACCGATTTTATCATTCATAGAGAAATAGATACTTAATTAATTATTTATGTTCCCTTCACTTCATTTCTTTCATCCCGAAATAAGAATCAGTGATAAAGATAAAATAATCTTTGCTTTTTGATGCGTTTATTTACAGTGTTTTGATTACCCCGTTAAAAGAGCATCTAAAATGCATAAATTAATCATCGTTAACCCTTGCACGTGAGCGTGAAACTCGTGGCGGAACAATGCTAGAACGAATCCAACTGAAAGTGAAGAATCTTCACAATTATCGTTTTCTCAGTTTAATTAGAAGATTTTGTGTTCGATGGAACTTCGTAGTTGCTCTATTTTAATAAAGCGAATTTTATCTAAACACATTGATGGAAATGCATTTTGAAGTAAAACGTAATTTTGATACATTTTGGCGAAAAAATGGTAAGATTCTTTGTATTTTATTTTATAGTTTGCTTCCGGAGAAATGAATTTGCTTCTTCTACACATTTTCCCTCAAACTACTTTAGTATTGATTGTGATTTAACACAATAATCAGGGTTTTTTTATTTGTATCTTTATTTTAGAATCCAACTACAGATGGGATTTGAATTCTAAAATAGAGATGTTATATGCTATTGAACATCTCGTTCTATAAATACTTTCCATGCCTATTTTTAAGAATATATCTTTAAATGGTTATTAACTGTTTCATTGAGCAGTTATTCGTGAACATAAAGATTAAATTGTTTATAGAATCGATCCCACTACTGCTGATTACCGAAAAAATTTAATAACAGATTATCATCACTTCAGATATAAATCGCAAAGGAAAAATATCAACAAAATCATTTAATAAATTCTAATTCCTAAAAACCAATCTTCGTTTTAACTGAATAAAATATATATAAAAAAAACTGAGTATAGTTTTAAGTATATCTACTTATAATTTATTAAATTTGGCTGTACTATAATCGCACGAGTTTATATTTTTATAGACTTTTCTGTTTATTATACACAACTGTGTTTCCTGTTTGGAAATTTGCTCCATTGAATCGTAACATTAGTTTGAATCACAAGAGAATAAATTATTTATTTTTGCAAGAAAATAGTCATTTTTCCGCATGAATTAGTGATTTTGTAATAGGTTTTATGAAAAAACAAGCATTGCACTTACTTTAAAAAAAACAACTTTGTATTTTAAGTTCTGTACTTAAATTAAAAGGCATGATACAATTTCACAGTTCTTTTTCTTAAATTGTTTGTTTTTCTTTTTAAGAAAAAATTGCACGATGCAAAGTTTATGTATACAAAGTATTTTACTTTTCACAAAAAGTAAGCCTATTTTTTAAGGAGATTTTATTTACATTACAGCATTATTTTAAAATGTTAGCTTTTCGGAACAAAAAAATGTTTTGAAGAAAACTTAATTTATCACTTTAAGTAGTGACTTTCAAAATTCATTCACTTCTATCTATAAAGGCACAGTTGATGCCTTATGCCAAGAGAATTCGATTCGCAGATTTTTTTAATAAAACATTCTCTGTAAAACCTAACTCCATAAAATTAAATTCTTCAAATACGTGTAGAATGTTCTCATTTATTGTTGTTGCTATCGTGTGACAAGTGTAAAAATAAAAAATAAAAAAGACAAGTCATATGGGACCAAAAGCATGGAGCACTGCCTTGGCCACATCTTCAGCTTTTTCCATTTAAAGGGTATATCATGGCAGCAGTTGGGGTCAATTCTGAAGAGGGTCGAGGCAACAGAGATGCAGTTGAAGAGATGCCTCGGATCTAGTAGAACTCCTGTGCAGTGCCTGCATTCTGCGTAGGTTCTAGATCCGTTGGGCATGATTTTCATAACCCTCATGTGCCCAGTCCGCATTTTGTTGTACATGAATATAGTGTAATTTTTTTAAAACAAAAAGATTTTACTGAACTCATGCTTAAAGTTTTTTTCTTTATTCTTGATCGATCTGTAGGTGAATGGTTAACTTCTCTTCCCTAAGTTCAACAGTTAGTGAGTACAATTCCCACCTTGGATGAACATGTTTGATATCGTATTATGGATTGCCTAACGACCTAAGTCTGTGGTAAGGCATTTTTTTAACATCCCCCACGTGACTGCCTTCTGAGAGGAATTTCATAGGCAGAATGCCGTTTTCATGCGTCACAAGGGAGAAAACTCGGAAAACTTCTAAGCATCAACACCGCCAGAAGTACATGTAGATGATAGGAATGACAGACACGTCCATTTCCTAATGTTCAAAAGTGGAGGGGATCGAACGCCGGACCTTTCACTCTAAGGAGTGGTGTCTTACCACGAGGCCACGCTGAACCCAAAAAAAGAACGAGTATTTTTGACATTGATGAACAGCCTAACCACCGAAGATGATATAAAATACTTTAAATTGAATTCCGGGAGGACTTTTTATAGATAGTGGCCGTATTTACAAGGGAGGAAACTCCGAAAACTCCCAAGCTCCCACTCCGACTGAAGACCATTACAGAAGGCTGAAAAGTTGTTCAACAGAGTCTGGTCCACGTGAGCCCGCGTATGTTTGTAGTGGTTTGGAGTCTTCTTTAAACCCTATGTCCCAGTGGAATCAATCCTCGTATGCAAAAATAGTCTAAAAAAAGGCAAACTAACCAGTCATTCCCTTGAGTCTGAAGGAAGTACTCTCTCTCCAATGGCAATGATGTCAACCAATGATCTATAGTGGGAAATAAATGATTCATTGGTTGTTAACAAGTCTCCATTCCTGGTTAACATATTCAGTTCCAGGACATTTATAATGAATTTTATAAATTATATTTATTTCAATAAAAATTCATTTTCTATTTTGTAATTACGAAGTAAGAAAATGGTATGAAGAGAATCAATTTATATATTTTAAGTAATGAGTTATTTTATCAGTAGAATACAAAGCATTATTTTTTGCTTCAGTAGTAAACATTTTGAGTAACAGTACCTTCAATATGGTAACACAGTGTTTTCTTTATGCTTTCTCAAAATTTGTCAAGACCCATTTGATTCCGGTTTATTAAATTTATTTCGGTTCGAATCCCAAGCAAAACCATAAGTTGTTATAGGAAACATTTCGGAAAAATTAATTTTTTTGTGATTTTCTATATATTTTATTCAGACTTTCACTGTCGACTCACCATGCAGCTGTTGTTTGTTGTCTTGTGCCAGCTAGGCTGGCATTATGGGGTGCGCTGTTCCACTTTTCCAACTGAACCATATTTTGGTGTGGAGTCCGAATTCTTCATGCCATAGGTACCCGTTTAGAGGGTAGGCAAACCATTCAAAACCCATTCATACAAAGAAAGGACAAAGACAGGATAGAGAGAGTGAGAGAAAGTACATCCATGGGATTCGAACCCAGGACCTTCCTATCCGCAGTCAGGCACTCTGGCCACTCAACAAGGTGAACAGCATCATGCAGCTGTAATGGGACTAAATACAAGTTAAGTCACAAAAGAGTTTGCTATAAATTAAGAAAAAGTTTTTGTTGAACTTCTCATACCAATTAGAATAAAGAATAAAAATATCCAGATAAAAGTTGCATATCAATTAAAAAATATAAATATAAAAACTACGTAAATTTTTCAAGTAATTGGTTTGTTAATCCACATTCCATTAAAACTTCGCCTTTTCCTTTCGATTGAAATCATTAAACCACGTTATTTCTTAAAGTTACGAAATATTAAAATATATTACTAATGAATATATTTTGTTTCAGTATTCAGTGACTAACCCCTTTAAGAATGTTTCTCTTTTTCTCATTGTTTTGGCAAATGTGTTTTCCCTACAGTGTGTGAAAACAGCCCTCTCAAATTACCTTTCGCCAACGATTCCGAAATAGCAAGAGGAAGTGTCGCTGTTATTTCGCATTCAGACGAATTAACACTTCGGTGTCGGAAATGTGTTTATCCAGATTCACTATAGCAATTACTTTTGATCTCAATCATTTCTATCAGTCTAAACAACTCACGCATCATTCAGGCATTTCTGTTAGCGGTAAGTACGTGAAAAACATTTATAAATAGCTCAAAGAAACTGATATTGGAATTTGTTTTGTAAACAAAAATATATCTAAAGTTAAATATAAGTTTAAAAAAAAAAGTAAAATGTGATACAACAAGTTTCAAAATCACCTTTCACATTACCAATCCATTAAATGGCTCGACCGATGGCTGAGTGGTTAGCGTTCCTGACTGTTGGTCCCGGGTTCGAATCCCGGTTCGGGCATGGATATTCCTTTCTCTGTGTTTCTTTGTCCTTTGTTTTCAACTGAAGAATTAATTTGACCACTCTATAAAATGGGTTTGTGGTGGAGTGATGTGAATAATGCTTCTCGCCTCCGTGACTTGGTTCACAGGTGCCCACCGGATAACGATAAATGAGAGGCCATATCCGGCCTTGTGGCTAAGGTATACTCAGTCCCCCTGTTGGAGAGGGGACGATAAAAGCTATATCGAACTTCCCATAATCGATATTCTTTGATTAATATTTAAGCCATATTGTCTCTTGACAGTATAGACGAATTCGTAAAGGTTTTTATTATGGAACGCGAGTGTAATTCGTTTTCTACATATTCGGTGTCATTATCGTTTGCACGCACTTCGAGCCAAACAATCAATTTCCAAGGTTCGAATTTTCGAAATTCAGTGCAGCAACAATCCGCATTAAGCAAAGTGCATCGTATGATCGAATATATGTATTCCAAAAAATTCTTTCGTCTACAGAAGGCATTCCAAAATTTTAAAAAACTAGTGAAATGGACATCAAATCATGTATCAACTATGTAATTCTAAATTCACACAAAATGTATATTGTGAACAAAATGAATATTTCCTTATTAAAGTATATTCTATTTAACCTTTAAACTTCAGCAAGATTGTTAAGAATAGATTAAAATGTAAATTCCTCTCGGTAATAACAAATATTTAATTTCTCCCGTCTAATTTTAATGGATTTCATTATATTATAATTGTTTCATTTTATTATCAGGCCACTGGCTCATCAATGAAAAATATAACAAACTCTAGTGCCTAAATTTTACTGGATATTTTATGATTACAAACGCAAATGTACTACAAATAAGAGAAAAGAAAGAAAAAGAAAAGAAAAAAAGGAAATAACAAAATAAGTAATTATGATGAGCTGATTTTTAATTGGAGATTGTAAGATCGACTAAAAAAATAAGCATTGTATGCAAAAAGTTTCAGATGGATATTTCTAAGGAAAATAATAGAAATTTAAAATTTATATTGTATAAAAGTAAATTGAGTTTATTATGAAGAAACGCTTACTTGGGAGAGTGTGTGGTTTTTCTGTGTAATCTATATTTATGGCATGGTATATTTTAACCTAATTAAGAACAGATGGAGGTAAATAAATTCCTTTTATTATAATTACATCTAAATGGCCATTCACTTAACTTCTAACTAATTTTTGTACCATAACTGAAGGTTGTGGTATAAAAATTATTATATACAAACTTCGCGTGTAAGAGGGAAGGAAAATCATCTAAATTACATTAAGAAATCTTACATTGGATTATCGATTTTCCACTATCAATCGGTATCGCGACAGTGAAGTTTAAATGTTTTTAATTCATTTTTGTTCTAAAAAAACGCGTACATGTCTATGCTTTTATTTATTTATTTATCTAAGAAGAATCAAAACATTTCATAAGCTGGTTTCGAGAAATTTTAAATCCAAACATCTACCACACAGAACGTAAACATCAACATGAAAACTGTAAACAACAATAGCTAATAGTTTTTTTCTGATTTTATCGATAAGTATTTTAAGAGCTTGAATCATGTTGCCATTTTTTATACCGAATTCGAATCTGTAATTAAAAACCAATTTATGTTTTTCCCCCCTCATTCGAAAAGATTTGAACATGCATAATCTATTTTTCTTAATTTTATTTTCAGAATTAGTTGTTCTTTTTTTGTATGATTCATTCATTACGATACGCGGAAATTGAAGTCACCTTAAGCCAAAAATCGAAAATTCGTTCAATTCTCAGTTGGTTAAGCATTTCGACGCAAAGAGTAGGGGGGACAATCATTTATATCTCTGCAATCTTCTTTCAATTATTACGATTCATTCCACTTTGAGGTAGAGCGGCGCATCTTCATTTTCTTATTTATTACTCTTCATAAGCCCATTCGATGATCAGCTTCATTATCGCTCTCATTAATCTCATTCCCTGCGAAGAATTTTCCTAACTAAGTAACAGTAAGCCCGCGGGCAAGTTCTGTGCAAAATAACCACCTTTTTCCCATCGAACAAACGAAACGATTAAAGAAAAACAGCTTTCACACATAATATCGTCTGAACCGGCTCTTTGCATAAATGTCAAACCAGTTAGAAAAAAAAGAAGAGGAACATGCAGAGGTTGACCTTGAAAGTCCTTGGCCGTCCTATGAATGTAAATTAAGATGGTAGGCAAAAGCAACAGCTTTTGTTTCTTTTCTTTTTACTTTTTGTTTTCTACCTACGGGGTCCCGCGGTTCGGGTCACCACGTGGTTGATCATAGCACGAGGTATGTAATTTATAACTCTAGTTGGGGATAAGATCGGTTTTTGAGCTCGCTCTTTTCTTGCAGCTGAAAGGAAGATGATAATAAAAGATGGTTTGGGCGACGAGATTGGCGGGCTTTTTTCCAGAACATTTCAGATAAGCTGAAACGAAACGACATTTGAAGACCTCTGGCTTTACATTGTGTTGTCAAACTCTTAAATAGATTTCTTCAAATGCTTCATTACAACACCGCGACAAAATTAATTTTACTTAAAACCTTTAAATTATTTTTTATCAAAAATAATAAATTTATCCTGCAAATGTTTGCTCTTTGAAAAAATGAGATGCGAGAGGCCAAAAATAATTCATTTTCACACATTTAGAACTTTTTATTATGGTTTGTTGGTTTTGGTTCGTTTGTCGCTCAGAGATCATTTTTTGCACTTAAGGGCTAATTAAACCGGGACCTATGGTTTAAAGTGGATTCCAAAACACTACAAACATCGAAGTCCAAGGTGGGATTCCAATCTTGGAACTGTTGAAATGAAAGCAAGAACTATTTAACCCTATGAATAAAAAAAACATTATTCATTCATATTTTTTTAATTAAAGAAGCATTTATTCAACCAAAGATAATTTAATTAATTAATTTCAAGTGATTCAATTACACTTCATATTGATACCGTTGCTTTAATTTAATTTTATTTTCCATTTAACTTTAATGTTTCAACCATTTTCAAAAATCTTTTAAAGTGGAGCAATTGTTTAAAGCAAAATTCATTCATATGTCTGTAAACCGCAAAATCTTCTCAATAACAAAATTTAGCCGCCAAGATTCAAATACTAATAAAAATTGGTGTTTGATTTTGGCAGATAAGCTTTATCAAGAAAATAAAATACCAGAATATTTAGATAACTGTAACAGTTTTACAGATACTAAACGCGAAAATTCAATTTTCAATTTAGATAATAATTTTAATAAGTTTATCGATTATACTTTTTTTATGTTTTAATTCTAAATTATATCTTATGTAGGCGATATTTTATCAGTTCTTATCTCTCTGTTTTTTCATTTCTAAGCTCTGTAGCTTAATGAATATTCATTATGTGTAAAGTGTAATTTCAGTAGTAGCATAAAGACGGATGTATTAAGAATTGTGAGTGTGTGACGTGAATTTCAAACAACAATAAAAAATTTCATGAACACTTCATTACATTTCTGCGAATGCTGTAAAACGATTCTATAAACAAATATATATTCTAAAATAAACACAATATAAATGAACTAAATTATTTCACGATTTCATCCACATTTATTTTGTCAATTTTTACCAAGAAAATAAAGTTCCTTAAATCATTAATTAAATATTTTTTTAACTTCCCTCGAGGAATAAGGTTTATCAGAGGTTTTTTGTTATTCGGTGACTACAATTTATTTTTACAAGGTAAAATTAGTTTAAATGTTTATAAACAAATTTTTTTCTATTTTTTAATAGTTTCATAATACTGAATCTACCTAACACTTTCATGATTTAATTCATGATTAGCAAAGCTATGCAACTGGAAGAAACTGTTCAACTCTTATCTAATTGTATTCAATTTTTGAATATATGAAAATTTTCTTAAAAATGAGGCAAGTGCTTTCGCAAATTAAGTCTTGCACTTAGTGGTATTTTTTTTTACTAATATATTCCACAAAAGTTGTCCGTAATTCTAAATATTTAACTTCTCTTACCTATTGTTTCTTGTGCATTATGTCATTAATTAACAAATTTAGAACATAGTAAGCTGGCCACCAAACCGTGACCTATGTTTTACATTACAGGGCTTTCGGTCATGAAAACAGATATAGGAACCGCAGGCATTGGCCTCCATATGGAGGCACAAGTGCCGTATAATCCATGATTCCAAATTCTGAATTTTTTTGGCGATGAAGAAATGTTGCCAAGATGACGTATCGTGACGTGCGCGATGACGTAAATACTAGGGTTACCAAAGTAGAATTTTCTGCATAATTCTTATAGGTCTTCATATGTATGACATAATAAAAACGAGGTTGCCAGATACATAAGTAAATGCTCCAAAAAATCGCCAATCTCAGAATTTGGCATCATGGATTATACAGCACCTGTGCTCATATGGGTTGTCGTGACACTGAGTTTTAGTAGTTTCAGAACATATTACCATTGACATACAAAATTGGCAGTCTTTTTTATTTAGAAATAATAGAATTTTAAACATTGCATCTTGTGTTTTGAATAATCACAAAAATATGAATAATCCAGTACACCTATATCTATTTATTTTATTGTTTATTCTGGGTTTTACTTAAGACTATATAAGATATTGCATAATAATATTACAGAATATAGTTAATGTTATGTATATATTGCCTTTACATTTTTAATTCCTTTTACAAATGAAAATAAATTGCAGAAAATTAGACGAATTTTAAATGTCACTAAAATCAAGACAAGTTATTAAATTTAAAATAAAATTTAAAATAGAAACTTATTTAAAGATATAAATGCAACGAAATTGTCAATTCATTTAAATTATGCAATCCGATTTTACAATAAGATGAAAATTATCTTTTGAATGTACTTTTGCAAACTCTTGCTGATAAATTTCAAACATATCAATATTTTCACATCTCTAATAAAAACAGGGTTTATAAAATTTTGTAAATTAAGATTACTGTAAAAAACTTATAAAGGTCAATATCAGGATAAAATTCATGAAAAAACTATATATCAGACTTGAGGATATTCGATAATCAATTGTAATGACTATCGACAACTTAAAGAAAAATTTTTTTTAATTTTTCATAAAAAAAATTTTTTTTTAATGATCCTATCTTGCGCATTTTTGTATATGATTTTAGAATCTAATTCTTCAAAAAGAAAACTCCATTGTGTAAGCACTCCACTTTCCATAAACAAATAAATGATAAATAAAGGACTGTTAATTGATTTAATAAAAACTTATATTCCACATGGAATTCATACATTAACATCAATCTTAAGTATTATTAATTAATGAGTTTTTTCCGCTCTTTAAGGCAATTTTTAAGAAATTCAGAGTACAATATAAAGCTTCAAAATAAATAATCATGAAAAATTAACAAAGAATGTTATTTCAACACATTTAACCTCACCAAAATATAAAAAATTATATCTTGCAAAATAACATTTTAAATCAATATCCCTTCGTTTCATTTCAACACTAATTAAATTTTTCTTTTTACCAGAAAATATCACAACATAAGTTCAAGAATATTTAATTATTTAGATATAACTGTTTTTATATGCAAAGTATTTCCATTTCTGTGCATTTAAAAATCAGTTAAATATAAAAATATAAGAATGAAAAATAACATTTTTCAGGCAAAAATTAACAGCACTTTGATTTAACAACAATTGTTTTTTTTACACTGTTTTAACTTATTTTTATTAATAAACTTAAAAAATACAATAATTTAATGATTTCATCGAATCAAAAGAAATAATAGTATTTTTTAGTACAACAATATTAAATCTTTTTTACTCTTAAAGAGAACTCAGTAGAATACAGCCAATTTAACTTCAACGAAATTCTTATGTAATAGGTAATTGCCGTAATATTTCATTATATAATATTTATAATAAATTATATTATTTAATCCTAAAACTATATTATGTTAAGAAAGATAAAATGATAAAAAGTTGTTCTAAGAAACGAATCGTATGTAAAGTGACATTTGAGATCTAGTACAGTAACCAGCATCAAATACTTTAGATACTGGTTATTGTATATTAATAATAAATATTTTATATTATTAATATACAATAACCAGAATAGAGAATCGATCACATATTGCAGAAAAATGACAGTGTGTTTAACAGGGTGGATAGCAACAAAACTTTCAGAATCATAACAAATAATAACAAAACTTTCAGAATCGATAGATAATATAATCTTGAACAGAACTCTTATTTCTAAGTGAGAATCAATCACTGAAACATACCTAAAAAATCCGTAATTTTAAACATCAAAAAAATTTTTAAAAAAATAATAATTAAAACAGAGGAACATAAATAAACTTGTGAAATACAACTGAATGGACAGATAATTGATTATGAAATCATTGATAGATGTAAAGGGATAATTTTAATGACAGCCGTGATTGAAACACAATCAAACCTTCACATTTGGGATGGATAAAAAACAATGCAAAACAACGCACTGTCAAAAACGTTTTCATGCTTCTTGATTGAGCCATACCTACAATCTTCTCGCCTTTTTTTTAAAGACAAAGTGTGTCGGCTAGACTAATTTGGAGATAGATTTTGACACATAAGGCTATAGGTTCACATTTGAAATTATTTTATGATTCCCAATTTGCTAGTGTATTAAAATGTATACGTCATGTCCCTCCCCCTCCCCTATGCCAAGACACTTTTTTCCACCCACCTTTTTTTAAAAAAGATGGTTCTTAACAATGGAAAAGCTCACCCAAGAAATAAACTCACGTTATAATATAACAAATAACCAATAATAAGCTTGTAAAAAGTTATTTTAATGTTCGTAAGAATTTATTATTATGCATTAAAGGCGTTTTTATAAATTAAAACGTAATATAACAGAAATCTAATTGTTGAAAACATAAATTACGTATATATTGTATATTAAGCGTCAACAAATGAAATGAATTGTATTCAGTTATCAATAGTAAAATCGTTACTCGTAATTGGTTAGGGGTATTTTGCTAATGATAGCTGAATCAAGTTTATATTATTATTTATCAAGCTTATATATATATATATATATATATATATATATATATATATATATATATATATATATATATATATATATATATATATGTGTGTGTGTGTGTGTGTGTGTGTGTGTGTGTGTGTATGTATGTATACATATTACTGAAAAAGAATCAAGCTTATAGATTTCAACTCTAAAATGTGACATTCAATCACTTAACTGCATAAACAAACACACATGTACAATATTATCGAAATTATTCAAAATATGAGAGATCTTATTTAAAAAAAAGAATTTTTTTATCATAATTTATTTCATTTTATACGATTTCTTTATTTGGTAAAAAATAATTAAGAATAAAAGTGACCAGTCTTTAAATTAATTTTAAATGTGATAATAAACTTTCATATTAGGAAACGCGAATGATATATTTTTACATTTACATTTTATCAATATAATAACATATTAAATTAAAAACACATTTGAACATGAATGATGCAATGAATTAAAATTGTAGATAATTTTTTATCTATTATAATGAGTGAAAAGAGAACAACATTAATATAGGAAAAAGAGACAGATAATCTAATATATTCCTATTTATATGTAATCAGGACATTTTGTATCATCTATATTCATAAGCATACAAAAAAAATTCTAGCTTTAGAATTCACTAAATCAAATCGAAAAAAATTTACGATTTAAAATATTTAAGATATATCGATTAACAGGAATTTAATTTATAAACTGAATTTAGTTACATATATCAAATCGCTTATTTCCAATCCTCTTTCAATAGAGCCACATGTAAACGCAAATCTGAAACAAAACAAATTAACGGGACTCCCTCGCCTAATGAATTTTAACCTCAATTTTCGGAATATTTTTCTCAATCATCTGTCCCAAGACACAAATGCAATCCATCGCCGACAGCGACGGGGAGGTGCAAAAAAAGCAACACCCGGGTGGAAAGGAATAAAAATGTCATTAGTTCATCGGCCCTATCCATCACTTCCACCTCGGAAGTGATATCGTTTGTTTACACTACCCCTACTTATCTTTTTTTTTTTTTCATTAACAAAGCAGTGGGAATCGTTTCAAAAACAACGCATTTTTTAACACTGGATAATTAATATCAAACAGATTTTGCTGAATAAAAATTGTGAATTAATGAAAGGCATTTTGTTTTTTACACATACTTCTTCCTTGCATATTTATTTTCCGGCAGTTAGACCATACAAATGCTGACCATACAAAGGCGACATCTATCTTTCATTTTGAGTACTAATAGACATAAAATGCACTTTTTTTATGATGTTTTACAGAAACTAATATTTCTCATAATTAATATATATATATATATATATATATATATATATATATATATATATATATATATATATATATATATATATATATAAATCTGTTAAAAGGTTGGTTGACACTTGCAGATTTCTCATGATTTCATTCTATTGGGTTGTTCGGAAAGTAATTTCGTTTATCGCACTTGGACCAGTTTTTTGCTTGTAGAAACCAACCATTTTGAGGGTGTGTATTCATGGTATTACCAAGAAGAGGGCAACAGTTATTGCACTAGATTTGACAATATATAATTCAATTGAAATCTCATTTGTTATACGTTTTTCCTTTTTATAAAAAACGAAATAACCTTCCGAACAACCTAATAGAATTAGGAATATATCAAAGTCAGACTCTACATAGAAGATATCTCTCATTCTTAATCATGAATAACCTCAAAAATTGTTCATTCTCTTCTATAATTACACCGTCAAACAAACCAAATCTCAACTATTTGTCAATTGAATAAATATGAAAGATAATATTCATGATCTAAGCAATTACGTGAATGTTTCATCAAATACAGTTACGTTATTAAATCCTCGATAAAAGCAAGACAAACACCAACATTTGTTAAAATAATAATAATGACAGAGTTAACTAAACAACTGAACGGAAAAGTAGGAAATTAAGCAGAGTTTCCAATAACATCTTTACCTCGTAAAACCATTGCTTATTATAATAAAAACAACTTTCATTGAAATAATATCTAATAACAACAGCGGCGGCCAAACTAAATAATGAAACATTTAAGGAAAGAAAAAACAATTGTCGTAATCAACGATCCATGAAATTAAATAATAACAAGATGGAGAAGATAAAAACATTAATAGTTGAACGTTGAAAGTGATGTTCACGTATAAAACGGAACGTGTATCAGATTGTTTGAGTGTAGATGAAAGAAACAGAGAATTAATTATTTTTATGAAGCCCGTCGCTAAAGAACTCATTATTTGTTTTATAGCTGCGTTTCTGGAAGAAGTTTTATTTGTAAACAAAGTAAACAACGTGTATTTCTTGAAATGTTCCCGCTACAACATTCATAATATCCTGAAATATTTACAAACACATTTTTAAGTTAAGTTACCTATTAAGGTTAAAGCGTACGGCTTGAAATTATTTTATTAATATTTAAGATATCGAGCTGAAATGTTTGGTCCCGCAGAGCAGCCAAAATTGGAAACATTTTGTTTTTAAATTATTATAGTACTCTTACAGGTTATTTAAACACATAAACGAATAGATAAAAAAATAGAAAGAATATACCCAATCCATTATTAACATTTCTTTAAAAATATACATCACTGAGAACGATTCATGAAAATTCCAGATAAAAAAAATTAGGAAACAGTGAAAAAAATGCTTCATTTTAATTGCCCAATTTTATGTAACAGAATCTATTAATAAAAAATTTTAAATTCCTAAAAGTGGCTAAAAAATACGCATAAAAATTTTGTTCAAAACTATAAATATATATCAAATATAATAAGCACATTTTAGACGTGTGTGTACACGTGTTTACAGAGGGATATTACACAGAAAAGGCTTGGCTAAATTTAGTTTCTACTGTACCTTTATCAAAAAAGTAGACATAAAAAATTATGAATTATTTTAGTATAATTATGCAAGTTATTTTTTGCTGCCATTTTTGCCCACATATTTACTGTGCAATTTTATTTATAAAGTTTACCGGTTTCCATAATGTAAATACATGCTGACACTTAACAAAAGTACACAATTCAAATATAGTATAATTTAAGATCTAGATTTTGTTTAACTATTTCAGAAACAAATCCCTAAAATATTAATTAGTTTTACTAAAACCCAATGCCGCCTAACTTGTCAAGTGGTCAGCGTGCCTGACTGCGGATAAGGAGGCCCTGGGTTCGAATCCCGGGTCGTGCATGGATGTACTTTCTCTCTCTAACTATCCTGTCTTTGTCCTTTCCTTGTGTGAATGGTTGCCTACCCTACCCTTAAATAGGGTTCAGTTGGAAAAGTGGAGCAGCGCAACCCTTAATACCTGCCTAGCTGGCACACGACAACATAAAAATCCAACAAAATTGTTTCTCATATGCGACATCGTGTTTGCAAACCTATATTAATTTTCACATTTTGAGAGAAAGAAAAATTATATATACGAACAGAGAAATATAATTTTTTTCAATTTGAATCGTTAGAATTTTCTACAAAACAACGGTGGAGCCAAAATGTTAGAATTACTGGAATTCAATAAAATTATTTCATAGGTATACATTATATTGTATGATTATATTATTTTCCAATGCTTCTCTTCTGATATTTATATTCTAATTTTCGTGATACAGGTAAATGACACTACGCACTGTATAAATAGGATTGCAATAATTTTATAATACTCTTTCCTCTATATGAGATTAATTTATATCTTTAGCTAAAAATGAATAACTTGCAATTATATTTAAGTTTTGTGACGAATTTCATTCGGGGTTTTTTAATGTAATATTGTTTTTCAATAATATTTGTAATTTTATGTGAATGTGATATTGAATAATACATGTTTTCTATATTACGCAATTTAAAAACAAAGTTTTAAAAAAACTTTAATTTCAAGTAGGAAATGATTATTTCTGTTTTTTTTTTTCCCATTATTATTCTCTTTAAATAATTTGTTCGTCTCAAGGTATTTCCAGAATTTGTGACTTATCTTTTAAAGCTATAAATCCAATTTAAAAAATTTATAATTTATCCACTGAAAGCTATTGTCATTGTTATTTTAAATCGATCATGTCTTAGAAAATGAATACAGCATAAATACAGGTTCAATTAATAAAAGGCTCGATATGTGTTATAACTTTAAGGAGCTTTATATAATAATTTGCATAATTTTTAGGAAGTAAAAATTTGTAGCTAATTTTCCCTATTAATATTATACATTTAACGCTCAAAAATTGTAGCTAATTTTCCCTATCAATTCAATACATTTTAAACATCATTATTATTATTATATTTAAGAATGTCTGAAGATGGTAAACTTTACAAGATTTCAATTTATATGAAAAAATAAAAAAACAATGGAAATACTCATTTTATTATTTTGTCAACTTCAAAAGAAATTAAGCGATATTTGTTAATATAACTCAGCAATTAGAAATATGGGATGATAAATACGTTTGACAATGTGATTGACGCTGTGAAACGATGTAACAAAGTAACTGAAGTTTGCGACTAACATATTTGCAATTCAAATTAGTAAGCGTGCCAAAAAATTAGAAGATTTATTATTCATAAGCAAACTAACTCTACTATTTAATCAGCATTGAGATAAGGCGAATCTAAATTCAAGTTAAAACTGTTTCTTATAACCTCGTTTTTTTCATTTCACTTAAAAAAAATCAGCCTCATTTAAATTATCCGTTAAGGACCGTTGCTCCTGGAATCAGGGGTTACGCGTACCTTCCTGGGGCTTGAGCAGCTACCAGGCGCGTCGGCAGGTGGTGGATAGCCGAATGTCCTGTAGGAATGACAGGATAGCCTAGAATATAGAATCAGAGGCCGTGAACCAGCTCCCGTAAACCCTGGTGTTAGCGACCCGTGCCTAGGGTTATTTGGCACCACGGTAATGGTGTCTTAACGGAGCCTCTAGTTGCCTGGCGAACTTCTAAAGTAATTTGCCTTGCCCAGTAACTCAGGCAATGCTGGGTGGACTTATATTACCTGAGCTTATTAATTGTTACCTTGTGGCTGAAAAGACACAAGAAATAACAAACCTTTCTGCATTTGCAGGTGAAGCCTCTGAAGTAGACCTTGCTGAAAAAGACAAGGGAACTCAGAGGCAATCTAGTAAAGGAGCAGCAATGATTCCTTCACTTGAGGTAGAAATGACCTCCAAACCATCTTCTTCTGGTGAAAGTCAGGATGCTATCCCTAGCATGACTGACTTTCTGACCAGATGGGACTGTTTCAGCAAGACCCTATCTGCTGGAAATGTCATACGCAAGAGGAAAGGGCAGAGCATATTATTTACGAATCCGAGGCTCTTGCCCTCCCTAGATTAACTTCTTTAGCCATCATCCATACTAGAGAGTTACACCTAGACTCCATTAAAGGGTTATATCGGACTTTATTAATAAAGTGGGTGACCCGAGCAACTGGAACTAGGAAACATTGGGTTTGGAGTTAGGTACAAAATGCTGATAAAAGCAGAGGTGCCCAATGACATACAAACCCAACTCTAAGAAGAAGAAGAAGAAGGTCACCGTTGCTTCTAATGAACACTTTATATATTAATAGGAGAAAAATGGTCGAAATTTTTTTCAACATTTCAATAATTTTGTTAGCTTTAAACTTTGGGAGAGAAAAAAAATCATGTAAGCGATTTTTCTAGCACATATTTATATATTTATTAAACTGGAGCACTTACTTCTTTTATAGAGAATTTCCAGTGTTTTATAAGATCCATTTCCAGTTACGGGCTTCATTTAGCGAGACCACTGAAACATGTTAATTCGTTTTTAGGATAGACGCAGAAAATATACAAAGTTATATATTACACATTAGAATATTAATGGTGAAGAACAATGAAATTATCTGCACTAATAACTGAATAAGAATTTGTTTATACAAGTTTTCCTACAAGATTACTTTTTAAAGTGTCATTTTAGAGAATGTTCTAAATTATATCACGATCATATAAGATATAATAAAACCATGATTATATTTTGTGAGATACTTTCTTATTTCAATGAAATATAATCCAAGTATAAATATACACGTATAATAGATCTGTCACTACCAAAAAGGTAATAATTTATATAGCCGAGGATAACTCACAATATAAATCTGAAACTAAATTATGTATATAATTTATCTCTATCATTTAATATATAATTAAAGATTTATTAAAAAATAATATAGGATATAAAAATGTTTAATATTTTTTAAAAATTTAATTTATGTTGGTGCAAAGAATAATAGTGATTGTAAATTCTCACTTGTTAAGAAAACACATTTTTTAACTAGACAGAAAAAGAAATTGTTTATTAAATACGTGCTTAGACTCGAAAATGCTTATTAATTTTCATTATTTTTAACTTGCAAAATAATTTATTGTGTCAATATATTCATAAACATTTAATAAATTGCTTTTTTGAATTCGTTTCTAATTTTTCACCGCTTAACTTTTTTTTAAATCGAAATTTTAATCATATTTATAAATTTGTATAATATGAAGATTAAAAGGAAACGAATATTTAAATATTATTATATAATAAATTTCATGCTTGTTTTCATTACTAATTATTGAAGTATGTGAACACTATATTTTATTTGCTTAGAAAATCCGGAATAATCTCGCCAGAAAAATTTTAGAACATATTTTTAATCTTAGTAAATTTATAATTTAAGTTTATGAAGAAACTGAAAAATTGTAGCTTTAATACTAGAAAAATTTTGGAACATATTTTTATTTTTGTTTATTTATAATTTAAGTTTATGAAGAAAGAAACTGAAAAATTGAAGCTTTAATACTAGAAAAATATGCTATAAATTTAATATTACAAGTTATTTTTCAGAAAATATTTCATTTTCTTAAAACCCAAAAAAAATTTCATTTCAAAAATTCTAACAACGTGTGGTAATTTCATTAAAAATTGGTGCAACAAAAAAAAAAGAAATAATGTCGAATTTTTTCTCGAATTCCTTGAATCAAACTGTGTATAATTATCTAGAATACTATCATTTTATTTTATTTGTTTCCAAAATAATATTAAAATTAGCACAGAAAAAATGACCTAACAGATTTGTAAAAAAATACAACTTTATTTATCAGGACGCCAAAAAAGCAGTCTCGCGTAATATATTCATTATTGTTTTTATTCAGGAAAAAAAGAGATTATTTAATGTTTCAGGAAGTCTTAGTCCAATGGCTCTTTAATAGTTACTCTATAGCCTCAGGATAAAATCCAGCAGTATAGTTAGATCTTTATTACTAAAAAGTTGTTTCCCAGGGTGTGATAGTGTTTTGCTTTAATTCTAAAATTTCACAACTAACTTAATTTTTCTATTCTCAAGGAAAGGGAATGATTTCTTTACATTTGAAAATCAAAAATATAAATGCTGATATATATATATATATATATATATATATATATATATATATAATTTATATATATATATATATATATATATATATATATATATATATATATATATATATATAAATTTATATATATATATATATATATATATATATATATATATATATATATATATATATATATATATATATATATATATATATATATATATATTCCTGTTTCTTATAAAATGTTAAGTTAGTTTTAACTTCATTTCTTAATTTTGTTTATAGTTTTTTTTTTCCACAAGAACACATTTTGAATTCCTATGATTTTTTTTTAATTAAGAATACATAAACAAATAAATGCAGTTCAAACATTATTTATATGAATGCACTTTTGCTTTTCACTATTTAAATATTAATAAAAAAATTTAATTCATTTCAAATTATGAAAAAAATAAAAAAAACAATTATAAATGTATTTATTTGAGATATATATAAACATGTAAAAACATTTAGTAATAAATTATCATCAGCATGAAATGATAAACTATTGTTTTTTGTCACATATTTTATATAAATATTATAAATGAATTATTATATGATTAAAATATAAGCCAAATCACGATTTATAGACCTAAAATTGAAAAAAAAGTTTAAAATGATATTAACTTCAAAATGTGTTGTTTATATTACTTTTACTTTTAGCCATTTTTCTCAAAATGTTACAACTAGTTAACTCATTTCGAATATCTAAAAATAAATTAATATTATTACTATATATATACAAAATAAAAATAAAAAATATTTATCATTATATTTTTAAATATTGTTAAACATTATAACAAATAACATTTTTCATGAAAACTTCCGTTATTGCATTCATTCTAGTAGTTACTTATCAAAAAAAATTTTTTTCCAAAAATGTAATACAAAAAAATAAATATTGATTCAAAATTACTATCAATCCTATTTAAATATTTGTTATAGTGTAAGCGCGTCACACATTCAGCATAAAACAAATACCCATTACATTCTGCTTAATATTTTTTAAACAAATATGACTTAATAAAATTTAACAATAAAGCTGCTATAACAGTAGTTTCTAAAATTTTATAAATGGTGATTTTATTGATGAAACATTTCTTTCAACAACTTACTATGACTTTTACATAAATTTTCATGCATAGAATAATTACTAATTACTTACTTCCTTGTCGCCGATTATTTAGAGATAATTCTACAAACTAAAATTTTAAAAAGATTTTCGGGCATTGTACGGGTGTGTAAGTGTTGGTTGGCGTCGATAGGGTTATAAAAAGGTTTCCCCGAATTATGAAGTTGACCTACATTATAAAAGCTCGAGAGCCATAAAAAAAACTAAAGAAAGAAAAGCAGCGGAGAAGAGGCAATGGCGGAACTCCGAGAGGCCCCACTAAGATCAGAACTGGTTATTTCGACTTTTATAACATTGTATCCGTCCTGCTGGGCCATCGGACGTGAATTTGTACCCCGGCGACAGAACAAAGGATGAGCCTTGGAAAGAAGAATTGTGGCGCTTCTTGTTGCGAAACTCGAGCGTTTTTCGGTGGTCTTCGACTGATCTAGAAAACGCCTTAGCCCTCGCATTTTTCGGGTACAAAATGTCACAGAAACTGTAACACGGAAGCGGTTATACATGCGATACAGAATGATGCATCCGTAAACAAGTGTTAATTTCTCTCATCTAGGAGAATCCGTCTTGAAAATAAACATTTCCACATTTTCATTGAAGTTGCGCGATTAGAAGTCCATGTTACATATTTAACATTTCTCGAAATAGTTTTAATATAGCAGTCTACTATACAGAAATTTAAATATAATTCTTAATGTAATTCAGAGCAAATTGTAAAAACAAAAATTGTTATAAGCAATGATTTCTTAATACTCTGGAAGCCGTTGCAATTATCTTATTCATGTTTCTGAACTACATTTAAGAACTATGTTTAAATTCCTGTATAGAAATCTACAATACAGAAATTTAAATATAGTTCTTAAACGTAATTTAGAACTAATTGCTAAAAACAATAATTCTTATAGACAATGATTCCCGAATACTCTGGAAAACTTTTGCAATTATCTTATTCTGTTTCTGAACTACATTTAAGAACTGTTTTAATTCATGTATAGAAATATCTACTATACAGAAATTTAAATATAGTTCTTAAACGTAATTTAGAACAAATTGCTAAAACAATAATTCTTATAGACAATGATTTCCAAATACTCTGGAAGCTGTTGCAATTATCTTATTCATGTTTCTGAACAACATGTATGGCAATATCTACTATACAGAAATTTAAACATAGTTCTTAAACGTAATACAGTAAAAAATTGCTGAAAACATTGATTCGTAAATGCAATGATTTTTGAATAATCTGATAACCGTTGCAGTTATCTTATTCATATCTAATTTAACATTAAACTTCTTTACCGTATAAAACAAAAATTTCATTTTTAAAACAACTTGTCAGTAAAATGATCCATCTGGAAAATGAGATTCCATTTTTTAGACTTTTAATCGATTTATAAATATTTTTATCAAAACGTAATGTTTCAACAATGGAAATATTTCTTATTGAGTGATGACGTCATACGAATCATCATGAATCCTGATGAAGCATAATTTACAAGGTTGACTAAGCATAGATTACAAGTCGGTAATTTCGTAGACATTACCAGAAAGTTGCCCGGATTGTACCGAATGAATACCATTTGAAAAGAGTTAAAGCCAAAATGTACAAGGGGCGACTTTTGTGCTCATTTTCCTATTCAGCAAAAATGTTGAAAAGGTTGCCTTAATATTACGCATCTAAAATCGTCAAATATTTTCAAGGTGACTTATAGGCGACTGAAACATAATGCATAAGCATATTTCAAAAAGTATGTATATCTACAAAATATGACGCTTATTAACTTTCAATTAAACTAAAATTTTATATAGGTCATTTATTTTACTAATGAGATTTGATAAAGCTCATTCCATATTTGCGATAATTTGGCCTATCGAACAAAGGTATCTCAATAAACAGATCAGGATTAAGTAGTAGAAATGTGAATAAAGTTAAATAGAATAAATTAAAAAAATTTGTCACTTGATTATTTCTTTGAAATATCCAAAGTAAGAAATGATTGATTAAAAAAATTATCTCGAATTATAAAATCAAAAAAAAAAATTCTTTCCAGAATGCCAACATATTATATAAACATACAAAAATTTAAATCCTCCAAAAATTGAAGAAATTTTATTAATTTGAGAGAACTAAAAACTGGGCACCATATTAAAGGAGAGAAATATGTATACCTATAACAAAACAACAGAAATATCTAAAAAATTCCGTTTGTCTACTGAGAAAATTAAAAAATAAATGCATACCATTCTGAATTTCTAAATGTTTCAAACAAAATCGTTTCTTATTTCACGTTCGAAAATCTATTATTTATAAAGATGTTCTTCGAAATAGCTTTCATGTTAAATTAATTAATGAATAATTTATATTTTTCTGAAAAATTACAAAGTTGAAAAATGAAATGATGATTTAAATTGAATTTTTTGCACTTGCATATTTTAAACATGAAAATCGAAAAATGAGAGCGAAATGATAAAGAGGAGATTCTCTCTTGAGCCATATTACAAGTGAATAATTAATAAAAGAATAAAAACGAAAGAGGGATAAAATAAACCAAAAATGATTTTGTGGCAAATTAAATCGATGAGATATAAAATGTTTTCGTTAAAACCCTTAATATATCATCTTTTTATTTCAATAAAACTCAAAAGCGACGATAAATCCTGCATGTAGTAATTTATTCTGTATGTAGAAAATTTTAGATGGGATTTTCGAAAACTTTGAAAACGCGATAACAGAAAGCATTTGCAACCTATTTTTAGACAATCATTTACGGAAAATTTCAATTTGTTGGAAAAGGGAATTTTATGTCATTTTCACCTGTTGGAATAACACCATCATTTACGCATTTTTAAAGTAAAAAGTAATATTTTAAAACATGCCATCACATTTATATGATTTTTAAAATATTTATGAATGAATAATTACTTAATATTAATTAAATTAATTTTAATGAACTTTATCAGGAACTTGGATTTAAATAAAATAATGTAAAATTAAAGTGAGAAAAACAAAAAATATTTTTTGTTTAATTTCTAATTTCCATAAATATTTGTATAAACAAAATTTCTACTTACTAATATTTTTGCATTCAGAAAAAAAAATTTTCCATTAAGATTTGACGTTACTTTTCCGTATGCGCATTGCATCGCTTTTATATCGCGTATATAAAACCGCAATGCAGATAAAATATAGTTTTATAAAATTTGAAAATTTAAATGAATCTTCCCCCACTCCTGCCCTCACCAAATAAAAATCAATAATGTCTGCTCAATCTCTGATAAAAAGGAACGTATAGTATGAGGAAATTATAAACAAAATATATAAGAGAACTCATTATTTTTATCATTATTAAAATAGTCTTCTGAAAAATCGATAACGTCTGTCTGCTTCGTGACGACGTTTAAAAATAAAAAGTTGACAAATATAGACACAATGTACACACAAATGTTGATAAGCTCCTAAGTGAAATGCTATATTTTTCTTTATACTATCGCAGAATTTCAATGGTAGCAGGCTGTAATAGTTCTTTGGGAATTTTATGTCATTTTAATTAAGCCCACTTAAGCCCATATATAAAGATCAATTTAGAAAATATTAATAGGATTTCACCAAAACAATATAAACAATTATTGCAATAAAATCTATATAATGATTAAAGAAGGTATTTTCGATGATATGTTCTCTTTATATAAAAGTGTTGTAAGAGAGACCTGAATTTATAACATTCGCTAAGCGTTATAAGGTACAATTCAATGAAAGTTAAAAGTTGAAACGTTGGTAGATCGAATACCACCACTATATTGCCCAACTAAAAAAGCACGGCGATTCGTGCAGACGATTCACGAACTTTTCTTTAAATTAATAAAAATCGGTTTTCGTTTAACAAATAAAGAAGTATAAAATGGTAGAATATTATTTGCAAGTAAGTTGGTAAGGCCTCGTAATGACTACAGAAGTTAACCAACATAATTATGCAAAATCCTAATTAATACCGAAATCACACACAGAAAAACACACTTTTAAAAATTAAAAATGTATGCTAACACATATATAAACCCATAAACGAATAAATTTGAATTATAATTTATACATGAATGAATAAATTCTATTAATTTTACCAGAAATCTACTTTGGGTTATTATGAATATAAACGTGAAACAAACAAGTAACTTTTAAAAAAATTTATTTTTTTTTAAATAAATGTATTGTATGTAATAATTTTCTATTTTCTTGTTAAAATAATTTTTACTTATTTAATTACTAGTATTAATAAAACTTGTACGCTTGAATAAAGTCAAAAGCAAAAACTCGTTGTGGACAAAATTCTTTCATTTCGAATTTTATTAAACAGTACACATGAATAAATTTCAGTTTACAAAATAAATCCGTGTATTTAATTTTTAGACAAAACATAAACTTTCCATTTTATGACTCAGTGAATAATGATAATTTTCCTATTTATTCATGAATGAATTACTCAATTTTTATTATTCATTAAAAATGAAAATAATAATATCAAAAATATTTAACTGAATTGGAAGCATAAACAGATATTTGATATAAACTTTATTGCAAAAAAATTGCAAAAATTGCCGGTATGTATTAATAAAGCTTACTTAGGAGCTAAAATTATATTTGCGCTTTCTCCAACTTTTAATACTAATAAAACACCGAGCAATTATTTACATTAATTGATCAATAAATGTGAAAACATTTCTAAGCATTTTAAAGTGAAATTCTTACAAAAAACTTTTTAAAAAATATTACTTTAAAAATGTTATTAATTTAGTCATTAATTATTTTAATTCCAAATATTTTGCCACTAATTTACATTGATAACAAAATTATCATCAAAATGCAATAATTATCAATACATCAACCTTTTTTTAATAAAAGCCTTAGTCGTTAAAAATAATTCAGAGAAGTTTTCAGATAACTCTACATATAGTTTAATAATATCACATATAACTTCATTGTTCTAATAATATCTGCAACTACCAACAGATGGCGGCAAAATATTTTAAAGAATAAAAGATGACTTTCAAGAAAATTTGCTTTTAAATGTTAAAATGGGTACTTGGCGATAAGTCAGCACACACACGAATTTCACACATACAGTTAAAACTTTCTCCTTTCATTTTCTAATATTTTGCTGTGAAAAATCTATAAATCTTCTCATTTACATATATGTTCAAGGAGAAGGTGTTTACTTATAATTAGATTTTTAAAAACGGCAAACGACTTGATTTATTTATTTTGAGGCATATTAATAAATAATTCATTAACTTTGATAAATGCCGTATCTTTTGCTAAAGCAAGCAATGGTTTTCTTGCTCTAAAATCACGATAGTCAAAGTTTGATCTATTGTTTCCATTAAACAGAAAAAAATTGAATAAAATTCAAGAAACCCATTTATTTTTTTAAAAATTAAAAAAAATTTTTAAATTTTATTTTGTATATACAAATAAATAAATAAACTATTTGGCAGCTTGCAGCTAAGATGAAGAAAAATAAAGATTTTCGAATATATTATACATTTCTGCATTCTAATAATAACTTGTTGCGCGTAAATTCTTCTGATGAAAAAGAATAAAAAATCTAGACGCAACTCTGTTTACACAAATAAATTAACGATTAACTTTTACTTTTGCAAGAATCTGGCAACATGCAGAGAGAATGTAAGAAAAGGAATTTTAAATATGCAATAAATTTTTGTTTTAATGAGTACTTATTGTGTGCACGAATTCCTATTTTATGATATTTACTTAACTTTTCTATTCGTGTACCACACTGCCTTAATTCATATATTACAGCTCATGATAAAAGTTTATCATAAATAATACATTTCTCTGTGATAAAAATCAGAAACACTTGACCTCAGTCGGCAATATTTGCATTTTTATAGGATCTTGTCATGCATGTCACATGTAATCGACGTAATTAACTTTTTCTACATTATCAAAAAATAAAACTGCATGTATAAACGCTTGTATAAAATCTTAATGTAAATTTTTCATGTTAAAATTTTAGAATTTGTTTAAAGGAAAATGATACATTCTTTATCAGTAAAAGATACATTGTTTTTATAGTTGGGTAATAAATTATCTGAATTTTAAATTCTCTCAATTAAAAAAAGATCAACAGAATGTTATTAAAGGAAAAAAAAAATAGAATCAACATAGCATAAGACCATTTTTCTCAAAGGAAAAATATACAAAAAACATTATTCATTGTTAATAAATTCTGAAATACATGTTAATTTCAATAAATAATTTCAATAAATAATCTCAATATTTAATTCAGTATTTATACATTACTTCTTTTGTAAAACACATTTCTACTTAAAATGCAGACTTAATAGATACACTGCATCTTTAGAGAAAATGAATATTAAGAGTTTTAAACTATTCTTTTTTTTTTTTTTCATGACTTAATACCTTATTCTAACTTTAATATTTCTACCTAAACAGAAACAAAAAATAAAAATTCAAAGATTTTTGAAGTCAGATTTTGGGAATTTTTTGCAAAAAATGAAATCCGAAATTTGATTTCAGTAAAATTCACTCACACGCACTAAAAAATATATGAAGAAAATAATTTGATTTTTTGTGCTATAAACGCGATATTTAAGAATTTTGGTTCAATAAATTTCGTGGATTCCGGTTTATTCCTTATATATCAACCACTAATAAAAAATAAAAAAATAATTGTCACATATTAACCATTACTAAACTGAATAAAACAATAATTACAGTATATCGTAAACTTAATAAAAAAATATTAAATAGAAATTATATTAAAAAACATTTTATCTGAAAATCATATTCAGATACATACTTTTGTAGGGATATTTCAATAAACTACTTTTAATGCTTAAAAGTTCAAAATCCAGTTTAAAATTAAAAATGCAATTAAATTTAAAAGAAAATAAAAGTAACGCTGCATTAAAACTTTAAAATTTCCTACATTATATACCGGGTGGCCATAATTAAACTGACAGTGGCTCACAGTGTTCTGTATTATTTTATTTATTACATTACATATATTCAGACTTGTATGCTTGATTCTTGAGATCCGCTTGTAAGTCTTCGTCGATAATAGGACAAATAGCACAATGACAGATGTACAACCACAGAAGATAACGAAGAAAACACCCAGGGCCACGGTGGGAATCGAACTCACACTCCTACGCTCTCAAGCGATTAGCGGAGTGATGCTTTGACCACTCAGCCGCAGAGTACCCCAGTGTTCTGTAGCTCGATCCATTTGCGAGAATGACGCCACACTTTGGAGGAAGATTAAACAAAACGGGAAACGAAAAATTCCACAAAAAAAATTAGTTCCAAAAGTCACCGCTAGGAGAATATTTGGCGCTGTGTAATAGAAATTAGAGTGTTAGCAAATGCAAATCAATACGGAAATTACCTTTTATTTTGCATTCAAATGAGGTTTCATGTGGCTGCCGTTGTTGTGGACCACATATTGCATTCTGTGCACAGTATGCACAACAGCAGAAAGTAACATGTCTGCAGGAATCTCCCGTACAGTCCGTGATATGTTATCCTTCAACGTAGCCAGGTCATGGACCACTCCTTGATAGACCTTGGACTTAATGTAACTCCATAGCCAGAAGTCGCATGGGTTAAGATCAGGCGATCGAGGTGGCCATGCAGTTGGAAAGTAGCGGCTAATGACACATTCTGTTGTGAATTTCTGTCGTAGCATCTGTTGCACCCGTACAGCAACGTGTGGAGGGGCTCCAACTTGCATGAAAATGATTTCCCCTTGGCATTGTCTTTGCTGAAGTGCCGGAAAGACAAAACTGTTCAACATGTGGTGAAATTTCTCTCCGGTAACAGAACAGGTTTCCGGTCCTGTCGGAGTAATGTTCTCATAGAAGAATGGACCTACGATAAATTCCGCTGTGAACCCACACCAAACAGTTACCTGTGGTGAATGTAAGGGAACTGCTGTGATTGCATGTGGTGATTTGTCATCCCAAATTCGGCAGTTCTGGGTATTCACAGTTCCATTCAGGTAAAAGTGGAATCATCTCTGCATAAGATTTTTCACGGCCAAGCATCATCCACCTCCGTTCTGGCAAGAAAGGTGAGAGCAAAAGTCAATCGCTTATCATGGTCGGGGTACAGTAACTCCTGTACACTGCTGATCTTGTACGGATAGAAGTTGATAATCTTTCGTAAGATTTTCCATACCGTACTGGCAGATCCATATTCCGATCTACTCCAAGAGCGCTAGAGGTGGCAGCAATATTGTCTGGTCCTCTTTCGACAATCGCCGTGGCAACTGCTTCGATTGTGTCCTGTGGTACAGAATTTCGTCCTCTGCCTGACTGAACCTTCAGAGAACCTGTGTCCTCAAATGTCGCAACCATTGCTTTTAGCCCAATAACTGACACAGGACCGTTACTTTTACGCATTTTTTTGTGCGTTCTGAAAGCACGAAGAGCGGCTGACGCGTTGCACTGGTTGAGGTAAAAGAATTTGACCAGTAACGCACGCTCGACTAAAGAAGGAGACATTGCGCATAAACTTTCAATCCGATTGATTCGAAACGTAACACATTGCCTTTTAAAACCCAAGCAGCTGGCACTGTGCCAATGGATGTAACGTGAAATTTGAATAAAGAACTTCTGCTCAGCGTACGTGATATTGCAAATCACAAGAAATTATCGGTGTTTATGTAGATTTTACGCATTTTTATAAGTGTTGCCATATTGCACTTGAACTACATCAGAAAATGTGCATAATAAAAGGTAATTTTATTCCGTATTAATTTGCATTTGTTAACACTCTATTTTCTATTACACAGCGCCAAATATTCCCCTAGTGGTGACTTTTGGAACTAATTTGTTTTTTTGCAGAATTTTTCGTCCCCCATCTTGTTTAATCTTCCCCCAAAATATGGCGCCATTTTCGCAAATAGATCGCGCTACAGAACACTGTGAGCAATGTCAATTTAATTATGGCTCCCCGGTACATGAGAAGCCAATTTTTACCTCCTTTAATTAAAAAGAAAAAAATTTAAATATATTTTACTGAATAAAAATGTTATTGTTAATATTTTTTTAACATTTGCTTGTTCAATTAACGATTTTTAAAAAAAGCTCTAAAGTAACTATTGTGAAATTGCCAAAACTTTTTCACGTTGTAAAACTTAATATTGATTGCAACCAAATCTTACAGTAAAAATATATCTTTTAGTTGAAATTTTTAAGATAATTATAAATAATAAAAAAAGTTCTAAAAGCATATTCAAAATAAATGCATACTTGTGAGGCTTAACTTATTCATTTTGGTAGGGAAAGATTTGTACTTTTATAAAAATCTAGGTCACGATAGTTCCAAAAGTTTGGTCAGAACTGAACTCATTCCTATAAATGATAAACAACTTTTTTTTATTATTATTATTGAATCAGAACTCCTTTTCAGACGATAGCAAAGAATCCTTTTCTTATACAAGTTGCTTTCTTCTTTTGGAACGCGAACTGCCTTTTGGGGGTTCGGAATTCTATTTCTGGCTCTGTCATTCCAGAATAACATGGTTCGATCGAATTTGATCTTCAGGACAGAGCATTGTAAAGTGCCACTTTTTTTTTCCTGCGACTTCTTCCTTCACACGAATTTTATTTATTTATTTTTTTTTGTACCTCCGTTTGACGCAATCAACCAATTTATTCATCGATCAACAGAAGTGATTGAACTGAATATTGTGATTAATTGATTCGATAACAACATCTTTCTGTGCCATTTCGAGTTGCGCCTAGATCTACAAGTGAGGATATTCTAATCTGTAATTACATGACTGTATCCTAAGATACCCAGATTGGATAGTGGAACTTGTCATATGTTGATTAATGCTAATTATGATTTGCAAATCAAATCATTATCATATTATTTTCCCATTGTATTTTAAAAATAAAGCGAGATAACTATAAATAAAAAAAAATTAGATAAATGCTTTTGTCAATAAAAACAAGTCTGAAATGTAAGGAATAGAACAGAATCTGTAAATTTTAAATCTCAAAACAAAATAAATACACCCTCACAATTAGATACAGAACCAAACATTAAATAAAACCTCACAAACACATCAACTATTTTGGAAAAGGACATATATTTTATGTACTGTCTTTATTGTACAAAATCTACAAGATATTAATTTCTTAAAATTTACGAGGAAAAATTTCTCGAAAAAATAATTTTTATTTAAGAAAGATAGCTTAGATAAGCTAAACTGATTTTTACTGTGAGTAAAAAGAATAGAAGAAGAAAACAGATCAATAACTTCAAATGACAATATTTTAGTAATTTTATCGGAAATAATGAATTTTTCTCTAATAAAGATGCATTTCAACAACAATCTTCTCAGACTTTATCCATTTAGACATGGTTCCTGAAGAACCAATAAAAATCAAATAAAATTTTCAGGTCATTTTTAAAAATTAAGAAGTTTTTCCCCAATTAAAACTTAATATAATCCTCAATGATTGATACAGCTGCTTAACAATGCATGTTTAAAAAAATAAACAGTACAATGAATGATATTAAAAACAGCACTATTAATTAAAATTTAAAATATTAAAAGTTAAACGAAATGCAAAATTTCAGATTTCATCAAGTAAAAGCATTTTCTGAGAAATATTACGGCAAAATATTTGGTATATTTTTTCCTAAAATTATTTGCTTTTTCTAACATCGTTGAAACTGACAGAATTCACCAACTCAGTATTAAAAACAATATTCATTGTTTGTTATTTATCATCAGAAAGTTTAAACATTTTTCATTACAAAAAATACTAAAACAATGTAATGTTTATTAATATTGAAAAGCTACTTATAAAACTTTATCATTTTGCAATTCATATTAAATTAACACGTAATTTACATCTTCCATCATCGACATCACACATTTTATTTCTTATTTACTGAAGTGAAAAAAATTACAGAGAAAAATATTTGCTGCCTCAGAAAATTACGAAGATTCAAAAAAACATTTAAATAACCCCCATCACTATTCATAATTATAAGATTACACACTTATGCTCAGAACTATTATTATAAGAAAATATAAATTATGATTGTCTATGAGCAAAATCTGTATAATTTCTCATTTCTTTCAAAATTTTCAGTGTAATTAAATCTATTTTATTTCCATACAATTATTTTAAAGTGGTGAGCTCAGATCAAATATGATAAGGAAATATTTCCCAGCAAACATATTTTTCCTCATCAAATAGACGTCTGAAGATTTCAAGGTTACAACCAATTAATTAGCATCCAAACAAGAATAACTTCAACATTTTTTCTTTGCAGGAAAAAGAATAGATTTACTCATTGACAGAGGAGACGATGAAACAGAAAATACTCCAAAAATATCTATATTTCATAAATTAGTCGGAGATTTTTAAGTACCTTCAATCCTTTAATTATAGTCGGATGTAAGTATAAGACTAATCTCCACTTAAAATAATATATTTTGATTTTATATATGTGTGGCACAGAGGCCGTATAATCCAGGATGCCAAATTTTGAGTTTGGGGATTTTTTGGCGGATTTTCTTACGTGTCTGGAAACGTGTTTTTTATTACGTCTATGAAAATTGTGCAGAAATTCTGTTTTGGCAACCTTAGTATTTAAAATTTATCAATACTTTAAAGAATTTAGTAACTTTATTTTTTTTAAACAAAACACGGTAAAAATTTATAGTACGGTCATCCTTGGCGATCAAAGTCGCCAAGCGTATGACGAATTTCCGATCGAAAAACGTCGGGAGGAAAAATGGCTGAAATAGTGACAAATATTTCATACATTGTTAATAGCTAACAATATGCTCAACTAATTTTACAAAATTAACAAAAAACGCAGATTTATAGATTTCAAACATCAATGGTGAAATAATAAAGTTGATATGTTAAACTATCCATAAAATTTTTTGATTAAATTTTATATTAATGATTTTAAATCGGTAAATATTCATGAGAAATTAATGACAATTAGGGTTGCCAAAATACTAGTTACCAAGTTTCAAGTAAAAATGTTCGCCAAATTTGGCGCCAAAAAAACGCGACAAGGGTGACCGTACAGGAAATCTGATCCCAAAACATTCAAGGAAGTTTTATTACAGTAATAAATAAATTTAAATGCGTTCTTAAACAAATATTTTATAGATTAAAAAGTTATACAAAAATCTCAAGGAAAAGCCTTAACTTTCTGAAAGATTAGCCGAAAAATAGTATTTCATTTGTAGCTATACGCAGATCTTTTTAGTAAGAGCAATATTAATTGATAAATAGTAAAGTTTCAGTGAAAATATTAACTTTGTTTAACACAAATAGCTAATCAAATTTTTTAAATATAATCCATGCTACTTTTTTTATTAAAACTTTATGAATACTTAAACGTTAACTTTTTTTTTTTTTTTTTGTATGCCTCATTTACGGGGATAATACATTTTCTAATCAGATTTTTCTAGAAATCTGAGATTGCAATTTTGAAATAAGGAGACCTGTGTGTGTGCATATTGATAACCTTAAATGCCTTTTATGTTTGTAAATAATTAAGTACAACAATCAAACATGAACAAGACTGGCATTGTTTATCACGTACTTAATTGTCATCATTGAAGTAGAAGAAAGAAAGGAAAAAGAATAATAAAGATATTCTTTATTATACACTTGTATAGACAATTACAAGTTATACAAACATGGATTTAAGTGCAGAATTATATAAATTTTTACACTGATTTAATTTCTAATGTTTATATACTGGGGAAAAAAGAAGTAAATTAATATAGCCTAATTTCAACAAGTTTTTAAATAATTTTTTCAGCATAGTTGGTTTCTCGTTAACTTGCTACAGAAGTACCTCTCTTTTAACTGAAAAATATTTAGCAGAAAGTTATAATATGCCTAATATTCTTAATTTATTTAAGCTTTTGAATTCATTATGGCACAACATATCTACAAAACAAAAGAAAGGCAGTTATGTATGTTTTTATACTTTATAATTATGTTATAACAGTTTATAAAAATGACAGAAAAGATTTAAGAATTCATATTAAAAAATATTTTTAGAAAAATGTTTTTAAATTAAAAATAACGTATTTTCTTCTAATAAAGTCAAAAATTTCATTTATAAGAAAAACTTGGCAATATTAGAAATGTCTTTATTTTAAATGATTGAACAGATTTTGTTGTTAAACAATTCAATTATTATACGTCACGAAAATTGAAAAATGATTTTTCTTTCTAATTTTTGACTCTAAAACACTGAACATCTTACACTTAAATAACCTATTATAATTTTCTTTAGGATGCTCTTAATTTTTAGTGTGTTTTCTCGTAAAAATTTCTGCTAAATTTAAAAAATAGACTTCTAATAACGCGATCACTATAAAAAAATATTAGTTAAGTACTTAATCAAATTATAAATAACAGAAATGTCAAGATTGTTAAGAATTTTAAAGTTGATATTTTTTAAAGATTATTTGTGTGTTTGAAACAAATATTTTTAAGAGGTCCATCAGATTAATTTTTTTCTTCAGTGGCCCAACTTTATAAACTTTTTACAAAAAAATATTTATTTTTTATAAGTTTTTCGTTGCAATTAAATACGTATTTTCAGCGAAATATTAAAAGGAACCTTAGAGTAATTTGATTCTACTTCTGTTTACCTCTATATGTATATATATATATATATATATATATATATATATATATATATATATATATATATATATATATATATATATAATTTACAGTAGTTCTAATTCAAGTAGTTTATCAATACCTTTTTTTCTGAATTCCGAAGTATAGGATTTATTTTTTACTTGCATAATTTTAAATAATTCTTTAAATATGCAACATTTTGATAATGTATATTTTGGACAATGCAATATAATATGTATGCGGGAGTATTGTAAATTTAGACATTACAAATTACAATTAAACATCATAAGGTTTTAGTTTTCTTTTAAAATCCATACATCAAAATATCATTTACTCGTTATTTTCGTTTGTTAAATATTAATAATGTTACTGTTGGACCACTTGATAAATCTAGTGAACCAACCGCAACATTTTTATGACAAACATAAATGCTATTACATGATTTAATAATTCATTAAATAAATCAACCTGCTAAAAAAATTTTTATAAAGAATTATTATCGTATGAAAGACAAATTCCACATACATTTAAACAGAAGTCTAATAAGAAAAAGCACTTTACTGACAGAGAACATAGATATGCGTGTAATCTCTAATTTACAAGCGCATAAGCAAATATCCACATGGAATAAAATTTAAATGCTGAATCACATTATATACAGAAAGGAAATAAGTCAATTTTTTTTAGAAACCAAATTCTAAAAAGGAGCTAGTTTAAAAAAATGAAGTTATGCTTTTATAACTAAGGATTTCTTTTTGTAACATAAAAATTGAAATTTTGATTAAAATCATTAATGAACTTTTTAATTAAGGAATTACGTGATTCGAATTAAGATGAAAGATTCGAATTAATATTAAAATTAAAATTCGAGCTGAGAAAAAGGGAATGGAAGAAAAAAAATTATTTCAAATCTTATTTCAACCTTAATGATTCCATTTCCTTAATTATTTAAAAAAGTTGACATTATTTTTTTAGAAAAATAGGGATTATATATATATTATCTGCACTTTATAGTTATAATGATACACTAAAAATGCGCATACAATTTTACTAATCGTTTTAAACGATTATACGAAATTTTGACTAAAATGAAATTTACTAATAAATAACACAATTGAGATATCTTCCAATTAAAAAAAAATTAGCGACATTCTTTCATTAAATTATCGATAGATAACTCATTTAAAGTACATCTGTAAGATTAAAATAGATATAAGAAATAAAATCCGAAATAAATGTTTTAATTCCATAAATATTTAAAGGAATGTAATTAATGAAATTTAATTAACGAATTCCCGATTGATATAAAGTGATTACTTTCTTAAGGGAATTTGAAATACTATACCCAACCTGTTAACACAAAACACACACAGTAATACTGAAATTAAAAATATCCTTCCTGCCAAAAGAATGACTTAATTTTATGAAATTTTCCGGAAAAAAAATGTATTTTCTCGGACAAAAACGAAGCTCACAAGAAAATTAATCCAAGCGTTACTTTCGAATGCAAAGGTAGCGAATTTTCAACCTTGAAAAATGTAGACCAAACATGATTATAAATTCAGAGGAAAAGGTAGAAAAATAAAATTAATTTACGAAAAACCGAACAAAATTAAAAACAAAATAGGGAAGTATTCTTTGTTTTCATTGTTATTTGTATTTTTAGAAAAACTATTCAGATGGAAGAACATCATTTATCTGATTCTATCTGCGTAACAAAAATCATTCTAAGCAGTAAGTCTGTAAAGAAAAATAAATTACTGAAAAGAATCCAAATGTTCACCCCCTCCTACTTTAACTTACAAACTCGTTAAAACTATAACTGACTGCATAAATAATGAAGCTACAAAATGATGAATGGATATTTTTTTTAGCGTCATGTGTTCTGGCACTAAATCTATTCATATTTGATATTAAAAGCTTGGAAAAAGGGGCGGAAGGCATAGGAATAATTTAAAAACAAAGTATCTTCTCCCTAGGTTACAGCATACTCGATGTTACATAACACGATATAATTTGAATAACTTTCGCAGTTAAGTTTTATTTTTAAAAAAATAATGTTCGAAATAACATACTGTATTTATTAAATCATAAAAATAAATTAATTTTTAAGAAAATTTTAAGAAATAAAATATTGTTTGTTAAAACAAACGATTTCATAACAAATAAAAACATTCGATTGGTTCTAAAAACGATATGATTACGATGCATTATAAAACTGATATTTGACAATGACTAGCTATAAGCGGTTTGGATTACGAATTAAAGCATGATTGCAAAGCAAATAATATCAAAAATGTAAAGTATGGAAAAATACCTATACTAATTTTCTGATGAATAAAAATGAGAAACTGTCACAAAATTTTATCTAAAAAAAAGTGCGGTGAAATAATAAAAAAAAAGAAAATCCGAGAGTAAATTCAAAGCAACTTTTTAAAAATGGTTATTTTGAATTAACTTATCTATTAAATAAAAGATTAAATTTTAGCAAATAAAATACGATTAAATTTATAATTTTTACTTAAAGTATTAGACGAGATTATATTATAATTTTAATTTACGTGCAGTACTAATCTAAAAAATCATAGATTTTTAATTTTTTTTATCTAAAATTTGCAGTTTATTATAAGAAAAGATGTGGTGTCACAGAGTTATTTCGGTTAAGGATAATTTCCAAATTTAAAATTATTTTTATTTCAACCAAAATGTTCAGATAAAATTAAATACACTTTAAAATATCTTTTTTATGCAAAAAGCAAAGAATTTTTCTCAAACCATTATAATTTAAAATACTTTATTTAGTACAGCATGCTTAACTGAAGCTTTTGATTAATAATTGAATGATTGTGTTGAGAAAAATTATTAGATTGTGCATTTTAATAATAAAAATAATATTATTATAAATCTTGATTTCAAGTATCTCATTTATACAGTCTAAAGTAAAATGTATTGAATAAATAAGCTTTACAAGGTGAAAACGAGATGAAACAAAGAATGAAAATAATTGCGTTTCTTCAAAAATTGCTTATTCATTTCAATAATTTTATAATTGATAAAACTATACGTTTTAAATTAATTTAAACTTATCAGATATCAATAAAAAATTAAGATAAAATTCAGAAATAAAGAAAATTATAAGAATTATTAAAAAATTACAATTGCTAGCACGATTAATAATGTTTTATACGAAAAATATTCTCTATAGATCAATGGAAGTTGGAATTTTCATCTTTTTCATATTGTGATATAGTTTGGTTTATATTTTGGTTTATAACAAAAAAATATTTCCACAAAAATAAATTATACCTTAATCTATAAAAGTAAATTAATTATTCCTAATATACATTTTACTTAGATGCAAATGCAACAATACAATCAATGCTGCAAAGTCATATTCAAATAATTACGTGGAAATGTAAGTACTAAATACCAATAGATTTGCCATAAATAATTTTGTGATGGATATAAAATATATATTTCAAAATATTACTTTATTTATGCAGAAGTTTTTAAAAGTTTTTATTTATTGTTACAAATACACTTTTAAATTAATTACCTCATTTCTATTTACCATTTTGTTAATAACAAAGTAAAATACAAATTTTTGAGAAAATTAATAAAAACACTGAATTGTGCGTAATACTAAATGATGACAAACACGTGTGATGACAGCTGGACTCTATGATTTCATTTTAAAAATACTTAAGCGAGAATAGTTTTTAACTTAATCAAATTGCTTTTCAAATCAATTGAAACGGTATTAGCAACCGAAAAATGGCAATACAAATAATTTACAAGCATAAAAATTTCATTAAAATTTAAATTAGAATTAAAATGAATATTTTTATAATAAAAGTAATCACTAAAATGAATATTTTCCCAAACTTTCTACTTTCTAGTTCTTTTATAAAAACAGTTTCTACGCGCGTTTCGATAAATATTAACACGTCCGTTGATTCACACCATTTTCCATGGCATTAAAATTTTTATCAAACTCAAAAAATATATAAAACTCGAATATCATTAATGCAACATTTCATTATCAAATTTCAAAAGAAAGTTGAAGGAATTTAACTTTTTTAAAATCAGTAACAAGTCTTAAATCGAACTCAAATTTAAAAGTCTGGAACAAAATTATTTTATTACACAACTTTCTTTAATTCTTGAGATTCATTATGTAGGTATTTAGTTTGAAAATATTATTTTCTTTGTTTGAAAACCTTATTTTCATTATGATTCATATTATTCTCTTCTAAAAACCATTAATTGAAAAGCAATTTACAAAAAAAACTATCAAGACTTTCCTAAAATCAGTTAATGTTTAACACAGATTAAAAACAAATTAGAAGATTTTAAAAATTGCTCAAAATTTGCTTTCAAAATATTAGAGGATTTCATATTTTATCGTAATTTTTTTGGGCGAAATAATATCAAAATTTAATCGTGTAATTTTTTATATTCGATGCCGAAAATAAATTTTTACATACGCTATAATAAATATAGAACGCTGTTATTTTTGTTCTTGTTTTTCTCGTAACTTAAGCTGAATGAATTCAATCCGTTTCACAAAAAGAAAAAAAAAACCGTATCTGAAAACAGAATTAAAAACACTGATAAAATGTTAAAGATCTATCAATGAGAAGTATATCACTAGAAAGTCAATGCACTGTTTGATAATTTTATCTTTAAAAGTTATGATTGTGCCTTTTGGCAACAAAATGTTGAAATTTAGTTTGCTTTAGGAAATTTTAAGGATTCTACAGACTGCTTTTCATCACAGAAATTTTTTTCAATTCCTTTCCGAAAATTTCGAGAATTTATTTTCAGAGAAATATTTCAATCATTTTTAAGATAAAAAAATGATGAATAAAATAAGATTTTATGTAATAGGTAAATTTATTAATTTAAAATTGTGAATATACACAAAATTGTTGCCACTTTCATATCTTTTGAAGAAAATATAAGAAATATTTATTTCACAGAAAATAAAATTGTTATAACTTTGTAAAAGTTATTAATTCGTTCAATCATG